>CM077098.1:74302234-74774812 GCA_039513925.1 Platanthera zijinensis | reverse complement strand
AGTCCCTATTATGAGTTTAGCATAGGTTTCGCTCGTACCCCACAACCGCCACACAGCCTTGGCAATATAGAATTTTGGTCTCTAAGAAACAGTTCTATAATATCATATTGAACTCCGAAGACACCATTAGAAAGATAAAAAAAGCCGGAAATCGCCCGATGCCTGTAGAAATCGCAAGTTATCGCTTCTAGTTCTGATCTCAGTGCTTCTCTGATCTTGACGATAGTACCAAGGCAAGCCGAGCATCTCACGCCACTCTTGAAATCTCTTGTCTCTCGATTCGTTAAGAGAACATTCCGATTCGGTGGAGAAAGAGATGCGACTGAGATTATCAGACCTTGCTTGCTTCGTCAAGAAGTTTGGATCTACAAAGTATCGTCGCCGCAATCACTTGTCGCCGCCGATCTTGACAAGATCCACTCCAAGAGAGAAATCTGGTTGTGGACTCTTCGTAACTTTCAAGAAAGCTTCAACGAATGAAGAAGGACATCGGAATCTCCAAAAGCTTTGTTTGTATTTTCTTTTACATTCAATTTTGGTTTGTTGTAAAGGAATTTTAATTCCTAGTTGTGAGGGTTGGGTGCAACCCGTGGTGGTGGAGTTGTGACTCCTTTGATGGAATGGTTCCTTCAGTAGTGTGAGGATTGGATTTCAATCTGTTTGGAGAAGTGACCGAGTCGTCCCTTGGTGGGAGATAGGTCGAAGGGGGAAAGTGGACGTACCCAAATCGGGGAACCACTATAATTCTTTGTGTGTTTTTCTGTGCTCTGTTTGTTAATTTGTGCAGGTAAATTTAATTCCGCAAAAGACTGCACGACACCTATTCCCCCCCCCCCATAGGTGGATTTAGTCGACACTAGAGACTTTCAATACTAAAAAACATTCAACTGCAAATGAATAATAAAATATAGTTCAATTCAAAATGCAGTTGTAATTTTCATACTGAATGCATTTGAAAAATAAAAGACCACAAGTTAAGTTTGAGGGATGCAATTAAAATCTTTATAAAACATTCAGTTGTAATTCAAGAATAAAATGCAGTACAAGAATAAAATGCAGTTGAAATCTTTATACTGGATGCAGTTAAAAAAAAATAAAAGATCACAAGTTGAGATTGAGGTATAAACTAGTTAACAAAGTCCTTTTCCTCAGCATCATTGTTTGAGCCTTGGGTACTTGTTGCTCCTACATCAGACATTTTCGTCCAATATCTGAATCAAATTACGAAGACAAATATTCTATGAACCATAAGCAATATCGAGTTGACTGAAAAAAAAAAGCATAACTCGCCATAAAATGATTACAATACCTCGTCGAAAAATGAGCAAAATGCAGTTGACGGAACTTCCGGCGTATTTGGTAGCACTATCCAGGAAGCTCGCCGGAATATTTGGTTACTCAGTTTCGCGGTTTCACTGGGTTGCGGTGGGGGTTTGGAGAAGGAGAAGAGGAAATCCCACTCAACCCGCTTGTTTTTTCGCAATGGAAGGAAAAGGAGTGGGCCCCGCATCCTGCGTTTCCCGAGGGAAAGATTTTCCCTTCCAAGGGGACTAAATTGCTTCTTCAAAAGTTGGACAAAAGTAAACGTGTAGCCAAAGCAATGGTATCCAACTCTTCATCCTTCTATCTGATGTAAAAAAAATCTGAAACTGGTCATGTTCATGCCTAGATAATAAAGTTAAATAGTTGCTAAGTGGTTGGTATTCGATGTAAACAAAGTACAAAAAATGAGAATCATGAACAAACAAACCCTCGTGTAACTCAGGCTCAAAATCAAAACAAAGAAGTTGCGTTGTATATTCTGCATATGACTTTGGATAACCCTAGTGCGTTTGCGGCCAATTTCCTCATGCTCAAGTGGTTCGTGGTCCGCCGCTGACGTTGTCCACGGTGAAGATATGTGATATTAGGTATTATTCGATGAACTCGTGATTTATGAAATATCTTGGCAAAAGTACTGCAACAAAAACCATGGAAAAGTATGGTAACAAATCCATTGGCAGCAAACAGCAGCAAACAAAAAATAGAAAGCTCAATTAGGAAACCATTTGCTCAAAGAAAAAAACCTTACTATGAAGCTAATTCAAGGTTCCTTAGAGCATAACTCAATTTTTTTCAATATTCATGCTGTTGCAAAGCTGTAGAGCTATGGTAGTGCAAATTGTTACAGTTCTACATGTAAAAAAACTGAAGGGAAAAATTTTAACTAATGGGAGAGTAGATGCAAACAATAACAGTAATAATCAACGGCTTCTAATTGTGCACAGGACTTAACATTAAAAAGTATAGCCCAAGGAAAGTAATCATACAGGCAATGTCATCCAGCGCTGCCTAATTTTGCTGAGCTCATTTTATTCCTTCTCTTCCTCACCATAATAGGAACCAGAAAACGCAAGCATGTCTGGCTCGAACCTGCAGATCAAATAAAGTGATGTTTCGGGGTGGGTTGATAAATAGCATAATTATCCAAACCAAGCAGTATTTTCCAAAAATGAATCAAGTTATGTGTAATACAAACTCTATAAAGGTTATATAACTTCGGGGGTTTGCGAGCGTACCTCAAAATGCATACGAACTCCGCCTTATTTCAATTTCAGCTTCAATCTTGTAAATGAAAACCTACAAAAAACCAAATTATCTATTACAAAGTAGCAAAAGTACCCCAACTCCAAGCTATCTGAGAAAATTAAAATTCAATTGTGAGACTTAGATTATAGCTCAAAATACAATAGCCTGTTTTGCATGCTTAAGAGAGAAAAATAAGTTGAATATTACTATTAATATTAGTAGTAATTAGGTATCCTTTTTTGTACTTTTTTATTATTGGAATTATTGGTGCACACGGATCGATGACGTGGCACCCCTCTGTAATGTTATAAATACCCCCTTGTGGAAGAATAAACTCACTCAATTATCTTTCTCCTACATCCTTCTACTTGGTATCAGAGCGAATCCATCGCCCTAATTTCTCATTCCCGCACGCCCCGCTCATCCCGTACTCGCCTTCACGCACGTCGGCCCGCACGCACGCTCGCCCCCTTCCGGCACTATCCCGCTGGATACCGGCCGATCTCGCCGTTCCGCCGCGGCCCGCTGGCCCCGCTGGAGTAGCGACCCGCAGGCCCCGCTGGAGTAGCGATCCGCCGATCCGCCAGCCCGCCGACTCCGCCTGTCCCGCCGCCTTCTCCCGCAGTTTTTTTTGCGGGCTCCCAGGGATCCGCCGGCCTCGCCTCTCCCTCAGGCCTCCGTCGGCCTCTTCCCGCCGGCTCCGCGGTTGCTTCCTCTGCCGGGATCCAGCCGGCTTCTAGCGCTGGCTTGAGCGGCTGGATCCCTATGTTGCCGCCTCCTTCCCTCGTGTCTCCGGCCGTTTTCTACATGGGGGAAACCGGAGACGCCATGCTCGCATCCTCTTGTGTCCCGTCCGGCGTTATGATCTAAGGGACACTCGTCGAAGGTGTTCTCTGTCGACATAATTTTTTTTTTAATGGAAGATCAATCAGCCGTCTCCTCGGCTTCTCAGTCCGGTACTCTTCCGGTATATCACCTCCTCTGTCCAGCGGACATACCAGTTTTGACCGTCGATCCTCCCCGGAGTCATGGATCGTCTGGCTCATTGAAGATCACTACCGTTGCCTTAGATGGCACGAACTACCTGGAATGGTCCCGGCTGCCCAACATGCTATTCGCAGTCACCAGTTGTATGGTCTTATTGATGGGTACCACACTGGAGCCCCCACGTGCCGATCCCTCTTGGAAAAAATGGGATGCGGACAACTCCCTGGTAGTCTCGTGGTTACTTCACTCCATGTCCCCTCAGGTGTACCGCAGCTATATGCTTTTGGATTCTGCCTACGACATCTGGTCTCGCGCCCGTGACACCTACTCCCAGGCGGGCAGTTCGATGCAAATATATGAACTCACTCGCCGTGTCCTCGAGCTCAAGCAAGGCACCATGACGTTGCCGCCTATTACTCTGAGTTTGAGCGCCTTTATCAGGAACTCGACTTCTTCAACACCTTTACTGCTGCTTGTACGGCTGATGCCATAGCCCTACAGAGAGATAAAGATCGCTTCCGCATTCATGTGTTTCTGATGGGGCTCAGCATGGAGTTTGACGCTGTTCGTCTGCATGTCCTTCACCGTGAGCCTCTTCCGTCTCTTCGAGAAGCCTTCGGCATGCTCCTCAGCGATGAGAACCGTCGACGCACTCTTGGCCCTACTACTGATCACTCTGCGCTAGCCGGAATTTCTCGAGGCCCCCCTCCTGTTTGCAGTCACTGTGGGAAGAAAGGTCACATCAAAGACTCCTGTTTTCGACTACATCCACACCTTGCACCAGCCGGTCGTGGTTCTGGTACTCGTGGTAGGGGTGGACATCGTGGTGGTGGTCGTTTTTCTGGTGACCGTTTTCAGTCTTCTGCGCACTCTACTGAGGTTCTGGAGGAACCCGCTGGCGGTTTATCTGTGGCCGAGTTAGAGGCCTTCCGTCGTATGCTACGCTCCCACACAGAGTCTACTCCCGTTGCCTCTCATGCTGCCGTTGCCACTTCTGGTCTGACTAGTGCTCATGCTGTGTCTTCCACCCCCTCTGAGTGGATTATCGACTCCGGTGCGACAGACCACATGACTGGATCTGCCTCAGGTTTTACCTCATATACTCCTCTTTCTGGTCGTGATAAGGTTATTGCTGCTAATGGCTCTCTCTCCGCCATTGCTGGTAAAGGGACTGTATCTTGTTCTCCTGACCTATCACTTTCCTCAGTGTTACATGTCCCGTCTTTTCCTCGAAATTTGCTTTCTATTAGTCACTTGACTACTTCCTTAAACTGCTCTGTAACTTTTTTCCCTGATGTTTGTGTTTTTCAGGATCTGGCTACGAGGCGGACGCTTGGCAGTGGTAGAAATGTTGGCGGACTATACTTGCTCAACCACGCTTCTCCCAGTGCTCTATCTTCCACCAAAGCTCTACTCTCCACGATGTCCGACGCTGGCATCAACGCTTGGGTCATCCCTCCCCTTTATATCTTACTAAACTGTTTCCTGCCTTTACTCATGTACTTCGCTCTTTTTCTTGTGATGCTTGTGAGCTGTCTAAGCATGTTCGTCAAAAAACACGTCATCTTTCTGTTCCTAGTTTACAACCTTTTGATGTTATTCATTCTGATGTTTGGGGACCCTCCAGGGTAACATCCTTATCTGGTTATAAATGGTTTGTTACGTTTATTGATTGTCACTCCCGCACTACGTGGTTATATTTGCTGAAACAAAAAAGTGATGTTTTTCCCTGTTTTCAAAATTTTCATAAAATGGTCTCCCAACAATTTGGAGGGACTATTCGTGTGCTTCGTAGTGATAATGGTGGGGAGTATGATGACCGGGGTAAGTTCGGCGCCTATCTTGCCAATCATGGCATCCTGCATCAAACCACGTGTGTTCATACTTCAACCCAAAATGGGGTGGCCGAGCGAAAGAATCGCCACTTGCTGGAGGTGGCTCGGTGTTTACTCCTTGCAATGCACCTTCCCAAATCCTACTGGGGTGATGCCGTTCTCACCGCCGCGCATCTCATTAATCGGCTTCCGTCTCGCGCCCTCTCCTTTGATACGCCTCTATCTCGTCTTGCCCAAAACCACGTGGTTCACACTTCTCATCTTCCCCCACGCATTTTTGGCTCCGTTTGTTTTGTCCATGTTCATACTCTGCATCGCGATAAGCTGGATGCTCGTTCCCTCCGGTGTATTTTCGTTGGATACTCCCCTACTACTAAAGGGTATCGGTGTTATCATCCTCCGACTCATCGATATTATTGCACCGTGGATGTTACCTTTCGCGAGGGGGAGTCCTACTTTGGCCCTCGTCAGGGGGAGATCTCTACCGATGACGAGACCATCGAGTCTCCCCTTCCTATTGTTGTCACCTCTTCTCCTATTGTTGTCACCTCTTCTCCTTCCTCTGCCGCTGCTCCATCGAATCTTCTCTTCCTATTGTTTCCACCTCCGCTCCACCTATATTATACACTTACTCTCGCCGCCCCAAAACTGACGAGCAAGGACAATCCGTGGATGTTTCTCCAGTGCCGGTGACTGCCTCCTCACCAGATTCCGAGGATGACCTTCATATTCCTCTTGCCCAGCTGTTTGGTAAACAAGGTAGCACCAAATATCCTATTGCCAACTACATCAGTTATTCTCACCTCTCTCCAGCCCATAAAGCTTTTATCTCATCTCTTTCATCTATTATGATTCCTAAGACATGGCAGGAGGCTATTCAGGTGCCTGAATGGAAACAGGCAATGGAAGAGGAATTGCGTGCCTTGCACAAAAACAACACATGGCAACTGGTTGATCTTCCCCCTGGGAAGCGAACCGTTGGATCCCGCTGGGTCTTCACAGTCAAACAAAACCAGGATGGTATAGTGGAGCGGTACAAAGCTCGTTTAGTGGCTCAGGGCTATACCAGGCTCAGGGTATTGACTACCAAGATGCCTTTGCTCCTGTTGCGAAGATGAACACAATCCGTATTCTTTTCTTTGTGCTCTTGTGAATCGAGGATGGGATCTTCTTCAGTTCGACATCAAGAACGCCTTTTTGAATGGTGATCTGGAAGAGGAAGTTTACATGGACACTCTCCTGGCCTTGTTATCAAAGGCCCGAGAAAAAGGTATGCCGTGTCCTAAAAGCCTTGTACGGCTTAAAACAGTCTCCGAGAGCATGGTTCAGACGGTTCTACACGTTCATGCTTAAACTTGGATACATTCAAAGCCAAGCTGATCACACTCTCTTCATCAAAAGGAAGGGTAATCTAATCGCTATCCTTATTGTATATGTGGATGATATCATCATCACTGGGGATTACTTGGAGGAGATCATTCACCTAAAAGAGCAACTAAGCAGAGAATTTGAAGTTAAAGATCTTGGAAAGCTGAGGTATTTCTTGGGAATTGAAGTTGCAAGATCTGAACAAGGGATCTTCATCTCCCAAAGAAAGTATACTTTGGATCTTCTAGAAGAAACTGGGATGCTTGGGTGTTCCCTGCGGACACCCCTATTGAGGCTAATCACAGAATTGATGCAGATACTAGTGGAGAAAAAAAAAGTTGATGCTTTAAAATATCAACGTTTGGTTGGACGACTCATATACTTATCTCATACTCGTCCTGACATTACCTATGTTGTGGGTGTTCTAAGCAGGTACATGCACTCACCTACCATTCGTCATCAGCAGGCGGCCTTTAGGGTGTTACGGTACCTAAAAAAGGCACCAGGTCGTGGAATCTTGTTCAAAAACAACCAATCACCAAAGGTTGAAGTATTTACAGATGCTGATTGGGCTGGTGGTAGTCAAGATGATAGAAAGTCTACCACTGGTATTGCACCTTTGTAGGAGGTAATCTAGTTTCATGGAAAAGCAAAAGAAGCAGAATGTTGTTGCACGATCAAGTGCTGAAGCAGAATATAGGGTTATGGCACAAGGTGTTTGCGAGGGACTTTGGTTGAAGGCTATTCTTCGAGATATAGGTCTTCAAGTGGACAATCCTATTACTATCTACTGTGACAACAAGGCTGCCATCAGTATTGCTCACAATCCAGTCCAGCATGACAGAACCAAACATGTGGAAGTTGATAGACACTTCATCAGGGATCACCTTGACAAGGGAAATATCTGCACTCCGTTCGTAAACTCTTTTGATCAACTTGCCGATGTCTTCACTAAAGGGCTAAGCAGTGACAACTTCAACAATAATATTGACAAGTTGGGAATGATAAATATATATTCTCAACTTGAGGGGGAGAGTTGAATATTACTATTAATATTAGTAGTAATTAGGTATCCTTTTTTGTACTTTTTTATTATTGGAATTATTGCACACGGATCGATGACGTGGCACCCCTCTGTAATGTTATAAATACCCCCTTGTGGAAGAATAAACTCACTCAATTATCTTTCTCCTACATCCTTCTACTAAATATACCTTTATGCCTACCAAAAAGTGTCAGACATGTACTGCGCTACATGTGTATTTGTTAGAAAATAATAGGAAAAATGATGTATTGGCCCATGTAGGAGTTAGTGTTTAGTCCCACATTGTTTGTATTCAAGAAGTATATACAAGGTTTGGATCTTTCTCTACATGATATCAGAGGGAATCAGTCTCTCCTTGCGGCTAGCATTCTGCTAACCGTCCGGCCTTCCCATCTCGCGCAGGGCACGATCTGGCTTTTTCTAACCGTCCGGCCTTCCCTTCTCGCGCAGGGCGCGGTCTGGTTTCTACCCGCTTGTGGCTAAAACCTGTCTTCCCGCCTCTCCTCCCCACCAATCCCGCAGCCTGGTTTCTACCCGCCTGCGGCTTATCGTGCGGTTAACTCTTTCTAATCGCGGCCTCCCGCGCGGTTAAGTGGTTTTTCTTGCCGCTCCTCCCTCTTTGTCTCCCTTATCTATGATTGCATATTCTGATGCTGATTATGCTGGCTCTTTGGATGATCGTCGTTTCACAAGTGGATACTGCACTTGCTTTGGAGGACATCTTATTACATGGCGCAGCAAGAAACAGTCTGTGGTTGCTCGCTCATCTGCTGAGGCTGAGTATCGATCTATGACAGCTGTTGTGTCTGAGCTCACGTGGATTGAGGGTCTCCTTGAAGATCTAGGAGTCAAGCTCACCTCACCTGCAACTTTATTGTGCGGCAGTCAAGCTGCTATACACATTGTCAAGAATTCGGTCTTCCATGAACGCAAAACATATTGAAGTTGACTGTCACTTCATTCGGGAGAAGGTTCAGTTGAAGAAGATAGAGTTAACACAAGTTCCTGCTGCTCAGCAAGTTGCTGATATCCTCACCAAGGCCTTACCACGGTGTCTCTACTATCAGTTCTTGTCCAAGCTTAGGTGCTTACGATTTGTACGTTCCAGCTTGCAGGGGATTGATAGAAAATACTAGGAAAAATGATGTATTGGCCCATGTAGGAGTTAGTGTTTAGTCCCAAATTATTTTTATAGCTAGATCTTACTCTCTTCTCTACTATATATTTGTACTCATACTTGTTTTTTTGTATTCAAGAAGTATATACAAGGTTTGGATCTTTCTCTACAGTATCCAACATGAGGGATATGACTACCAAAAAGGGACCGGTTTAGCAGACTTCCAAAAGCTAAGTGGGTTTATACTGTGATTTAAAAACAAAAAGGTATTTTCAAATAGTAAATTACATGTTTTAAATTGAACCAAATATTTTTTTTTAAAAAAAAGATGCACCGCCTTTACGCTTCCACGGTTTATGGCCTGAGTGTGGCAAATATTTCCTTGTACATGACATTTGTAATGTAGACTCCTTTATGGCCTTCAATTACTCCATTTTTTTACCAAGACCTTCGTATTTTGCTCTGAAACACCTCTAGATAATGTTATGTAAAGCTTCCCATGACTAAACACTGGGTTTGGAAGATATATCCCAACATTCTTGATGGTTTGGCCCCGCGACTTGTCTATTGTTAGTGCATAACTCAAACGGATAGGGAATTGTTTTCAAATGCGTTTGAAGGGCATTCTTGCATCCTCAGCACTATTTAACGATATACATTGTATAAATACCCTCAAGTTATTGAACTGGTCATTTAATATTTCAGCTCGATGACATTCCTTGAGAAACGAACACATTTAAGGCGTGTTCCATTCTATGAAGCATGGATACTTCCCCGAAGGCAGCGTACCCGTACCGGATACATATCCGGTACCGGTACGTACCCGATACTCAACGGATACACCTATGTGTACACACTTGGACTTAGCACATAATTCTGCATATTGTGATAGAAGTCTGTTTTTCTAGAGTAAACAAAAGTTGGTTCTATGCTAGGAAGTGTTGGTACGTCCAATTAAGTTTAGTATATGTACCTAGTATGTTTCTGGTATTGGTATGTTTTTGTTACAATTACATGTATTGAACATGTTGAAACGACACAAGTTATTAACAAAACGACCAATTTGTCTCTATACTAACCGGAGATTGAAGATGTTGATCACCAATGAAGAAGAAGAAAAAAGACTAATGGGTAGACTTACGTTTAATTTTATCTCTTTTGAGTAAACATATAAGATGTTAATTTTGTAATATTTACGAATGCTTAATGTTTGAAAACTTCATGCTAGGTAGCATTGATTTGTGAACTCGTACTTCAAGTTATGATTTATGTTTGATGTTTTGAGAACTATTTATTGCACTTGTGATATATATATATATAATATTTGTTATAACGTATCATGTCGTACCCGTATTCTTGTTTTTAAAATTTTATCGTACCGCCGTACTGGGTACGTATCGTATCTGGTACCCGTACCCGTATCGGTGCTTCCTAGGTTCCATTGCACAATCCAATTTTAGGATCTATGTTTCGAAGAAGCATGACGGGGCATCCCACCTTTAAAGTGATCTCATACGGCGGTAGATTGCCAGGATTGAGCAAATTCAAAAACTCTGGTAAGTACAAATTTTGCACTTCATCCGTCACGGAATCCAAGGAGTAGTAACTTTTTCACTAGGAGAAGATGCAAGACACTTTTCTTTTAGTTTATTTACATCTTCATTTAGTGGAGCTAATATTACCTGACCATCCATGTAACGATCATTATGATTCTCTGTACATAAATTTGGGAAAATCAATGCAACTAAAGCATCGAGGGAGTTTTCACCTTCCCAAGGGACGACCATGGAATCCGGAATGCGAATTTTATCATCTCCAATGGTTGTCTCTTCTCCATTGCCAACCCTCAACAAAAAATCTGAGAAACCTGTATCTTCTTGTGCTCTCATATTTTCAGTCAAACGAAGTATTTTTACATGCGACCATAAGTATGAATCAGTAATGCTTAAATAAATTATTTGTGCTTTTGTTCCATGCACTGCTACAGGTGTGACTTGTCGAAAATCACCACCATTGATCAATAACTTCCCACCAAATGGCAAACTTACCCCAAGCACATCTCTAAACGTATGATCCACGGCTTCAAATGTCTTCATGCGTGTCATTGGTGGTTCATCCCAAATAATTACACATGATTGTTCTATTAATACACGTAAATTAGATTACTTCACAATACTGCAAGAGGACGCAAAATCAAAGTCAATTGGAATTCTAAATTTAGAATAGGTTGTTCGTCCTCCAGGAAGTAAGTTAGTTGTAATACCCGAAGTAGTTGTGGCTAGAATAATATAGAGATTTTTTCGAAAGTGGCCTAGTAATGATCGATAAAGGAATGTCTCTCCAGTTCCTCCTGGTCCATCAACAAAGTAAACTGCACTTTCCTTTCCTTGTATCGATGCACTAATAATGTTGAACGCAGAAAGTTGGGCACCGTTAAGACAACCAATTAAACTTAAATCATCGTCTGAAATTGGAATCGGTAGTTCATGTTCAATTAGGCTTGAAAAATCATGTAAATTTGTGTAGCCTTCAAGCTATTCTCTTGTTTTGTTGTTGGAAAATTTCATTCAATTTAGTTAACAGCTTACTCATCATGTATGTTTCACCAGCAGTGCTTGAGCATGTGTAATCTTGAATCATGCTTTGAAAGTTTTCATCCCACGGTTCCCTCACTGAGCTTGGGGTGAAATATAGCAAAATAGTTACGAACAACCTTCTTAGCCCTATAGGCATTCTGAAGGTCCTTGCTTAAGACAAACAATCACGAATGTTTGTATCTTGCTCAAGCAGACCAAATTTTTCGGCCGCCTCTTTAAATGTTGAATATGTAACTAGGGGTGCAAGCGGTTCGGTTTGGGTCGGTTTGGACCCAAACCGAAACTGAACCGTTGTTTATCGGTTCGGTTCGATTTTTTGGTCGGTTTACTCGGTTCGGTTTTTGGTTTTTCAGTTATACTATTTAAAATAATTGTGTACTTAAATATCTCAAAAAAATTTAAAATAAGATACGATAATTAAAAATAAATATAATCAAACTTTATTTACATATGATATATTACAACTAATAGCTCATATTACATAAAAATTATGATTGAACATTTTTATTGCGAAATCGAGTTATAAATATAAAAATATATAAATAAAATAAGTTAAACAAAATATTTAATTCTTTTTGATGCATAAAATATGCAATACAAAAATTTATTTTTGCTCAAATGATATAAAAATTATTAAGTTGATATAATTTGTGTATATTATTTAGTTAATAAAAATAGTTAAAATATCATCATTGGTAATACTTTTACATGCATTATTAGTCGGTGCGGTTCGGTTTTTCAGAGAGGAAAACCAAAATCGAACCGAGTCGTTCGGTTCGGTGTAAAATCGGTTCGGTTTGGGCGGTTCGGGGCGGTTTAGGCGGTTTTTCGGTTTTTCATGCACACCCTTATATGTAACGCCATCAATTATTTTTAGATATTGGAATGACCTGGGCCCGACAATATGATTTAGAAGCAAATGTAGATAGAATTTCTCACCCTCAGAAGGAGAAACTGAACAAATCCTTCCAATGGCCTTAATATAAATGCATCTCAGTATCAATTTACACTGAGGTATAAGCCATTTGTGGTGCTTTGAAAAGTCTCTATATAAATATTTTTCATTCTCTTGATTTTCATGATATATGCAAAAGAATTATGTTAGCATTGTCTTTGAATTTCGATCATTTGCAACGTGCACAATTGTTTGGCCGTTATTGTATTGAACTTGATGTGGGTTTGGCAAATGTATTTGCACTTTGGCAACAGAATGGTACATCCTAGTCATCTCAAATTTAAATATCTTTCACATTGCTTCGGGTGCGCATATCCAACGACCGTCGACATACTTGCTTACTTCATCATAAATTGGAGTTGGTCAGACTTCAAATGCAACGCGGTCAAACCCTTTATGAATATATTTATATAGATACTTGATGCTATTGATACTACTGCAGATTTCAACATTTATATGATAATCGTACTTTAGAAGTAAATGAGGATTATAAGGAACCACACAACTATTTTCAAGAACACTTTGATTGGTGAGGTTGTTTTGAACATTAATGGTGTTTCTCCGTCGCCTGGGTATGAATCAATACTTTGCGTTGCGCATTCTGCATAGGGCTTTGGATAACCCTTTTTACACATGAAATTTTTCATGCAAGGTGCATTAGGGTTGTAGCCTCCACACGGCCCATGTATCATAAGTCTCCACACATCCTCGTGTAACTCAGGCTCAACATCTAATTGCGATATCTCAGCTCTGACAATACAACCATAATCCTCAGGGTTAATTAATTTGTCTTCCTCTTCAAAAATTATCAGTATATGGACGTGCGGCAAACCACTTTTCTGAAACTCGATGACATGAATGTGTCCAATCGCTTTCCCCGGAACCCCTTTATGGAATATATCGTCTTTTAAACTTTCACATTTTGAATTGAAAGCCCTGGCCAACAAATCTGGACATTCATGTGCTACTTATGCAGGATATAGTTCATCATTTATCTCTTTCCAATTAGAATTGCATGTCATTGTTAAGAAGACGTCCAGTTTCCCGTATTGTTGTACGATTGTCATTGCATCCTGGTAGCATTAGTACATGTCACGTGGACTCCCAATAAATGAAAAAGGAAGAATTGTACGACGGCCAACGTCACCTAAAGTAATGGATATAGATATTTTACCAGCGTATAATTTGTAGTTATTGCGTGATAGATTTAGTATGTAGCATGAAGCAAAATAATGTACTTGCATCATTCTCACCCACTTCGAAGCTATCTTGTAATCCTTGGTACAACTCTGCACGTATCTTGTTTTGGTTAATTTTAATCCAGCGCAACTTCTGTGTTTCGATTTTGATGTAATTATCGACAACGAATTGTTGTAGCAGTCTCCCCGCATGAAGAAGAATAGACTGATCACCATTACATATCTGCATGATTACAGCTTACGTAAAATTTAGACAAAATAATATTATAGTATAGCTTGGATATTGTTGATTTAAAGACGTTATAGTCGAACCTGCAACAAAGAGGCATAGTAATCACAACAGCTTATTTGTATGCTTTGGTTTGATTATAAGCATTTGTCTCATTCATAAGTTCGGTGTGGATGTAATAGCGGATATTGCATTGGATCATAATATCCAGTATACTCTTTAAGCATAAGTAAACTTCCAGTTGTGGTGAATATTAGCATATCTCTATCATCTGACTCCATGAAATCCTCAGCACCTACAATGACTGCCACAACTTGTGATGATGTTGGAAGAATATATTGGCGTTCTGTATCTGGCATGTCTCGAATAAGAAGTCAGGAAGTTTGTATTTGAGGATGTTGCGATAGTTGTTGAAAGCAGTGGATAAATGGATTATATATATCAAGTATTGTTTTAATTTTATGTAGCACATCCACGTCAAGTCCATGACCCTCTTTCATGCGATGTTTAGTTTCACAGTCTGTGTCATAGATGAACATATGTAGAAAGCTCGGTCGATTGCCTAGATTGGGCAAAAGATAGCCAATTCTAGGGTACATCGCGTCATGTGCTTTGAAGGTATAGATTCCTTGTGCGAAGGACGGTATGGATTCATCCAATGCATGTCCATCGAAGTGAATGAGAAAAAGTTATTGTACATACGTACATTTTGTCAGAAATGACATCCTAGGGAACCCTATTGAGTGAATAGATCAAGTAGTTCGGGCGGAGCAGGAATCCCAGGAATCACAATCTTTACGTTGCTACAGCACAAATTCTTCAATTCCTTATAAAAAAAATTTGCATTGTAATGACGACAAAATGTCGCTGGTGGAAATTCCATCCTAGGAACGTGTGTAAATAGAAGAAATTCTTGCGGAGTTTCTCACGGGTGCTCGAAGATTTGGGACCACGACTAATAATTGACATTCTGCTTTGGTTAATGCATCTGGCATGTCCAGTATTCAATAGAGTAAGCATTTGTGTTAGAAAGTCAAGTAATCGAAATACATTTATGAAGTGGGTTACGAAGATGCATAAGATGAAGGTGTTATGAAATTACCTTGTTCTCGGATCTCTGAAGACGTTGAGGCATAACATAATTCATTTTGGAAATTGGATTGTTGATTAAGTCGATGTTGTCGTCTTCTTGCATTTTGGGTTGCTCGTTGAACATCCGTCAGTGAACATCTGTAGGCGGTTGACCGAGACAGTGCAGGAAAGTGTAATGATGGGTCTGTGTTGTAAGGAATGTTCACACGTATTGAATTTGTAGAAGAGACGTGTTAAATTAAAGAGGAACACTAAAGAGGAAAATTGGTTAATACCTTCTGCAGTCGAAGACCTCGATGCGGAAGTGGTGGAGACCAGCCCAGATCAGGTCGTCGCAAAATTACCCGATGTCGCACCCAACCGGACTCTTATCGGCCTTTAAGTCTTGCACTTCGCGTTGTGTTATTCTATAATTTATCGTAAATTGCTTTGTGTGTTTGTGAAATATATATATATATATATATATATATATATATATATAAGTTTTATATATATATATATATATATAAGATTTAAATATTATTATATATATATATGTATGTGCACAGTAATATATATATATATAAGATGTATGCTTAGGTTTTAAAACAGGAGGCCATGTTGGAATATGTTGACAATTGACCGGGCCCCACTGCATGGGGTGTTATGTATTTTTATGCTTTGTTTTTATTCATTAAATATGAGAGAGGTTGTATGTGCATTTAATTTAGGTGAGAGAGTGTTGTTTTTATTTTGCCTATAAATAGGCCCCCCTTGTACAATTTTATGAGTTGAGAAAATAGAAGAAAAACCTCCCAAGTTTGTGTTTTTTCGTTTTGTGAGAGAGGGAGAGCGCTGCAGCGCGGAGAGGTTTCTCGCCGAGGTCGGGCGGCTAGGTTGTGAGATCGGGCGGTTAGGTTGATCTCGCCACCTTGCCAAGTGAGGGAGATAGGACTGTGCAAGTTGTAGCTTTGCAGAGCAGATAGGTTTGGTGGTTGGGCGAGTTGTTTTGGAGCTAGCCGAGAGTGGGGTGTAGTTCTCGCTACTGTGCGAGAAGCTGCGGGTAGTCGGGACTCTCCGGTGGTGCTTTCGCATGTAGAGAGCTCGTGCCGGATTGTTCTCGCCGGCAGGGGTTGTGCTCGCGGCGAGCGGTTAGGAGGTGAACTCGTCGGTGTGCATTTGGTCTCGCTAGCGAGAGGTGAACTCGCCGGGTGCTAACCGCGCGGTCTGGGCGGTCTCGCCGAGTTGGTCTCACCGGCCTGTTTTTGGTGGAGTTAGTCTGCAGCGGGAACCCACTCACGTTTTCCATCAAGTGGTATCAGAGGCAGGTTCGACCCCCGGGAAGTGTTTGCGAAGAAGAGAGATGGAGATGGGAAGTGGAATGCCGGGACAGGTCCCCAAGTTGAGCAAAATAAATTATGGGAATTGGAGTATTCAGATGCGAGTGTTGCTCGCCTCTAAGGAGCTATGGGAGGTTGTGGAGGAAGGTGTCGAGGTGCTTACTGCCGAAGCAGAAGCAGCGTTGACTAACGCTCAGAAGGTGGCATTGAGGGAAGCAAAGAAGAGGGACAAGAAGGCCCTATTCCTATTGTACCAAGGAGTTGATGAGGCGACGTTTGAGAAGATCTCGGATGCGGAGACATCGAGAGAAGCATGGGAGATACTACAACGCTCCATGCAGGGAGTGGACAAAGCAAAGAAGGTGAAGTTGCAATCACTCCGAGCTCAATACGAGATGATGAGGATGCAGAGTTCGGAGAAGGTGGGCGACTACATGACTCGTCTGCGGACGCTCACGAACGAGATGAAGAGGAATGGGGAGACAATTGAAGATGTCAGTTTCATGGAGAAGCTCTTGTGGTCGATGTCCAAGAAGTCCAGACACGTGGTGTAACATCCCTCAGACAACTAGACCCCTAGAGATAGTTTTGTCATGACTAGGTTATGACAAAGCCCTAGAAAGTCCATAAAGGCCAAGTGAGCCTAGGAATGAGGATGAGACCACTATGGTCTGCACATAGTAGATTTATGAACCTTGGTTTAAGGTGATCATGGGACTTCACCAAGACTCCAAGACCCCACTCATACCTTCATAACCCTAGTAAGGGGTCAATGGGTCACTGAGGACCCATGGAGGGCAGTCAAAGGAGCTAAGTTGACCAAAGTCAACTCTAACCCTAATTGGGTCAAATTGACCTCCAAGGGCCAATACAACGCCGTCTTGCCATAAAAGTTATGGCGTTGAGTGAGCTGAGCTCACTACATGCCATAAAGTAAATGGCGTTGAGTGAGCTCTGCTCACTCAACGCCGTCTTGCAATATAAGTTATGGCGTTGAGTGAGCTGAGCTCACTCAACGCCATAGAGTAAATGGCGTTGAGTGAGCTCTGCTCACTCAACGCCGTCTTGCAATATAAGGTATGGCGTTGAGTGAGCAGAGCTCACTTAACGCCATAGAGTGAGCAGAGCTCACTCAACGCCATACCTTATATTGCAAGACGGCGTTGAGTGAGCAGAGCTCACTCAACACCGTCTTGCCATGAAAGTTATGGCGTTGAGTGAGCTGAGCTCACTCAACGCCATAGAGTAAATGGCGTTGAGTGAGCTCTGCTCACTCAACGCCGTCTTGCCATAAAAGTTATGGCGTTGAGTGAGCTGAGCTCACTCAACGCCATAGAGTAAATGGCGTTGAGTGAGCTCTGCTCACTCAACGCCATCTTGCCATAAAAGTTATGACGTTGAGTGAGCTCTGCTCACTCAACGCCGTCTTGCCATATAAGGTATGGCGTTGAGTGAGCTGAGCTCACTCAACGCCATAGAGTAAAAGGCGTTGAGTGAGCTGAGCTCACTCAACGCCATAGAGTGAACGGCGCTGAGTGAGCTGAGCTTAGACAATTTCTGGCAAAACTTCAGCCTGTTGGCTGGTTTGGCTGAATCGGATAACACGCCCGTGTTAGCTTAGACACGCCCGTGTTCAACAGTACACGTCTGTGCCCAGTCGTTATACTTCAGTCATCATAGCCCGGCACAACCAGAGCAGGTCACGGGTATGACACGCCCGTGTCACCATGCGACACGCCCGTGACAGCATTATTCTCGGTTAATGAAGAGAGAAAAATAAGGAGTTTATGCCATGTATGGCCTGGGAGGTCAAGGGCCCACTCTCTTGCTAGAACCACCTCCCCCGGCCATGGCAGCAACTTAGAGAAGAGAGCAAAAGTCTTTGGGACTCATCCTTCCCCTCCCCAACCACCCTCATTCAATTCACTAAGACTAAGAGATTTCAGCCAAATGATATTTGACTGCTTTCAGCAATGCAGATCATGCTTCATCCCCCACCCATCATGGCCGCCAACTTTGACTAGAGACCAAAAATGGCCAAGCTTCCTACAGCCACCTAATACCCTCTTTTTCATCTTAAAAGCTGAGCTGAACTCCAAGGATCCAACTCCACACATTATCTGAAGGAGCCAAGGAGTTCATTGTGCTGTTGCAGAAATTTGACCACCACCACCACCACAACCAATGGCTTCCCGGCGATCGACACGACTTCAAGCCGTCAAAAAGGTCCTCCTCTACTCCTTCTATGGGTAGATCTTAGGAGTCTTTTAGGTTGAGAATCGGGCTCAGCTGAACCCGATCATGGTGAAGTTTTCCATGGTTTTTCCAAAAAAAGGGTGGTCGGGTTCGCCGGAAAACACCCCTCCGGTGGCTGTGCCGCCGCCCAGCGATAGCCCCCACCTCAACGGAGGTGGTGGCGGCGGTGGCCGGCCGGGGAGGTGGCTGTGTGGCCGGGAAAACGTCTTGGATTAAACTCCAGGTTCGGCCAATCATTGCCTTTGGCTGGAGGAAGAAGACAACTCAGCATCCGTCAGATCTTGCTTCAAGATCTGTGCTGCTTATTTAATTCTTTTCTTTTAAATGAGTTTTTTGTATTATGATAATAGTCATCTTTGAAAATTAATGAAAAATACTTAGAGGTTCTTTATTTGGAAACAGGCAACATGAAAGTTGTAGCCAGTGAAGTCTAGTTTAATTTAAAATTTGTTTGAACCCATTTGGGTAAGTGGTTTGGCCACAGCATCCATTTTGGTGGGACCTATATATAGGGCTATCATGAGATTAAAATGGGTGCCCACTCTTCATCCCTTATCCAAATGACCTGAAATTTGGGCAGGGGGTCGAATCTAGCTAAACCTAGGGTCTGTCCAAAAATGGGAATTTTAGGAGATACTTTGCCTAAAATTTTTATTTTTATTTAATAATACTAGGATATTTTAATTAAGTGGGCTAATGATCTCCAAACCCTCCCAAATTTTGTTGAGTGGTCTCTGGCATCATGGTATGGCTCTGTATAAAATTTCACCTTAATTGGAAGTGTTTTGAATAGGTAATGACCTAACCCTAATTCTACCTTAATGAATGGTATTTGGTCAAAGAGTGCGCTTTGGGTTTTGGATTGTCAAATAACCTCAACAGAGGCTGGGATTTTGACCACTGACTTGGCATGACTTTTTGCACCTTCCAATGAAAAATTGGGAGTATTGGAATTGATTTGGCCCAAGATCCTAGGTCAAACCCTAAGGAAAGGCTTTTGTACCTTGCGAAGGGCATGTGGCCAAGACACCTTGTATGACCATGAAATTTTGTAGGGAGGGTACTAGGGTAAGTAAAACCCTCTAGTGAAAAGCTTAAGGTGTTTTGGAAAGTTTAGGACCCACAAAACCCGAACCCTAGTTTAGGGCACAAATATGGTAGGGTTGGAATAGGCTAGTTAAACTCCTTAAACAAAGATGAAATTTTGGTAGAGTGGTCATAAGGATATTATGAACCTCTGGTAATTTAATTATAATTTTTGGGATAATAATTGTAGTACTGCTTTTGTAACACAAGGGGATGCCCTAATTAATAAATTGATCATATTGGTCTCTCTACCCCTTGGGAGGTCATGAAAGTTTGGCAGAGAAAGTTTTAAGTATTTATAGACATATATAAATTTTATGAGAATTCTTGAATACATATTTAAGGTACTTATTTCACAAGCTTGGTAAATGAGGAAATTGTTCAATAATTTATTTAAGGCTCTTTACTGATAAATAAATTATGAAAATTGGCCCAAATCATTTATATGTCATTAAAATTATACTTGAATTTTCTCTGAATTTTTGTAAGTAATATAGCCTTACATATCTCTTTAAATGAATTATTAAGGAATAAATTGAAATAAGAAATGGGGGACAAAACCTGATTGAAAAATTTGGATATTTTGGAGAGTAAGTTGAATACTTATTTTGAATATCATATAAAATCAGTGGAATGATATCTTGTCTGAAATTGGTACATCATGTTCATTATTGGAATTTTTAGTCACTACAATAATTAAGTAAATTATTAAATAAATAGGAAAATTGTGGATCTCTGGATTTAGGACTTAAAAGTCATAATGGACCTCCAATAATTATTATAGGAGTACTGGATGATTATTTGATGTACTTCTCATTTTACATGGCATTTAACCTTAGTGGTCTGCATATAGTAAATCTGCATAAAATATGTGGAGTATAAAGTTGGGCACATGTGTCGGGATTAGTGGATGTAGGTTTGGATAATTTAGAATGAGTTCATCACTCGAGTTAGGATAAGCAAGGGTTGGGTTTTGGCTAAATGTTAGATGGTGCTCGGGATCGACGAAAGATCATCTTACCCATAGGAGGATTTGTCAAAATACTAGGGTTAGTCCGGGGAGCTTTGCCTCGGTTGTTGATTATGACGGACGGGATAGTCCGGGGAGTTTTGGCTAGATTATTGACGGACGGGATAGTCCGGGGAACTTGGCTCGGTTGTTGATTATGACGGACGGGATAGTCTGGGGAGCTTTGGCTCGGTTGTTGACGGACGGGATAGTCTGGGGAGCTTTGGCTCGGTTGTTGGTTGGACTCATAACTATTGCATGTGCATAAAAGGTATAAGGTGGTGGGTCTTCGGTATTGGAGGGTCGATGCACCGACGCCAATACGTCGACTCGGCAAGTGTGGTTAGCACTTCGCCAACAGAAGTCCGGTGCGCCAGCCGGCAAGAGTACGCAGGAGTCCGCTTTGTGCACCAAACGTTGAGGCGTACGATAGGTCTGACCGGTAGTGCTTTACTGGTTTAGAGGTGGGCGAGGCCCAACCCACCGCTTCCGTCTGCCACTACGGAGGTATCCTGGGAGGTAACGGCTCCGAAAGGGGGAACTAAAGGTCTGTGTACACAGAGTCGAGTGGGTGAGTTGCACTTGCATGTCCACGTCATGGCATAATTGTATTTCATAGCATAACCATTGCATATAACCTGACACCTAATGTATAAGTGGTATGGGACGCTCTATACATTATGCCCTGCAAAACGACCCCTTGGCTTATAAGTTCGCGCGAACGTGCTTATAAGTCAAGGTTCTCATTCTGTACTATATATTTAAGCCTGCTAGTAAAACCGACACCCTATCGTATAAATCGGTATGGGACTTTTTATACGATAGGAGCCCACAAAGAGATCCCTTAGCTTATGTTAAATCACATAAGTTAAGGTTACTTTCTTATTCAAATTTTTAATCGTTATTACCATCTTTTATACCTTAAAACTGCTAGTTTAGTTCCGCTGTCATCTGCTATTTGATATTCTCCACTTTCATGTCCTTCCCTTTCCTTCTCTCCGCTCGGTGCTTAGGAGCCATAGGGGAAGGGACGGAAGATGATAGGACTTAGTCTTTTAGACTAACGGTTTTGGAACCACATCATTTTAGGGAACCACGGAGCCCAGCATGGAGGAGCAGCCGTGGAGGTCGGCACGCTTGGAGATCGGACAGTCTAGTACCGGAGTCCAGACAGCAGGGACTGTGAGTCCCGACCACAAGTAGTTATATTAGTTGGCTTCTGCGATGAGCGACTTGTAGTGAGGACATGATGTACCGGGCATAAGCCCGTGATTTCTGTTATATGTTCTATCTGTGGACACTCCCTTCGTGGAGATTATTTTTCTATTCATGTGTGGCTTATGTGGACTTGCTTATTTATTTGCTGCAGTTGTGATCGATTTGGCCGGCAGGATCGGCGTTTTGTAGTGACGACCTTCCCGGGTGCGAAGGTGTCACCGCAAGGCGGCGGTTCTGAGCCTAAGACCCCGGTGTTTTAAAAGAAAAAAATGGGGGTCTTACAAGTGGTATCAGAGGGAAATATATCGATCGAAAGGTAGAAGTCCACAAACCCCGGGCCACCCCCGCACGAGTTTAGTTTGGGGACAAACTAAGCAGCGGAAGCAGTGGTGGGCCCATATAGAAGATCACATGAAATTGTCCACTTTTAGATATGTGCGATTACTTATAATTGACTTCTGTTACGCAGCCCCCAGCGCAGCCAACACCACAAGGCGGAGTCCAGCAGACTCCGAATATTGCACTACCTCCCCCGGTCCCCACTCCATTCCTACACTCGGAGATGGGGCAAACCCTGACAGCTATTCTGGATGCTTTCATGGCCCAACAGGTTCCGGCCCCGCAGCCAAACCCGGGGGCCAATTGGCTGAGCATCTTCCGAGGACTCTCTCTTCCATCTTACTTAGGGACAGAATCGGCTGTTCGGACAGAAGAATGGCTAGATATTATGTATGAAATGTTGACCGGGATACGGTGCCCCTGGGAGGAGAGGGTTCCTTTGGTAGTCTCTTGTTTAGAGTCTCATGCCAAAAGATGGTGGAAGACATCGCTGGATACGACTTTTGCCGATATGGAGACTTCAGATATTACTTGGGAGGAGTTCAGGGCCGCTTTACTAGAGCATTTTGTGTCACAATCAGCCAGAGATGAGCTGGAGGACAGGTTCCTGCAATTGAAGCAGGGAAATAAGACAGTGGTAGAATACCACCGGGAGTTCAACCATTTAGCACTATTTGCAGACTCCTATCAGCTAGATGAGGCGGGATACACCAAGAGATTTTATAAGGGCCTGCGGGAGGAGTTGAGGGAGGCCCTTCTGTTCGTTTCTGACAGGCTTATACCTCGGATGTTAAAGATGGCCAAGAGGATTGAGCCTGATTGGCACACGACTCGGGGTCGAAAGAGGCCGACGGAGGACCAGGGCCGTGGAGCCCGGAATGATCAGCGGCGGGGCCGCATCACAGATGGGAGAGAGGGAAGAAGGACAGAGGGCCAACTTCACCAGGAGGTGAGACGAGAGCCGAGGGAGCCGGTGGTAATGGCTCCTCAGCCTCTTCAGATGAAGGAGGCACCAAGACCCGGGGGTATGGCATTTCCCCCACCGGAGTGCTACAACTGCCATCAGATAGGACACATTCGGAGAAACTACCCCGTGAGGGGAGCACCTCTACCAGCACCACAGGCTGCCCCGCATGCCCAACAGTTTGGAGGACGAGAACGTGGTCGAGGACGTGGTTTCCAGGGTGCAGATCGCAGGCAGGAGAGGGAGCAAATTTATGCACTGGATCTGGCTCAACCCCGGAACCCGGAGCAAGTAATCACTGGTACGTCAGAAAATTTTAAGTTATTTTCTCATGAAATTTAAATTTATATAGAAGTGATAATCTAGGAAAGAAAACCATAGCTAGATTCTAAGACATTTAACTTTCCCCGCCCCCCCAGGAATAGTTTTCATCAGCGGCAAACCCGCTTATACGCTGTTTGATACGGGTGCTTCGCACTCATTTGTATCGGAAGCCTTCGTAGAAGGGTTGGAAGGCGTGGAACGATTCACGGGTTTGATGATGAGGATACGATTACCCGACGGATCAGAGCTGCACACCTCGGCCCACTGCAACATGGAGGCGGAAATCGGCGGAAAGATATTTGAAGCTCCAGCGACAATCATGAAGATGCCAGTCTTTGATTTGATCCTAGGAATGACATGGTTGAACTGGAATCATGCTCAGATTGATTGCATGTCCAAGAAAGTTACCGTGAGACATGGGGATTCCTACCTCGTCATCGAAGGTACTAGATCTATTCCCCCTCTCATGTTGTCATCTGTACAGGCCGTCAAGGCCCACTTACAGGGGGAAGAAGTATATGAGGTAGTATTTGAAATGACTGAGGCCAGGGGCTCCACCTCGGATATTCCGGTGGTACGAGATTTTGCTGACGTATTCCCAGAGAAACTGTCTGGGCTACCCCCGCACCGGGAGCAGGATTTCCGGATACAGCTAGTGTCGGGGGCTAAGCTGACAGCTAGAGCCCCTTACCGGATGGCCCCAAAAGAATTGACAGAATTTCGAAGCCAACTCCAGGAACTAGTGGAGGCCGGATTTGTCCGACCGAGCTCTTCGCCATGGGGAGCCCCCGTCTTGTTCGTTAAAAAGAAGGACGGGACTCTGAGATTGTGCATCGACTACCGAGCACTAAACCGATTGACAGTCCGAAATACATATCCACTGCCAAGGATAGATGAGCTGTTTGACCAGCTAGAAGGCGCGCATTTCTTTTCCAAATTGGATTTAAGGTCGGGTTACTACCAGCTACGGATCCAGGAGGAGGACATTCCAAAGACTTCCTTCAGTAGCAGATATGGGCTATATGAGTTTACCGTGATGCCCTTCGGGCTCACAAATGCTCCGTCGGCATTCATGAGCCTCATGAATCAGGTGTTCGAGGCATATTTGGACGTGTTCGTCATCGTGTTTATCGATGACATCCTCATTTACTCAAGGACAGAGGAGGAGCACACACGGCATATGACGCTGACCCTGGAGAGACTACGGGAGCACAAGCTTTATGCGAAGATCAGCAAATGCCAGTTTTGGTTGAAGGAGGTGGCTTTCCTAGGCCATATCATCAGTGGTGCTGGGTTGGCAGTGGACCCGGCCAAGATCCAAGCAGTTCGGGATTGGCCACAGTTGAAGACGGCCACAGATGTGCGGAGTTTCCTAGGACTCGCTGGTTACTACCGGAAGTTCGTAGAGGGATTCTCTCGTATCGCCCTTCCACTCACATCTCTGACAAGGAAGGAGGTACCCTTTATCTGGACCCCACAGTGTGAGGTGGCTTTCCAAGAGCTAAAGGGACGACTCACTTCGGCTCCTATACTTGCCCTCCCTTCAGGGAAAGAAGGATTCCAGGTCTACACCGACGCTTCCTACCAGGGCATGGGTGCAGTGCTTATGCAGAATGGCCATGTGATAGCTTACGCTTCTCGACAGCTGAAGAAACATGAGCAGAACTACCAAGTCCATGACCTAGAAATGGGAGCAGTCATTTTTGCACTGAAAGTCTGGCGGCACTATCTGTACGGTGTCCACTGCGACATATACTCTGACCATAAAAATTTGAGGTATGTAGACACGCAGAAAGAGTTGAACATCAGACAGAGACGATGGGTGGAGTTTTTAGCAGACTACCAGTACGAGATGCACTATCACCCGGGAAAGGCGAATGTGGTAGCCGATGCACTGAGCCGAAAGACCGCAAACCCCAGAGTAGGAACACAGTTGATGGCCTTGGAGTTGGTTCAGATGTTAGACAAGATGCAAATATCCCTTGTGTCTGAGGATCACCCTGAGTTGTACCGGAAGTATCTATCGTCATTAATTGCCACGAATGACATTCGAGAACGGGTCAAGGATGGACAGAGGCAGGATACCCAGCTAGAGCCGATATTCCGGGCCTTAGAACCAGGCACTGCGGGATATTACTCGCTGAGGGATGACTTAGTGTGCTTCAGAGGACGGGTTTACATACCAGAGGGAGGCCAGGTCCGGGAGGACATCATGATGGAGGCTCATTGCAGTCGATATTCGGTACACCCGGGGATTACGAAGATGACTGCAGATCTGAAGAAAACTATGTACTGGCCGGGCATGAAGAAGGCTATCACCTACTTCGTGACCCATTGCAAGGCATGCCAGTTAGTGAAAGCGGAGTGCAGAAACCCCGCAGGATTATTGCAGCCACTCCCAGTACCAGAGTGGAAGTTCGATGATATCGACATGGACTTTATACATGGACTTCCCCGATCGCGGACAGGGAATGATTCGATCTGGGTGATCGTCGACCGGCTGACAAAGGTAGCCAGGTTTATTTCAATCAGGAAGGATGACTCGGTGGGTGTGTTAGTCCGAAAGTTTGTGGAGCAGTTCGTCCGTTATCATGGCGTGCCCAAGTCGATTGTGTCGGACCGGGATGGACGATTTACGTCCAGGGAGTGGAGGTCAGTGCAGACTTACTTGGGCATGCGACTAACATTCAGTACGGCTTTTCATCCCCAGACGGATGGACAGACGGAACGCACTAATCGGACTCTGGAGGATTTGCTACGACTTTGCATATTGGATCGCGGTGAACCTTGGGAAAAGTTGTTGCCACTGATCGAGTTCTCGTATAATAACAGCTACCAGTCCAGTATAAGGATGGCTCCTTATGAGGCGTTGTACGGACGGAGGTGCAGGACTCCGTTGTCATGGATATAGGACGAGGACCCTAAGGCGTTGGATTCGGAGTTTGTCGAGGACACCGAGGCTCAGGTGAGATTGATACGGGACAGGATGCTAGAAGCACAGAGCCGACAGGCTAAGTATTACGACGCTCGGCACCGTCAGGTGGAATTCCGGGTGGGAGACCAGGTGTTCTTGAAGATCCGACCAATGCATGGAGTTACTAAGGGTACGCGGACAGAGGAAGAAGCTCAGCCCAAGATATATGGGGCCTTATAGGATCCAGGAGCGGATCGGTCCCTTGGCATACAGGCTGGAGCTGTCACCGGAGCTGGCAAGTCTGCACGACGTGTTCCATATATCCTCTCTTAGGAGGGCTCTACTACGCCCGGAGCAGCAGATTTCGACTACGGACGGGCCGGTAGCTTCAGACCGGTCTGTTCACTTGGAGCTGGTTCGGATCGATGACAAAGGAGTACGGATCTTGCGCCGCAAGAAGATCCCCTTAGTCAAGGTTCTGTGGAGGAACCACGGTCAGGAGGAGCACACCTGGGAACCTCAGGACCTGATGAGGCAGAAATACCCGGAGTTGTTCAATCAGGTATACCTCACCACATACTATAAATTACCTTCTTGTGTTAAACCGGTAGGACTAGATAAGGGAAATTGAGAACATAGGCATGCGCACTCAGTCAAGAAAAGTAGAGGCTAATCTTTTGTTTATTGGGGGATTGCCCTCGTTTATTGAACAAGTAGTCGTTTCGACTCAATAGGAAAACCATATGGGATGTTACAAGTTTATTTCATTCCGGTAGAAATCCCCGTAGGCTTAACCTCAATTTCGGGGACAAAATTTTTGTTTTGTTTATTGGGATTTGTAACATCCCTCAGACAACTAGACCCCTAGAGATAATTTTGTCATGACTAGGTCATGACAAAGCCCTAAAAAGTCCATAAAGGTCAAGTGAGCGTAGGAATGAGGATAAGACCACTATGGTCTGCACATAGTAGATTTCTGAACCTTGGTTTAAGGTGATCATGGGGCTTCACCAAGACTCCAAGACCCCACTCATACCTTCATAACCCTAGTAAGGGGTCAATGGGTGACTAAGGACCCATGGAGGGCAGTCAAAGGAGCTAAGTTGATCAAAGTCAACTCTAACCCTAATTGGGTCAAATTGACCTCAAGGGCCAATACAACGCCGTCTTGCCATAAAAATTATGGCGTTGAGTGAGCTGAGCTCACTCAACGCCATAAAGTAAATGGCGTTGAGTGAGCTCTGCTCACTCAACGCCGTCTTGCAAAATAAGTTATGGCGTTGAGTGAGCTGAGCTCACTCAACGCCATAGAGTAAATGGCGTTGAGTGAGCTCTGCTCACTCAACGCCGTCTTGCAATATAAGGTATGGCGTTGAATGAGCAGAGCTCACTTAACGTCATAGAGTAAAGGGCGTTGAGTGAGCAGAGCTCACTCAACGCCGTCTTGCCATGAAAGTTATGGCGTTGAGTGAGTTGAGCTCACTCAACGCCATAGAGTAAAAGGCGTTGAGTGAGCTGAGCTCACTCAACGCCATAGAGTGAACGGCGCGGAGTGAGCTCAGCTCACTCAACGCCATTGTACTTAGACAATTTCTGGCAAAACTTCAGCCTGTTGGCTGGTTTGGCTGAATCGGATAACACGCCCGTGTTAGCTTAGACACGCCCGTGTTCAACAGTACACGCCCGTGCCCAGTCGTTATACTTCAGTCATCATAGCCCGGCACAACCAGAGCAGGTCACGGGTATGACACGCCCGTGTCACCATGCGACACGCCCGTGACAGCACTATTCCCGGTTAATGAAGAGAGAGAAATAAGGAGTTTATGCCATGCATGGCCTGGGAGGTCAAGGGTCCACTCTCTTGTTAGAACCACCTCCCCCGGCCATGGCAGCAACTTAGAGAAGAGAGCAAAAGTCTTTGGGACTCATCCTTCCCCTCCCCAACCACCCTCATTCAATTCACTAAGACTAAGAGATTTCAGCCAAATGATATTTGACTGCTTTCAGCCATGCAGATCATGCTTCATCCCCCACCCACCATGGCCGCCAACTTTGACTAGAGACCAAAAATGGCCAAGCTTCCTACAGCCACCTAACACCCTCTATTTCATCTTAAAAGCTGAGCTGAACTCCAAGGATCCAACTCCACACATTATCTGAAGGAGCCAAGGAGTTCATTGTGCTGTTGCAGAAATTTGACCACCACCACCACCACAACCAATGGCTTCCCGGCGATCGACACGACTTCAGGCCGCCAAAAAGGTCCTCCTCTACTCCTTCTATGGGTAGATCTTAGGAGTCTTTTAAGTTGAGAATCGGGCTCAGCTGAACCCGATCATGGTGAAGTTTTCCATGGTTTTTCAAAAAATAGGGTGGTCGGGTTCGCCGGAAAGCACCCCTCCGGCGGCTGTGCCGCCGCCCGGCGATAGCCCCCACCTCAACGGAGGTGGTAGCGGCGGTGGCCGGCCGGGGAGGTGGCTGTGTGGCCGGGAAAACGTCTTGGATTAAGCTCCAGGTTCGGCCAATCATGGCCTTTGGCTGGAGGAAGAAGACAACTCAGCATCCGTCAGATCTTGCTTCATAATCTGTGCTGCTTATTTAATTCTTTTCTTTTAAATGAGTTTTCTGTATTATGATAATAGTCATCTTTGAAAATTAATGAAAAATACTTAGAAGCTCTTTATGAGGAAACGGTCAACATGAAAGTTGTAGCCAGTGAAGTCTAGTTTAATTTAAAATTTGTTTGAACCAATTTGGGTAAGTGGTTTGGCCACAGCACCCATTTTGGTGGGACCTATACATAGGGCTATCCTGAGATTAAAATGGGTGCCCACTCTTCATCCCTTATCCAAATGACCTGAAATTTGGGCAGGAGGACGACTCTAGCTAAACTTAGGATCTGTCCAAAAATGGGAATTTTAGGAGATAGTTTGCCTAAAGTTTTTTTTTATTTAATAATACTAGGATATTTTAATTAAGTGGGCTAATGATCTCCAAACCCTCCCAAATTTTGTTGAGTGGTACCTGGCATCATGGTATGGCTCTGTATAAAATTTCACCTTAATTGCAGGTGTTTTGAATAGGTAATGACCTAACCCTAATTCTACCTTAATGAAGGGCATTTGGTCAAAGAGTGCGCTTTGGGTTTTGGATGGTCAAATAACCTCAACAGAGGCTGAGATTTTGACCACTGACTTGGCATGACTTTTTGCACCTTCCAATGAAAAATTGGGAGTATTGGAATTGATTTGGCCCAAGATCCTAGGTCAAACCCTAAGGAAGGGCTTTTGTATCTTGTGAAGGGCATGTGGCCAAGACACCTTGTATGACCATGAAATTTTGTAGGGAGGGTACTAGGGTAAGTAAAACCCTCTGGTGAAAAGCTTAAGATATTTTGGAAAGTTTAGGACCCACAAAACCTTAACCCTAGTTTAGGGCACAAATATGGTAGAGTTGGAATATGCTAGTTAAACTCCTTAAACAAAGATGAAATTTTGGTAGAGTAGTCATAAGGATATTATGAACCTCTGGTAATTTAATTAGAATTTTTGGGATAATAATTGTAGTACTGCTTTTGTAACACAAGGGGATGCCCTAATTAATAAATTGATCATATTGGTCTCTCTACCTTTTGGGAGGTCATGAAAGTTTGGCAGAGAAAGTTTTAAGTATTTATAGACATATATAAATTTTATGAGAATTCTTGAATACATATTTAAGGTACTTACTTCACAAGCTTGGTAAATGAGGAAATTGTTCAATAATTTATTTAAGGCTCTTTACTGATAAATAAATTATGAAAATTGGCCCAAATCATTTATATGCCATTAAAATTATACTTGAATTTTCTCTGAATTTTTGGAAGTAATATAGCCTTACATATCTCTTTAAATGAATTATTAAGGAATAAATTGAAATAAGAAATGGGAGACAAAACCTTACTGAAAAATTTGGATATTTTGGAGTGTAAGTTGAATACTTATTTTGAATATCATATAAAATCATTGGAATGATATCTTGTCTGAAATTGGTACATCATGTTCATTATTGGAATTTTTAGTCACTACAATAATTAAGTAAATTATTAAATAAATAGGAAAATTGTGGATCTCTGGATTTAGGACTTAAAGTTCATAATGGACCTCCAATAATTATTATAGGAGTACTGGATGATTATTTGATGTACTTCCCATTTTACATGACATTTAACCTTAGTGGTCTGCATATAGTAAATCTGCTGAAAATATGTGGAGTATAAAGTTGGGCACATGTGTCGGGATTAGTGGATATAGGTTTGGATAATTTAGAATGAGTTCATCACTCGAGTTAGGATAAGCAAGGGTTGGGTTTTGGCTAAATGTTAGATGGTGCTCGGGATTGACGAAAGATCGTCTGATCCGTAGGAGGATTTGTCAAAATACTAGGGTTAGTCCGGGGAGCTTTGGCTCGGTTGTTGATTATGACGGACGGGATAGTCCGGGGAGTTTTGGCTAGATTATTGACGGACGGGATAGTCCGGGGAGCTTTGGCTCGGTTGTTGATTATGACGGACGGGATAGTCCGGAGAGCTTTGGCTCGGTTGTTGACGGACGGGATAGTCCGAGGAGCTTTGGCTCGGTTGTAGGTTGGACTCATAACTATTGCATGTGCATAAAAGGTATAAGGTGGTGGGTCTTCGGTATTTGAGGGTCGATGCACCGACGCCAATACGTCGACTCGGCAAGTGTGGTTAGCACTTCGCCAACAGAAGTCCGGTGCGCCAGCCGGCAAGAGTACGCAGGAGTCCGTTTTGTGCACCAAGCGTTGAGGCGTACGATAGGTCTGATCGGTAGTGCTTTACTGGTTTAGAGGTAGGCGAGGCTCAACCCACCGCTTCCGTCTGCCACTACGGAGGTATCCTGGGAGGTAATGGCTCCGAAAGGGGGAACTAAAGGTTTGTGTACACAGAGTCGAGTGGGTGAGTTGCACTTGCATGTCCACGTCATGGCATAATTGTATTTCATAGCATAACCATTGCATATAACCTGACACCTAATGTATAAGTGGTATGCGACGCTCTATACATTAGGCCTTGCAAAACGACCTCTTGGCTTATAAGTTCGCGCGAGCGTGCTTATAAGTCAAGGTTCTCATTTTGTACTATATATTTAAGCCTGCTAGTAAAACCGACACCCTATCGTGGTATGGGACTTTTTATACGATAGGAGCCCTGCAAGAGATCCCTTAGCTTATGTGAAATCACATAAGTTAAGGTTACTTTCTTATTCAAATTTTTAATCATTATTACCATCTTTTATACCTTAGAACTGCTAGTTTAGTTCCGATGTCATCTGCTATTTGATATTCTCCACTTTCATATCCTTCCCTTTCCTTCTCCCCGCTCGGTGCTTAGGAGCCATGGGGGAAGGGGCGGGGGATGATAGGACTTAGTCTTTTAGACTAACGGTTTTCGAACCACATCATTTTAGGGGACCACGGAGCCCAGCATGGAGGAGCAGCCCCGGAGGTCGGCACGCTTGGAGATCGGACAGTCTAGTACCGGAGTCCAGACAACAGGGACTGTGAGTCCCGACCACTAGTAGTTATATTAGTTGGCTTCTGCGATGAGCGACTTGTAGTGAGGACATGATGTACCGCGCATAAGCCCGTGATTTCTGTTATATGTTCTATCTGTGGACACTCTCTTCGTGGAGATTATTTTTCTATTCATGTGTGGCTTATGTGGACTTGCTTATTTATTTGCTGCAGTTGTGATCGATTTGGCTGGCAGGATCGGCGTTTTGTAGTAACGACCTTCCCGGGTGCGAAGGTGTCACCGCAAGGCGGCGGTTCTGGGCCTAAGACCCCGGTGTTTTAAAAGAAAAAAAAATGGGGGTCTTACACGTGGTGGTGGCTATTGAGGAGTCGAAGGACCTCACCACGATGGCAGTGGATGAGCTTGTTGGCTCACTACAAGCCCATGAGTATCGGATGGTGCAAGATGAGGAAGAGTCGAGTGGCTTGGGGAAAGCACTCCAGACTCAGCTTAACTTTGGAGAGAGCTCAGGAAAAGGAGGAGGCCAGCGCGGCCGAGGCTACCAAGGAAGAGGTAGAGGAGGAAGAGGTGGAAGAGAATTCGGGAGAAATCAATACAACCAGCGTGAGGTGGAGCAACCTCAGGGTTGGAGGTACGATGCAAGAGGAAGAGGAAGAGGCCAAGGGAGAGGCCAAGGCAGAGGACAAGGAAGGGACCAGGGAAGAGGTCAAGGAAGAGGAGGAAGAGATATGTCCCAGACTCAATGTTACAATTGTAACAAGTTTGGGCACATGATCTACGACTGTTGGGCTCCCAGGAAGGGTGGTGAAGCCAACCACTATGCGGAAGCTAGCAATACGGGAGATGACCCGATGATGTTCCTTACCATCCAAGGCGCTGCAGGAGGGAGGAATGGTGTATGGTACTTAGACACTGGAGCGAGTAACCACATGCGTGGTGAGAAGGAGCTTTTCACCAGCCTTGAGCCGAATGAAGGAGACGTCAGTTTTGGAAACGCCTCGAAGATATCTGTGGAAGGCAGAGGAGTGATTGCGGTCACGATGAATGGGAAGGAGGTGCTCATCAACGATGTCTTCTATGTGCCGGGGTTGAGGAGTAACATCCTAAGTCTCGGACAACTGGTGGAGAAGGGCTATCGCGTCCTGTTGAGGGATAGCATCTTAGCGATGAAGGATAGCAAAGGAAGAGAGGTGGTGAGAGTGAAGATGGCGACGAATCGCCTCTTCCCTCTAAGCATGGATGCCAAGGAGACGGCATGTCTGGTAAAGACAGGAGAAGAGGAAGAAGCTTGGCTGTGGCATCACCGGATGGGCCATCTGGGGTTCACAGGCCTGAAGCTGTTGTCACATTCCAAGATGGTGGAGGGGTTGCCTATGATCTCGCCCCCTCAAAGGGTATGTGAGGCGTGTACTAAAGGGAAGCAGAAGAGAGAGACCTTCGAGGGAGGAAAGTCTCGGAGAGCTACGAAGTAACTAGAGCTAGTTCATTTGGACATTGCTGGTCCGTTTGAGACGACCTCAGTTGGAGGTAGCAGGTACTACATCACATTCACCGACGACTTCAGCAGGAAGTGTTGGGTGTATTTTCTGAAGGAGAAGGCCGAGGCTCTGGACAAGTTCCGAGAGTTTAAGACGATGGCTGAGAAGGAGAGTGGGCAGCCACTGAAGCTGCTACGGACAGATAGAGGTGGGGAGTACACCTCGAGGCTGTTTGGTGACTACTGTCGAGAATGGGGGATCTCGCACCAACTGACGGCGGCATACTCGCCTCAGCAGAATGGTGTGGCTGAGAGGAAGAACCTAACCATCATGAACATGGCGAGGAGTATGGTGAAGGGCAAGGGGTTGCCAAAGAAGTATTGGGCGGAAGCAGTACAGGTAGCAGTGTACGTGCTAAACCGTTGTTCAACGAAGAGCGTCAAGTTCAAGACGTCGTTCGAAGCTTGGTGTGGGAGGAAGCCCAGTGTGAAGCATCTGAGGGTCTTTGGGTGTGTTGCTTATGCTCACATCCCGGACCAGAGGAGGAGGAAGTTAGATGACCGGAGTGAGAGATGCATTTTTGTTGGCTACGCTCCTGCGAGCAAAGCTTACAAGTTGTATAACCCGGTGACTGAGAAGGCCATCATCTCACGGGATGTGGTGTTTGAAGAAGGAAGTAGATGGAGCTGGAATGAGGAGGTGAAGAACACCAAGGGGCTGTTCTTCGAAGATGAAGAAGAAGAAGGCGGTCAGGGAGATGAGGCGGAGATAGGTGGAGCTGAGCCACCATCACCACCTAGCGGAGGTTCAGGGGAAGCTCTCACCCCTTACTCAAGTGGAGCGAGTTCAAGCAGAGGTGGATCTGGTGGAGCAAGCACCAGTGGAACTAAAGATGATTGTCCTCATCCTCGGACAAGGAGTTTGGAAGAGACGGCGGCAACTCATAATAATTTTTTTTTATACTGTCTGTTTGCAGATGTTGAGCCGTGCTCATATGAAGAGGCCGCCCAGGAGAGAACTTGGAGGAAGGCGATGGATGTGGAGATCGCCTCCATCAAGAAGAACGATACCTGGAAGCTGGTAAATGCACCTGCAGGCCATAAACCCCTCGGGGTGAAGTGGGTGTATATGGTTAAGAAAAATAAAGATGGGGCATGGAGAAGCACAAGGCGAGGTTAGTCGTGAAGGGATACCGCCAAGTTCAGGGAGTGAACTATGATGAAGTCTTTGCACCGGTAGCGCGGATAGATACCATCCGGCTGATTATCGCGTTAGCTACACATCACGGGTGGAAGATAATGCAGATGGACGTGGTCTCTGCTTATTTGAACGGCTAACTGGAGGAGGATGTGTACATCGAGCAGCCTACAGGGTACGTGGTGAAAGGGCAGGAGAGAAAGGTCTGCAAGCTAGACAAGGCTCTCTACGGGCTGAAGCAGGGAGCTAGAGCTTGGAACGGCAGGATAGATGCTTACTTACAGAAGCATGGCTATCAGAAGAACCCACATGAGTACGCACTCTACACCAAGATGGACAAGGATAGAGGCATGATGATTGTCTGCCTATACGTGGATGACATAATCTTCACGGGGAACAATGCTGGGATGTATGAAGAGTTCCGGGGTATGATGAAGAGAGAGTTCGAGATGACGGACTTGGGAGAGCTGAGCTACTTTCTGGGAGTAGAGGTGCAGCAGAGAGGAGACGGGATCTTCATATCCCAGAAGAAGTATGCTGAAGATATTCTGAAGAAGTTCAGGATGGAGGATAGCAAGCCTATCTCCACTCCTGCAGATCCTGGGATGAGGCTGAGTATAGAATCGAAGGAAGGGGCGGTGGACTCCACCTTGTTCAAAATTTTGGTGGGTAGTCTACGCTACCTGACTTTCACCCGACCAGATATCATGTATGCGGTCGGGGTGGTGAGTAGACACATGGAGGAACCGAAGGAGGACCACTTCACTGCGGCGAAGAGGATCTTGAGGTACATCAATGGGACAAGAGGACATGGGTTGAAGTACTCAACTGGAGAGGAGCTGACGCTGGTAGGTTACTCTGATAGTGACTACGGCGGTGATGTGAATGATCGGAAGAGTACTTCCGAGTATGTCTTCAACATGGGAACGGGCGCATTCTCATGGAGCTCGAAGAAGCAAGCTACGATAGCTCTATCTTCTTGCGAGGCAGAGTACATTGCAGCTGCGGCTGGCACCTGCCTAGTTATCTAGTTGAGGAATCTTCTGGAGAGCCTACATCATGAAGTGGATGGGCCAACGACCATCTTAGTGGATAACATGTCGGTCATCCAGCTAGCGAAGAACCCGGTGCTACATGGGCGTAGCAAGCACATTGAAATGAGGTATCATTTCCTCAGGGAGCAAGTGGAGCTGAAGACAGTGGAGGTAGTGTATTGCCCGACCGGAGAGCAAGTTGCGGACATCTTCACTAAGGCGTTGAAGGCGGACACGTTCTTGAAGCTCAAAGGCAAATTTGGCATGTGCTGACAAGTTTGAGGGGGAGTTTGTTGGAATATGTTGACAATTGACCGGGCCCCACTGCATGGGGTGTTATGTATTTTTATGCTTTGTTTTTATGCATTAAATATGAGAGAGGTTGTATGTGCATTTAATTTAGGTGAGAGAGTGTTGTTTTTATTTTGCCTATAAATAGCCCCCCCCCCCCCCTGTACAATTTTATGAGTTGAGAAAATAGAAGAAAAACCTCCCAAGTTTGTGCTTTTTCGTTTTGTGAGAGAGGGAGAGCGCTGCAGTGCGGAGAGGTTTCTCGCCGAGGTCGGGCGGCTAGGTTGTGAGGTCGGGCGGCTAGGTTGTGAGGTCGGGCGGTTAGGTTGATCTTTCCACCTTGCCAAGTGAGGGAGATAGGACTGTGCGAGTTGTAGCTTTGCCGAGCGGATAGGTTTGGTGGCCGGGCGAGTTGTTTTGGAGCTAGCCGAGAGTGGGGTGTAGTTCTCGCTACTGTGCGAGAAGCTGCGGGTAGTCGGGACTCGCCGGTGGTGCTTTCGCGTGTAGAGAGCTCGCGCCGGATTGTTCTCGCCGGCAGGTGTGGTGCTCGCGGCGAGCGGTTAGGAGGTGAACTCGTCGGTGTGCATTTGGTCTCGCTAGCGAGAGGTGAACTCGTCGGGTGCTAACCGCGCGGTCTGGGCGGTCTCACCAAGTTGGTCTCGTCAGCCTGTTTTCGGTGGAGTTAGTCTGCAGCGGGAACCCACTCACGTTTTCCATCAGGCCAGCCCCAATTCTGCCATTGTTTATCCTCCCGCAAAGTTAGGGCAGCAACTCTGTCTCCGTCATTGTTGACCACAGGAGCTGCGGATTTCACGCTCGACCGCACCCCCGAAGACCCACAACAACGCCTTCAGCAACCGCCAGCCACGATGCTACATCAACCGCCGCCCACGACGCCTCGGTTCCGCCATGGCCGCATCTTCCATGGCAGGTTTTTTTCTTTTTTTTCTTTTTCTCTCCGTTTGTAACCATATAAAAGGGATGCTTGTAATTTGTTTTTGGGTGATGATTGATTGATGAAAATTTGAAGAATGATGATTTCGATTTATGTGTTGTCACTGCCTTCTCGAGAAGAAGATGAACAGTGCTTCATCATTGCTACTTATTAATTTCCCATTTGAGAGTTGTTGAAGAGTGATAGGACTGTTTAGTTGTTGATTAGTGTTAATGAAAATGTGTTTGCTGCTTGGGTAAATCCCCGATTTGATTTCCTAACTGCTGTTGTGATATTTTGCTGTGAGAATTTGATGTGTGGTTTCAAATTTTTTCTTTGAGAGTTGTAGGTTAAAACTTAGAAGTTGTTCTTGTTGCCTGTGCTGTTGAGAAGAAAAGTTAATTAGCATGATAGCTTCCGTTAGGGAAACTTTAGGATTTCTTACTGACTTGCTGTGAGTTTAGAGTTAGGTGAAATCAGTGTGTTGATTTGCTCTGAGTTAGGAATCGGGAAGTTTGATATCATATTGTGTTGGAGATTCTGTGGAGCCATCTTTAGTGTTTGAGATTTCGTGGAACCACCTCTAGTGTGAGAGCGAGTGAAGTTAGATTGTTAGCTTTGTGACTTCTCTAGTGTGAGGAGTGAGTGATTTCATGGAACCACTTTCGTGTGAGAGTGAGCAAAGTTTCTCCTTGGTGCTTGTGTGCGATAGCGGCTGACCTCGGAGCGGGAGATCGAAGGTGACTAGGAGTTCCCGCGTGATCGTCATCGACTTCGAAATACGGAAGACGCCTCTTCCATGGGTAATTGTTTATTTATTTTCCTTTGTGTGCGCCTCTATATTTTCTCGTAGGATAATAGACTCATTGCTGGGTTTTTCGCCTGAGTTTTGTCAGCAAACGCTACGTCAAAAACTCCAAACGGTAACGTATTTGGAGTTCACGATTTCCGTTGTGCTACGACAAAGAGAACAGAACGAAAGTTGCGAGCTTCCGTCCCGGATTTAAAATCGAACCATTTTATTAAGAAATTTCATTTTCTAACAACATAGTGAATTTCGTGTTTTATAAAATTACGTTTTTTAATTTCATAAACTCTGTGCAACGCCCGCTCAATTTTTTTTTTAAAAAACATATTTTGCTGCATCCTGTTAGGGTTTTCTAGAAAAAGCTGACAGACGCGCAAACCCTACGCATCGTCCTGCATCTGGAAGCCTTAATACGTTTGCGGCCAATTATCTCAGGCTCATTTGGTCGGTGGTCTATCACTGACCTTGTCGCATGAGCCATGCAAATATTGTAATTAGAGAAATGGTATTTTCTAAAGTTTTTAAACATTTTCTTAAGAATTTGAAAGATCTTAATAGCACTTGATTGGAGAAAGCTTCAGGACATCAATCCATTTTAGATGGGTTCAGGACAAAATTCTGGCTAAAACCAACAACCATAAATTTAAATAAGCCATCTTCATTTTTATAAAAAAAAAAAAAATTTAAACATCACAGCAGACATATTTGAAGAGATTTATTAAAAATATTAGACGGATTCAGGGCAACAAAAAAAATATTATTAATTACCCAAACCTTCCCCTGGGAGTAGCATAAGTCTAGGTCTTGTAAAATTACAAAACCTCCCTTGTAAGGGGTAATTTTGTGCAGACATGTTATGAAATGTAAAAATTTTATAATTTCAAAAGATAGAGGGGTGCAACCTATAGTTTTGCAAATTTAAAGGGGTTCAGAAAAACAACCCTAAAAAATGAATATTTTGACAGTTTAAAGCTAACAACTTGTGTGACCCAACCAAAGAGTGAGTTGCTATATGCCATCATTGGTAGAAAAAACAATCAAGAAGCTATCATTGTTATTATATAATTGTTTGGGGAGTGAAGCATTACTCATGCAATAGCAGGTTATTAATTTTGTATTGAATGGACCTAAAGAAAAATATAAAAAATATATAATTATGACCAAAAGCTGAAATCAGTTAAGCGTTGAGAGCACACATTTGTTTTTATTGACCTTGAGGGAAAGATGGAGGGAGAGAGTCGTATGAGGCATCATCTTTTGACTTAATTATGGACACAGGGCTTCACCCCTACGACCAATCACGACAATACCTCGATTGTGAAAGGTTTGGGGCTCCACCCCTATCATCATATGCTATCATGCTGATGGCAATAAAAAGAATTCATGTAGTATATGAGAGAAAAAAAACAATATAAATGTATTGAGACAGCGATATTGCAATATATGGTCTCCATTCCTATGTCAATCACAGGGACATTAGCATCCTAAGAAGTATTGGTTTAAGTTATTCTGGTGTAGCACATGGAGATTTGAAAATAACCAAAATAGAATATAATAAAAAAACTGAAACTAAAATAAAATGTAAAATAACTGATTTGATTTGCATAGGCAAACTAAAATAGAATCTAGAATAACCGGCTTGATTTGCATCGACAGAAATGAAAGTATACATTAACTCAATTAACTTCACGGAGAAATGGGGATATATTAATTGAAAATGCAGTGTTGCAACAGAGAGGTAAAATTGACCTAGAGTGCAGTGATGAAATAATGGGATAGGAGCTGACCTTGCTGGAACGATTCCTTCCCAGTGCTGAACTTTGCGAAAAAATGCATTGAATAAATATTGGAATCGAAGTGGATTGAAACAAGATTGAAATTGAAGTCTTAATCAAGATTGAAGGCATGCGCAGAGACCTGAAAGTCGAAAATTATGAGGTCTGCTTCCAGTGGAGTTGATATCAAAGCACTTGAATCATGATTGAAGGTGCGCGCAGAAAACTGAAAGTTGAAAATTTTGAGGTCTGCTTCCAGTGGAGTTGAGATCAAAGCACCTGAAAGCTTGAGGTTTGAAGGAAAATTTTTTGAGGTTCAAAAATTTTGAGGTCTACTTCTAGTGGAGTTGAGACTGAAAAATGAGGTATGAGAAGCAAATACCAGAAGCCCTGAGAAGTAGTCATTTTGAGCGTGAGGGCATGGGATTCGCCGTCAAGTTGAGCGCGAGAGAGAGATTTCGTTGGTCGATTTTCCAGCAGCGAAGGGAGGGTTAGAAGTCGGTGAACTGTGTGTGCCTGTACATGTTAAATCGTTGATCATTTCGTCAGGGATAGAGGAAATGGATGTAGAATCGCGTGGGGGCGTTTAGAATTACCTTGAAGCAGCGAGGTAGAAGAAATGACGGTCGATATTGGCATAAGATTTGCATAAAAGTAGTCACGGTCGATATTGTAGGTAGTCGTCTACTACAAAAAGCCCGGGTCCACAAAGTCTGCCCGGGCCCCGCCCAGAAAAAGCCCGGCGCGACGCCCGGCCTGGGCCTGGCCGGGCTTGGAGGCCTTACCGGGCCCGCATTTTAGCAAGTTGTTTGGCCCGGCACCCTGGCTAGCGAAAAAACCCGCCAATTAGGCTGGATTAATTAAATCCTGCCTAATTGGCGGGATATTGGGCGGGATAATCCCGCCAATTAGGCGGGATTTTAATCCCGCCTGGAAATCAGGCCGGCCCGGGCCAACCTGACGGGCCTTATCGGGCCCTCTATTTGAGAGGAAGCCCGAGCCCGGCCCGGCTCAAGTTGTGACCGGGCCGAACCCGGTTGGAAAAACAGTCTGGGCCCGGTCAGAGCCCCGCCCAATCGGGCTTTTTGGACACGGCATTGTCGTTCGATTTTGCACACATGAGGTTTCGCTGAACTGGATCGCATGCGGGATGTAGAGGAGAAGAAGTGGAAAGAGGCTGCCGAGATGTAGAGGAGAAGAAGTGGAACTCGAACGCCGGCGGGATTTGGCGCGTTGTAGAGGAGAAGAATTGGAAAGAGGCTGTCGGGATGTAAAGGAGGAGAGTGGAAAGACGGGTGATCCCGTATAGTTAATTGATAGGCTTGAAGCTGGTTTTGCACGATGAGATAGGATGTACATCTACCGTGTGATGTGTTTTAGCATGAAAGTAGAATTACGAAGGAGCACTTAATTTTTAAGAAAATTTGTTTTTGAATGTTTGTTGTCTTTAGCTAAAATAAACGAGGGTATTATAGGTATTATAAATTTTGCTCCAAATTGTGTTTTTCTTATATAGAATAGTAGCCGGGTTCAAAAAGTCTGACCGAGCCGGGCTTGAACTGGGTCGGTCAAGCCTGGACTTTTTGCCAACCGGGCTTGGTCCGGGCCCAGATTGAGTCGGGTCGGGCCGGGCTCAGGCTTCCTCTCAAAGAGAGGGCCCGGTAAGGGCCTTCGGGCTAGTCCGGGCCGGGTCCGGGCCAGCCTAATTTTCAGGCAGGATTATCCTGCCTAATTGGTGGAATCCAGCAAGTTAGGGGAAATCCGGCCAATTGAGGGAAATCCCACCTATATATATACACACTATTATATAGTCGTGTACAAAAAGCCCGGGCCCGGAAAGCCTGCCCGGGCCCGGTCCATGAAAGCCCGGCTAGGCCCAACCTAGGCCAAGGTCGGGATTGGGGGCCTTACCGGGCCCCCATTTTAACCAGTTGCACGGCCTGGGTGTCGGACTTGCCTGGGCCGGCACTCGGGCTGGTGGAAAATCCCGTCGATTATGCGAGATTAAATCCCGCCTAATTTGAGAGATTTCCCCCAAATATATATATTATATAAATCAATATGCACATCTTGAAACCACATCATATTTTTAACTTCAATCGTTTGATTTTTCTATTCTCAATTCTCACTCTTTAGATAACACTGATCCTAAGTTATCTGAATCCACTTTCCTATGCTCCTAAATCCTATCTCGTGCTTCCTAAGCTTTCCTCATTTGCGCCCCGTGCCTCCAACTTCCTGTTGGAACCCTACCTTTCACCCAAAAAATGAAGCCCCCCATTCGAAACCCGACACCTCACTCTTGCACATCCTCGCTGACTGCAATGAGAACCCACAAGCGATCCTAGCGTGGGTAGGCTGGTGGCTTCCGCTTCTGCCCCTGCGCTCGCAGATTTAGTAAGCTCTGTCTTTCGTCCATTCGCGATGATTACCATTCGCAGCGTATCGACTTCATTCTTTACCCTCTCCAATGCAAGGTTTCACTCCACTTTTCTCCTTTCCAACGCAGGGTATCGACTTCTTAACTCCTCCCGACGATGGCAACGACCACTTTTCTCCGCTTCCACGACATCCTCGTAGGGCATCATCCAGGTATGCTCTTTTTCTATCATGCATCCATACTCCTATGCGTTGTATTTGGGATTTCTAAACTGCTAGAAATGATTCCAGCTGTATGGACAATGTTTGATGCACTAGATAGACATTTTTTATGGATGACTGATTTATTTTATTATTTCTACAATTTTTTATCTGAAATTACAATCCAGAATTTGTTTTATGCCTCCTATCAATAGTACAACTGTTGGCCGCTGTAGGAGAAAGCTGGAAATGACCGCTCAGGAGGCTGAGAGGGGTTGACCAGCTGCCGGAAAGCAGCAGTTCAACTATAAACAGCAGCTTTGTTATAAAGCATTGCTGATTTTTAAACTGTACCATATACAATTTTTCAATTAATTGGCCTACAGATAATAAATTTTGTGACAAATTTGGTACCCATTGAACATCATGGAGTACTTTGTTACCTCCTTATAATTGGGTACATTTCTCATGCCTCTGTCTTTTTTCTGAATGATTTTTGCTTCTTTATACGCCACATGATGATAGTTTTGTAGAGAGAAAAATAAAGTTTTACCATTTCCAACAGTCTAAAAATCCATCCAGCTGTTATTTATACTTAAACTGTTGTTGTCCGGTAGCCGGCTTGCCCTTCTCAGCCCTTTGAGTGGTCATTTTCAGCTTTCTCCTATAGTAGCCAGCAGCTGTACTCTTGATAGGAGGCACTATGGGTGATCAAATCCAAGCGTAGGTAATTATGTGTCATGGAGAAGTGCCTCCAAAATTATGTGGTAAGATAATATTATGAATAATTGAAGTTAAAATTAATGAAACTGCAATCAAGCTAGCGATATTATTTCAATTATATAGATCCTAGTTGTAGAACTAAAAAAGTTATCTTCATCTAAACTGTGCTCAACCCCAACAAGGGAATCTGATTTTCATTTTCCCCATACAAATTTTTTACTGCACTTGTCAGTTGTCACATATAAGTATTTTTAATACATTATTTAGTTATTTATCTAATGGATGCATTTTCTGCCTTTATTGCACATGTCCAAATAACCTAAAAATTTTAAATTACTTTATCTTAATATGTTACATTCATTCCGTCAAAATTCTCATTCATTAATTTATGCTTCCAAATTTTTCCCAAACATAAATTTTAACATTCTCATTATCGTTATTTAGATGAAGATAATTTTTCTACTCCTACCACTAGGATTTATACAAATGAAACAATATCACTAGCTTGATTGCAGTTTCATAAACTTTAACTTCAATTATTCATAATATCCTCTTTCCACATAATTTTGTTGAGACATTTTCTCGCGCCATTTAATTACATACAATCAAATTTGCATGTCACCTGCTGGGATCATTGAAAATGCATTGCACATCATCTGCTATCAAGCCTCCATGCAGTCTAAAAGCATCCAAGAGCCTCCGGGCTCCCAGTCGACCTTCACAGAGCAGCTGCCAGTCACCTTGAACCATTTCCCACAGTCTAGAAATCCATCCAGCTGCTATTTATACTCGAACTGTTGTTGTTGTCCGATAGTTTGTCAGCCCATCTCAGCCCTCTGAGTTTGATATAGACCGAGCACCAAGTAGTATTCTTTTTAACTAAATCACATCTCAATTTTGCTCTATTTTGATGTAATCTGAATTACATCTGCATGCCAGAATATACTGTATTTTCGCTCATACATGTTGGTGAGTGCCAGATTTTTTTGTTATTTCTTCTCGTCATTCGACTGCAGTAGGCCACAGATCTGGATTCATGTTCGCCGAGTCAAGGGCCCACCGTGATTTCTATCAATATTGATAGTGTAAATGCAAAACAATGTAGAAATTTGATATTGAGCTATGAGATTTGATCACTAATAGTTTATTATGATATACTCTCTCTCTTATTTCTACTCTACTATGTTACTTCTTATATTTATATTATGGAGGACTTGGAGTTGACCATCAAGCATCCAATATGATTAATAGAGCCTACATAAAAATAAAAGTGCATATGGATTAATATAGAAATTATTTATATTAGACATTTTTACGAGCAATAATTCTTGCTAGATAATTATATTTATGGACAATGTTTGTTGCACTAGATAGATATTTTTTATGGATGATTAGATTATTTTATTATTTCTACAATTTTTTATCCGAAATTGCAATTCGGAATTGGGCTTATGCCTCCTATCAAAAGCACAGCTGCTGGTCGCTATAGGAGAAAGCTGGAAATGACCACTCAGTGGGTTGATAGGGGTTGGCCAGCTGTTGGACAACAACAGTTCAAATATTAACAACAGCTTTATGGATTTCTAGACTGCTGGAAATGGCTCTAGGTGGCTGACAGCTGCTCTATGAAGGTTTACAGGAATCCTAGAGGCTCTTGGAACCTGATCTATAACACTGCTTAGTTTTCTGGACATGTTTATTTTGGCTTGCAGGATCTGTAACATGTGGGACGTGTTTTTTTCCTGATTTGATTTACAAATACGATCGTATACCTGTCATATGTCAGTTGTATGTAATCCGAATTACATATGTATGCAAGAATATACTGTATTTTCTCTCAAACATGTTAGAGAGTGTCCATTTTTTTGTTATTTTCATCAGTCCAACCTCATTAAATAGTAATTTTTAATTTAAAAACTCTAAAAAATTTCCAGATTTTGGCTAGATAATTGTCTTTCTAAGAATTATCCAAATGTTTTGGTTTCTATTTTTGGAATTAATAATAGCAACTCAAATCAAAATGAATAAAGTTTTTTTAAATCATTTTAAATTTATTTTCGGTGTCAGTTAATATTCTACAAAATTATAATGGTTTCAGGTGGCTGTTGGTTGATTTAACACACTTGTAGAAAATCCTTTTATTTTTCTAAATGCTTTTGAGGGATTTGTATCTTTTTGGACATGTTGACTCTAACTCTCCATCTGAATCAGTAGATGAGTAGATGTGCTCCTCTTAACAGGAAGGTTTATCATTGTAAGATCCCCTCCTTCAAAACCAGGGGGGATCTTATGCCCAAAGCGCTTGCCCCACCAAAAGGTTCATGTTTCGGTAGAGGACCCACCCCTCTCACCCGACCCACGACCCAATTGGCGGGACATGCGCTTTGTGAGGCTATGTATATCAGAATAGAAAATCATTCACATAGTATATAAAAATTTACGGAAGCATCACAGATCATAAATATATCATCATGATAGAAATAAGTGAACCAAAACAAAACCCACGAGGGGTATAAGTGTCCAAAATGATCATCCAAACAAGAGATGACAAAACATAGAGTCTATAAAAGAAAACTAATCATCCTCTCTCCTACTCGAGCTAATACCCTCAAATATTCGTAGACTGTCCGGACTGGCTCCTGGAACTCCTCATCAACGGGATCCCGCCTATGGTCCTCCATCCGCTCCTGCTCCGTGGGTAGGCGCATCGGGCCCTAAAATGATACGTACAAAGGTACGTTAGTCACATCATGACCAAGTAAATCCCACGCTCCTCCCCAGCCCCCTAATGGGTACAAGGAAGGAAACCTGCAAGGAAAGTTAGTGCAATAGCCGAAGCAATATATCATGTATAAGCAGCAAAAAGGTGGTGACAAGGAGCAAGGAAAGTTAGTATGATAGCCGAAGCAACATATCTTTTATAAGCTACAAAAAGGTAGTGGCAGGTGAAATCATTAGCAGTAAGTATACCCATTCATGTAAAAATGATGTAATGTGCATGTATGATGTTCTCACGGTCACTCGAATGATGCGTCACAATCATTTTCCCCTATGTCGACATAGTGACCTGTTAAGAGAAGGAGCTCACTTCCCAGGCCTCACCGCCGTGGCCAGACGGTGACAGTGGGTCAGTCGCTCCCACTTCTAGGTTATGGATACACCCCAACTTCCCAGGCCTTCGTACCACAAAAGAAACGGGTACTCTCGGTGGGAACACATCCTCACCTCGTGCGGAGATCGACCCTCTCGGCACATAATCAAACGGGGGTGAGACGGACCTATATGAAAGGGGTAGCTAGCCCCCGGTCCTCTCCACCACCTAACAAACATAGAGTTCGTCGTCACAACTTCACCCATAGTGTATAATAGGGGAAGCCGACGAACCCGCCACATCGGTATACATGCACCCTCCCACATTTCCATGCACTTGATGATGAATGAAATGTCTAACTAGCAGTGCTTATAAGAAATGTAAGAAATTACAGTTTGACCCGAAGCTATGAAACACATGTGGCTCGATAATTATCGCGGTTTAAGCTAGTATTGATATACTTGCGCATGCGGAAATTGTACCTTCACGACTACATTATCTTAACTTGTTTAAACATGATTACTATATCCACAGCTCAATTATCGTCACCAATAAAATATAAATTAATTGAGGTGAGAGGTCGAGCTCTATAATGTTTGCTGATTTAAAACAATGTATTATTTGAGTTAATCAACCCCTTTGTGTGTGACAACCATACATGATAAAATATTTGTAAGCAAGCATGTGCACTGTTTATATACATATATTTTTTTTGCAGAATCAGATGGTAAAACAGAGGAGCATATAAAATAGTAATATTTTTCCGTATGAATTTAAATAGACAGTAAAAGGATGCAGGTTGGATTTATGAAGGTCTGTCGTGGATGAGTTATATTTACCTATAAAATTTTGGGCACGATTATTAAAACGTCATTATCTCTCCCAGTTACAGAGGTGGCGAGCGGAAAGTATCCATGACCGACTAGAGACACCAATGCTCCCGGCCATCACCCACGGTGGGTGCGTCTGGGGTTGGGTACACCGGCGAGGTGGTTGCCGACGGACTACCGCTGCCACCACCAACTACGTATATAAAATTTTATATGTATATGCATGTTTAAATATATATACATATATATATGGATAGCAACAGTGGCCGAACACCCCTCCTGCGTCTCTCTCTCCCTCTCTCTGTGTCTCTCTCTCTCTCTCCCTCTCTCTGTGTCTCTCTCTCTCTCTCCCTCTCTCTGTGTCTCTCTCTCTCTCCCTCTCTCTGTGTGTGTCTCTCTCTCTCTGTGTGTATCTCTCCCTCTCCCTCTCTCTGTGTCTCTCTCTCTGTGTCTCTCTCCCTCTCCCTCTCTCTCTCTCTCTCTTTCTTTCTCTCTCTCTCCCACCTGTGTCTCTCTCTCTCTCTATGTGTATCTCTCCCTCTCTCTCTCTCTCTTTCTTTCTCTCTCTCTCTCCCACCTGTGTCTCTCTCTCTCTCTCTGTGTATCTCTCCCTCTCTCTCTCTTTCTCTCTCTCTCTCTCTCCAGCTGTGCAAAATTGGCGGAACACCGCAGCCCCCCTGAAAATATATATATATATATATATATATATATATATATATATATATATATATATTATATACATTTAATAAAACTGGGCTCACGGTGGTTGCATGCATGCAGCCACCGTGAGGCCATGCGGGTGGCCAAAAAAAAAAGCCGACCGGAGCACCGGTGGCTCCGGCCATTACCCCCAGCAAATGCACCTGGGATGGGCGCTCCGGCAGGGAGTCGGGCTTGGACTCTTGCTGGTTGGGGAGGGTAGAGTGTAGAAAAAATGAGAACCTAACCATGGGGGGTTCATATAGGAGGGGGGGTGGTCTCTTGGGGTGTTGGGAGGATTTAATGAGGAGGAGTTATTCCTCCTTGCTGAAAACGCCCCCCACCAGCCTGGTTCAGCCTTCCCAAGGCTTTGGGAGAGGGGAGGATTAATGACAAGCCTCCATCATTAAGAGGGGGAGTTATTATGTGGGTTTATTATATTTTAACCTATAATTTTTATGATAGCATTATAAAATCCTAAGCTATTTTTAGAAATTATTTTATAATTTTTGAATGCATTTTCGTATTTTTAATTATTTATTTGGTGTTTTAAGCATAATAAAATTAAAATAAATAATTTATATTTTAAATAATAAATTTTAATTATTACATCTCTTACATATATATTTAGGGTGCTATGATAAAAGTTTGGGTGAATAAAAATGTTTTTTGCTATTTATCTTAATTTTCCAAAGTATATTGAATAAATTAATTATTTAAATAATAAATTAATTATGAAAATAAATTAGCTCTTTATTGGCACATTACTTCAAATATTCTTAGAGTGTCTTGATAAAAATTTTGGGGGTGATAGGAGTGTACTCGTCACGATAGTTATGCGTGACCCGGAAGGTGAGGAGTGTGACTTATTGGGTCAATAGTACTCAATAGGTCGTGAACTTATTATTCGGGCATCAATCCGGCCCACAAAACCCTAACAGGTCAAATAACACGAAGGGGGTCTAGAAAATCGAAATCGGGATGTTACAATCATCAGCAACCATTGTGAGTGTTTCTTCCTCTTGACTGGAAGATTGATCATCATCAGCTGTTGAGAGTGGCTTTGACTAGATCCGATCCTCTATATTTTGTTGATTTTTATCTCAGTCGCATGTGCAATGTTCTTTGAAGGTTATATCTCATGAGACATGGACTTTTTGCGAAACTAGATCATATAATCTGTATCATTTTGAGTTATTGTTGTATGCAATGAAGAGCGTATACAAGACCTTTTCATCAAGTTTTTCCTTTCTTCTTTTGGAATATGTTTGCAGGCTAAGTATCCAAAAAAATTCATGTGTCTTACACGGGGAAACAAATGTCTTTGAACCAAAAACACACAATTATGTTTATGGTTCAAAATATCATATTAATGACCACATAATGCATAAGAAAGTTTCTATGGAAGATTATTGAAATGTCTTGCATTAGCATGTTGTTATAGTTGCCATGATGACTTATGTGAATCAGACAACATATAATCTGTGCTTGAAAAATAAGATGAATGGATTACATACAACTGACATATGACAGTTATACGACCGTATTTGTAAATCAAATAAGGCAAAAACGCGTCCTATAAAAACACGTATCTATTAATTCATACATTTATAAATACCATTTCCAACATCGCGGGGCTCGCCATTCTGCTCTCCCCATTTCGAAAAGTCGCGTTGCTGTCGTACCAAAAAAAATCATTATTTTTTCATTAATTTGGTCTCATAACCAGCTAATCTGGTTAGCTGAATTGTCTCGTCTCATCAGCTAATATCATCCCCTCCCCCCCCCCCCGAGTAGTGTTCCATTAATCCCCTCCCTCATCAAGTCCGTTCAGTGGCCTCATATCGACGATCTTCTACTTCCTACTCATTAAATATAGTAGAAGACGCAGCTTCTTCAAGTCATCCATTATTATTTCTACAATTTTTCACTCTTAGCAAAAAAAATTCCATTAACTTTTCATTAATTTGGTCCCATAAGCAGCTAATCTGGTTAGCTGCGTTGTCTCATCCCATAAGTTATTATGATATACACTCCCTCTTGTTTTTATTCTTATTTCTATTCTTTTCTTCTACTCTATTATGTTACTTCTTATATTTATATTATGTAGAACTTGGAGTTGACTATCAAGCATCCAATATGATTAATAGAGCCCACATAAAAATAAAAGTGTGTATGGATGAATATAGAAATTATTTATATTAGACATTGGTACGAGTAATAGTTGTTATTAGATAACCGTATCTATGGACAATGTTTGTTGTACTAGATAGATATTTTTATGGATGACTACTTTATTTTATTATTTCTATAATTTTTTATCTAAAATTGCAATTCAGAATTGGTTTTATGCCACCTATCAAGAGTACAACTGCTGGTCGCTGTAGAAAAAAGCTGGAAATGACCACTCGAGGGGCTGAGAGAGGCTGAGAGGGGATGGCCAGTTGTCGGAGTGTTGCAGTTCAAGTATAAATAGTAGCTTTCTAGATTTCTAGACTACTGGAAATGGTTCCAACTGTATGGACAATTTTGCTGCACTAGATAGATATTTTTATGGATGACTGCTTTATTTTATTATTTCTACAATTTTTTATCCGAAATTGCAATCCAATTTTTTTTATGCCTCCTATAATGAGTGCAGCTGCTAGTCGCTGTAGGAGAAAGCTGGAAATGACCAGTCAGGGGGTTGAGAGGGACTGGCCAGCTGCCAGACAACAACAGTTCAAGTATAAACAACAGCTTCATTATAAAGCATTGCTGATTTTTAAACTATACCATATACCTTTTTTTGATTAATTAGCCTACAGATAATAAATTTTGTGCCAAATTTGGTACCCATTGAGCATCATGGGGTACTTTGTTACCTCATTGTAATCGGCTACATTTCTCATGCCACTGTATTTTTCCTGAATGATTTTTGCTTCTTTATATGTCACATGATGATAGTTTTGTAGAGAGGAAAATAAAGTTTTACCATTTCCAACAGTCTAAAAATCCATCCAGCTGTTGTTTATGCTTGAACTGTTGTTGTCTGGTAGCCGACTTGCCTTTCTCAGCCCTTTGAGTGGTCATTTCCAGCTTTCTCCTATAGTGACCCGCATATGTACTCTTGATAAGAGGCATTGTGGGTGATAAAATCCAAGTATAGGTACTTATGTGGCATGAAGAAGTGTCTCCCAAATTATGTGGTAAGAGAATATTATGAATAATTAAAGTTAAAATTCATGAAACTGCAATCAAGCTAGCGATATTGTTTCATTTGTATAGATCCTAGTTGTAGAAGCAAAAAAGTTATCTTCATCTAAACCGCGCTCAACCTCAACAAGAGAATCTGATTTTCATTTTCCCCATACAAATACTTCACTGCACTTGTCGCATATAGGTATTTCTTAACATATTATTTAGTTATTTATCTAATTGATGCATTTTCTACCTTTGTTGTACATGTCCAAATAACCTAAAAATTTTAAATTGCTTTATCTTAATATATTACATTCATTTCACCAAAATTCTCATTCATTAATTTATCCTTCAAATTTTTTCCCAAACATAAATTTTAGAATTCTCATTTTCATTGTTTAGATGAAGATAACTTTTCAACTCCTACCACTAAGATTTATACAAATGAAACAATATCACTAGCTTGATTGTAGTTTCATAAACTTTAACATCAATTATTCATAATAACCTCTTACCACATAATTTTGTTGAGCCACTTCCCCGTGCCATTTAATTACATACCCATCAAATTCACATATGTCACCTGCTGGGATAATTGAAATGCATTACAAGTCATCTGTTATCAAGCCTCTCTGTAGCCCGGAAGTATCCAAGAGCCTCCGAGCTCCCTGTTGACCTTCACAAAGCAGCTGCCAGTCATTTTGAACAATTTCCTGCAGTCTAGAAATCCATTCAACTACTGTTTATACTCGAACTGTTGTTGTCCGACAGCTAGCCAGCCCCTCTCAGTCCTCTGAGTTTGATCCGGATTAGGCACCAAGTAGTATTCTTTTTAACAAAACCACATCCCAATTTTGCTTTATTTTGATGTAATCCGAATTACATTCATATTATTGGATTCCTAGTTGGATTTGGGCTAGGTTCACTAAATTAGGTTGAGTTTGACCCACATTGTATAGCCAGGGTCAAGTCTAGTAGTCTTAGAGTTTAGGCCCGTCTTTGGGTTCAACCTTCATGGACCAGCCAGCAGAGGACCTCAGTAGATTCAAAACTTAGAAGCTTCAAAGATCAAAATGATAAGTTCGAAGTTCTTCGAACTCAGCTCGATGATCGTCTATCTCAGATCGACAAACTCAGAGTTATTCCTCTGAGTTGAGCTCGACGATATTTGAGCGCAAGTTGACAATCGATTATTTCAGATAGATTCTCAGCTCGACGAACTCAGAGCACAGAATTGGCAAGTGATTCTCAGTATGTAGTTCGCATAGCTCAGGTCGACGAACAGGAATTCTCAGGTCGGCGAACTTGGAACTCTGGTCGACTAATTCCATTCAGAGGTCGACGAATTCTGTCCTGAACCAGAATGAGAAGTTTTCCTTTCTTCTGTCTCTTACTTTATATATTATTTAGCAGTAATATTCCTGAGTAACTAATACTCATATTCCCCTGAATATAGTCGTTATTGGCAGCATTAATTATGTCTTTATCAGGTTAATTACTTGCTTATTTTATTAGGGACAGTTGGCGAAACTCATTTAAGTCAATATTCCAGCCATTTCTTTCTCCAAATCTTTCAACAATTAATGCTGGAATTCAAAATTCAAAGGAGAGTAATTGACTGTAGAATATAAAAGAGATTTTCTTTTTTCAATCAACAAGTCCTAAGAGATACATACCAGACTTGAAGTAAGAACAAAAAGAAGAGAAGTATAGAGAAGAGAATATAGTTGCACAGAACAACATCATACAGAATTTCTTCTCTGCATACAGAAAACATTCTGTTTTTCTCTCTTGTCCATTCTTAAGACTGAAGAAGAACATCCATCACTATCAAGAGTCTTCTTCAACCTTCTCCTCCAGGAACATTCAAGGACAATTCATCTTGATTCAGTCAGAAAGTTCCAGGATTATTTTCAGACAAGGCTGAAGACCTATATCCTGAGCAAGGCTCCATCTTTCTGAGTCAACATCATTTCAGAAGGAATTTTGACACCAGCAAATCTACTTGTCTTCTCTGTTGCTTAAAGAAAAGAGAAGACCCCATCACATCTCTCTCACCTCCTATAAAAGGGGTTTATTAACTCCCTTCAAAAGTTTATTCCTAGTTTTTGGGCACTTGATCAAAAGCCTAAAGGGTTGTGAGATCTCCCTGGAAATAAATCTTGTGGTGGCAGTCACCTGATCAAAAACCTGATAGTAGATTCCTACCATGGTGGTAGAAGAGTGGATGTACCCAGTTGGGGAACCACTATAAATTTCTTGTGTTGTCTGGTTGTGTTCATTTTCTTTATGTTCTTGCTGTGACTGTGATGACTTAGATTAGCACTTTTCCTTCTTTCTATTATTAATGGTATCACATATTTTGACTCTGGTATAAATCTAGAAAAACAGCCAATAATTTTTAATTACTCTATTCACCCCCCCCCCCCCTCTAGAGTAAATCAGATCTAACCCCCTCTCTTTCACATATGCACAAATATACTGTATTTTTGCTCATACGGGTTGGAGAGTGTCTAATTTTTTATTATTTGTTCTTGTCATTCGACTGCAGTTGGCCACAGATCTGGATTCATATTCCCCGAGTTAAGGGCCCACCATGATTTATAACAATATTGATAGAGTAAATGCAAAATAATATAGAAATTTGATATTGAGCTATGAGATTTGATCACTAATAGTTAATTATAATATACTCTCCCTCTTGTTTCTACTCTACTATATTACTTATTATATTTATATTATGAAGGACTTGAAGTTGACCATCAAGCATCCAATATGATTAATAGAGGCTACATAAAAATAAAAGTGCATATGGATTAATATAGAAATTATTTATATTAGGCATTGATATGAACATTAGTTATTGCTAGATAACTGTATTTATGGACAATATAAATATTTGTTGCACTAGATAGACATTTTTTATGGATGACTGCTTTATTTTATTATTTATACAATTTTTAATCTGAAATTACCATCCAGAATTGGTTTTATGCCTTATATCAAGAGTACATATGTTGGACGCTACATGAGAAAGCTGGAAATGACCACTGAGGGGGCTGAGAGGGGCTGGCTAGCTGTCTGACAGCAGCAATTCAAATATAAACAACAGCTTCATGGATTTCTAGACTGTTGGAAATGGTTCCAGGTGGCTGACAGCTGCTTTATATAGGTCGACAGGAACCTTGGAGGCTCTTAGAAACTGATCTATAACACTGCTTAGTTTTTTGGACATATTTATTTTTGCCTGCAGGATCTGTAACATGTAGGACGTGTTTTTTTCCCCTAATTTGATTTACAAATATGGTCATATACTTATCATATGTTAGCCATATGCAATCCAAATTACATCTGTAAGTCAGAATATACTGTATTTTCCCTCATACAGGTTGGAGAGTGCCAAATTTTTGTTATTTTCATTAGTCCAATCTCATTAAGCAGCAGTTTTTAATTTAAAAACTCTAAAAAATTCTGAATTTTGGTTAGATAATTGTCTTCTAAGAATTATCCAAATGTTTTGGTTTCTATTTTTGGAATTAATAATAGCAACTCAAATCAAAATGAATACAATCTTTTTAAATCATTTTAAATTTATTTTGGGTGTCAGTTAATGTTCTGCAATATTACAATGGTTCTAGGTGGCTGTTGGTTAATTTAACTCACTTGGAGAAGATCCTTGTATTTTTCTAAATGGTTTTAAGGGATTTTTATCTCTTTGGATGTGATGACTCCAGATCTTCATCTGAATAAGTAGATGAGTAGATAAGTAGATGAGTAGATGTGCTCCTCTTGACAGGAAGGTTTATCATCAGCAACTGTTATGAGTGTTTCTTCCTCTTGACTGGAAGGCTGATCATCATCAACAGTTGAGAGTGGCTTTGACTGGATCTGATCCTCTACATTTGGATGATTTTTATCTCAGTCTCATGTGCAATATTCATTGAAGGTTACATATCATGAGGCCAGAACTTTTTGCGAAACTGGATCATATAATTTGTATCTTTTTGAGTTGTTATTGTATGCAATGAAGAGGGTATGCATGACCTTTTCATCAAGTTTTTTTCCTTTCTTCTTTTGGAATATGTTTGTAGGCTAAGCATCCAAAAAATTTCATATGTCTTACACGGGAAAGCAGATGTCTTTGAACCAAAAACATATAATTATGTTTATGGTTCCAAATATTATTTAAATGACCACATAATGCATGAGAATGTTTCTATGGATGATTGTGGAAATGTCTTGCATTAGCATATTGCTATACTTCCCATGATTGCTTATATGAACCAGGCAACATATGATCTGTGCTTGAAAAATAAGATGGATGGATTACTTATAACTGACATATGGCAGTTATACGACCGTATTTGTAAATCAAATCAGGGGGAAAACATGTCCTATAAAAACACATATTTATTAATTCATACATTTATAAATATCATTTCCAACATCGCGGGGCCCGCCTTTCCGCTCTCCCAATTTCAAAAAGTCACGTTGTTGCCGTACCAAAAAAAAAATCATTAATTTGGTCCCGTAAGTAGCCCAGTTAGCTGCGTTATCTCGTCCCATTAGGTAATCTCATCCCCTCCCCTCGAGCAGTGTTCCCTTCATCCCCTCCCTCATCAAGTCTGTCCAATAGTCTCATATCGAGGATCCACCACTTCTTACTTATTAAATATAGCAGAAGGCGTAGCTTCTTTAAGTCATCCATTATTATTTCTATAATTTTTCCCTCTTACCAAAAAAATTTTCATTAATTTTTCATTAATTTGGTCTCATAAGCAGCTAATCTTGTTAGTTGTGTTGTCTCTTCCCATAGGTTATTATGATATACACACCCTCTTATTTCTATTATTATTTCTATTCTTTTTTTCTACTCTACTATGTTACTTCTTATATTTATATTATGTTGGACTTGGAGTTGACCATCAAATATCTAATATGATTAATAGAGGCTACATAAAAATAAAAGTGTATATCAATGAATATAGAAATTATTTATATTAGACATTGGTATGAGCAATAGATGTGCTAGATAACGGTATTTATGGACAATGTTTGCTGCACTAGATAGATATTTTTTATGGATGACTGCATTATTTTATCATTTTTACATTTTTTATCTGAAATTATAATTTATAATTAATTTTATGCCTCCTATCAAGAGTACAGTTGCTGACCGCTCTAGAAGAAAGCTTAAAATGACTACTCAGGAGGCTAAGAGGGGTTTGGCCAACTGCCGGCCAGTAACATTTCAAAAATAAACAGTAGTTTCATGGATTTCTAGACTGCTAGAAATGGTTCAAGTTGTATGGAAAATATTTGCTGCACTAGATAGACATTTTTTATGGATGACTGTTTTATTTTATTATTTCTATAATTTTTTTCCCGAAATTGCAATCCAGAATTTGTTTTATGTTTCCTATCAAAAGTACAGTTGATGGCCGCTGTAGAAGAAAGCTGGAAATGACCACTCAGGAGGCTGAGGGAAGTTGGCCAGCTGCCGGACAACAACAATTTAAGTATAAACAACAGCTTCGTTATAAAGCATTGTTAATCTTTAAACTATTATCATATACACTTTTTCGATTAGTTGGCCTACAGATAATAAATTTTGTGCACAATTTGGTACCCATTGAACATTATGGAGTACTTTGTTACCTCCATGTAATCGGCTACATTTCTCATGCCTCTGCCTTTTTTCTGAATGATTTTTGCTTTTTTATACGCCGCATAATGATAGTTTTGTAGAGAGGAAAATAAAATTTTACCATTTCCAATAGTCTAAAAATCCATCCAGCTGTAGTTTATACTTAAACTGTTGTTGTTCGGTAGCCGACCTGCCCTTCTCAGCCATCTGAGTGATCATTTCCAGCTTTCTCCTATAGTGGCCAGCAACTGTACTCTTGATAGGAGGCATTATGGGTGATCAAATTCAAGTGTAGGTAATTATGTGGCATAGAGAAGTGTCTCCAAAATTTTGGGGTAAGAGAATATTATGAATAGTTGAAGTTAAAAATCATGAAACTGCAATCAAGCTAGTGATATTGTTTCATTTGTATAGATCCTAGTTGTATAAGTAAAAAAGTTATCTTCATCTAAACTGTGCTCAACCCCAACAAGGGAATCTGATTTTCATTTTCCTCATACAAATACTTTATTGCATTTGTCACATATAGTTATTTCTTAACACATCATTTAGTTATTTGTCTAATGGATGCATTTTGTATCTTTGTTGTACATGTCCAAATAACCTAAAAAATGTAAATTACTTTATCTTAATAGAATACATTCATTCCGCCAAAATTTTCATTCATTAATTTATCCTTCCAAATTTTTCCCAAACATAAATTTTAACATTCTCAATATTATTATTTAGATGAAGGTAACTTTTCTACTTCTACCACTGGGATTTATACAAATGAAACAATATCAATAGCTTGATTGTAGTTTCATAAATTTTAACTTCAATTATTCATTATATCCTCTTACCACATAATTTTGTTGAGACACTTCCCCGCGTCAGTTAATTATTTATCCTTGAAATTCACATATATCACCTGTTAGCATCATTGAAAATGCATTACAAATCACCTGCTATCAAGTCTCCCTGCATCCTGAAAGCATCCAAGAGCCTCCGGGCTCCATATCGACCTTCATAGAGCAGCTGTCAGTCACCTTGAACCATTTCCTACTGCTTAGAAATCCATCCAGCTGCTATTTATACTCAAATTATTATATTGCAGCAGCTGGCCAGCCCCTCAACCCTCTGAGTTTGATCCGGACCGGGCACCAAGTAGTATTCTTTTTAACAAAACAACATCACAATTTTGCTATATTTAGATGTAATCAGAATTATATCTGTCTGCCAAAATATACTGTATTTTCGCTCATACAGGTTAGAGACTGCCCAATTTTTTATTATTTGTTCTCGCCATTCGACTATAGTCGGTCACAGATCTGGATTCAAGTTTCCTGAGTCAAGGGCCCACAGTGATTTCTAACAATATTGATAGAGTAAATGCAAAATAATATAGAAATTTGATATTGAGCTATGAGATTTGATTACTAATAGTTTATTATGATATACTCTCCATCTTATTTCTACTGTACTATGTTACTTCTTATATTTATATTATGGAGGACTTGAAGTTGACCATCAATCATTCAATATGATTAATTGAGCCTATATAAAAATAAAAATGTCTATGGATTAATATAGAAATTATTTATATTAGACATTAGTATGAGCAATAGCTGTTGTTAGATAATTATATTTATGGACAATGTTTGTTGCATTAGATAGCCATTTTTTATGGATGACCGCTTTATTTTATTATTTCTATAAGTTTTTATCCAAAATTGCAATATGGAATTGGTTTTTTGCCTCCTATCAAGAGTACAGCTGCTGGCTGCTGCAGGAAAAAGCTGAAAATGACCACTCAGGGGGCTGAGAGGGGCTGGCCAGCTGCCGGACATCAGCAGTTCAAATATAAACAACAACTTCATTGATTTTTAGATTACTGGAAATGGTTCCAGGTAACAGGCAGTTGCTTTATGAAGGTCGACAGGAATCCTGGATGCTCTAGGAAGCAGATCTATAACACTTTAGTTTTTTGGACATGTTTATTTTGGCCTGCAGGATCTGTAACATGCAGGACATATTTTTTTTCTGATTCGATTTACAAATACGGTCGTATACCTGACATATATCAGCCGTATATAATGCGAATTACATCACTGTATTTCCCTTATACAGGATGGAGAGCGCCCAATTTTTTGTTATTTTCATTAGTCCAACCTCATTAAGCAGCAGTTTTTAATTTAAAAACTCTAAAAAAATTCTAGATTTTGGCCAGATAATTGTCTTTTTAAGAATTATCCAAATGTTTTGGTTTCTATTTTTGGATTTAATAATAGCAACTCAAATCAAAATGAATACTATTTTTTAATCATTTTAAAAAAAAATTGGATGTCAGTTAATGTTCTGCAATATTATAATGGTTCCAGGTGGGTGTTGGTTTATTACTCACTTGGAAAAGATCTTTGTATTTTTCTAAATGGTTTTGAGGGATTTGTATCTTTTTGGACGTGACGACTCCAGCTCTCCATCTAAATCAGTAGATGAGTAGATATGCTCTTCTTGATAAGGAGATTTATTATCAGCAACTGTTGAAAGTGTTTCTTCCTCTTGATTAGAAGGTTGATTATCATCAGTTGTTGAGAGTGGCTTTGACTGAATCTGATCCTCTACATTTGTTTTATTTTTATCTTAGTCTCATGTGTAATGTTCATTGAAGATTACATCTCATGAGGCATGAAATTTTTGCGAAACATGATCATATAATCTGTATCTTTTTGAGTTGTTGTATGCAATGAAGAGGGTGTGCAGGACCTTTTCATCAAGTTTTTTCCTTTTTTCTGTCGGAATAAGTTTACAGGCTAAGCATCCAAAAAATTTCATGTGTCTTACACAGGAAAGCAGATGCCTTTGAACCAAAAACATACAATTATGTTTATGGTTCAAAATATCATATAAATGACCACATAAAGCATGAGAAAGTTTTTATGCAAGATTGTGGAAATGTCTTGCATTAGTATGTTGCTTTATGTTATTGTATGGAGACCGGGCGGTCTGGCTCTATCGGCTTGGAGACCGTGCGGTCTGGCAGTTTCACTTCAGCGGTTTGGTTGCTGTGTTGTTGTTGTCTAATGTTCAGGCAGTCTAGCGGCTTGGCACAGAAGGCTTGGTTGCTCATGCAGGTCTTGAGGGCTCACTAGCGGGTTGTTGGTATAGTCGGGTAGTTAGCCTAACCGCGCGGCTTGTGCGGCCTATTTTGTATATAGCCGCTTATTATTAGTCTCGCATTGCTTATTTGTATTCTCTCTCCTCTCCTCCATTCTATAAAAGGGAGGTTATACCTTTGTAATAGATATTTTTTTGAATAATAAAAATTTCTGTTATTCCAATTTTTCGGTTTCTTCTTGTTTGTTCTCATATGGTATCAGAGGGATGTTTCTTTTTGGATAATAAAAATTTCTTCTTGTCGGTTCCTCATTGGAAGGCTGTCATGGATGAGGAACTTGCTACTCTCACTGAACGAGGTACGTGGACCCTTGTTCCTCCTCCCTTCGGCACTGATGTTGTTGAATGTCGATGGGTCTTTGTGGTGAAGTTCAATCTAGACGGCAGTGTGGATCGTTATAAGGCCCGCCTTGTGGCCAAAGGCTTCACCCAGACTTATGGGGTTGACTATTTTGACACCTCTCTAGTTGCTCATCTCAGCACTATCTGGGTCCTCCTCTCTGTCACTGTTAACAGGGATTGGCCCATTTCCCAACTGGATGTCAAGAATGCCTTTCTTTATGGGGATCTTCAGGAGGATGTCTATATGGAGCAACCTCTAGGGTATGTTACTCAGGGGGAGACACAGGTATGCAGGCTAAAGAAGGCTATCTATGGCCTAAAGCAAAGCCCTCAGGCTTGGTTTGACAAGTTTAGCAGGATTGTGGCAGCCGTGGGCTTTACGAGAAGTTCTGTGGATCACTCTTTGTTCGTTCGCAAAACCTTCTTGGGTCTGGTAGTTCTTGTAGTTTATGTTGATGATATTCTTCTCACTGGAGATGACTAGGCTGGGATAACCCTTACTAAGAAACATCTTCGTCAACACCTGGTCACAAAGGATATGGGCTTCCCAAAATACTTTCTGGGGATGGAAATCTCTCGGAAGCCCAATTCCTTAGTCCTCTCTCAACGCAAGTATGCTCTTGATTTACTAAAAGAGGCAGGGTTTCCTGGGGCTAAACCTCCCCGATGTCTGATGGCGATTGGATATGATAAAACCTGAACAGATGACTCCCCTCCTCTTTCAGATGCTACAAGGTACAGACATCTGGTTGGTAAACTCATATATCTCACCGTAACGAGACCCGACATCTCCTATGTTGTAGGCAAGGTTAGCCAGTTCATGCAAGCTCCAAGAGAGTGTCATCTACAGTTTGCCTTGAGGATATTGGAGTATGTTAAATCAATGCCTGGGAAAAGACTACTTTTTTAGAAGAATGGTCATTTAAGGGTTGAAGCGTACTCAGATTCGAGCTATGCTGATGACAAAGGAGACCGCAAGTAAACATCAGGCTTATGCATCTTTGTGGGGGGGGGGGGGGTGTGGTGGGGAAATCTTGTGAGTTAGAAGAGCAAGAAATAGTCTGTAGTCTTCAGGTCCAGTACAGAAGCAGAATATCGAAGTATGGCGTCAACCACATGTTAGTTGAAGTGGTTACGGGCTCTCATGCTTGACCTAGGAGAGGTCTACAACCATCATATACCTATGTTTTATGATAACAAGGCCGCTATTTACATCTCCAAAAATCTTGTCTTCCATGAGAGAATAAAGCATATTGAAGTCGACTGCCATTTTATTCGGGAAGAGATTTTGAAGGAACAAATTTGTACTCCGTTCATCACCTCCAATAAAGAGTTGGCTGATATTTTCACTAAGTCGGTGTCTGCCTCTTTTCTTCACATTTGCGACAAGCTAGGCATAATCTATATATATTCTCTAGCTTGAGGAGGAGTGTTGTTGTTTGGAGACCGGGCAGTCTGGCAATGGCAGTTTAGAGACCAGGCGGTCTGGCTGTGCTAGTTTAAAGATCGGGCAGTCTGGTGGGTTATCTCCAGCGGCTTGGTAGTTGGAATGTTGCTGTATGGAGCCCGGGCGATCTGGCGGCTTGTCTTAGGCGGCTTGGAGACCGGGCGGTCTGGCGGTCTCCTATAGCGGCTTCTTCTCTCCTTCTGGTGGTTGCCAGGCGGTTAGCCTATTCGTCTAACCGCACGGCTTGTTCGGCTTGTGTCTATTGAACTTGTAATTATTTAGTCCCACATTTGTTTTCTCTTATCTCTCTCATCTCCTCCATTCTATAAAAGGGAGGCTATACCTTTGTAATAAGTATCTTTTTGGCATAATAAAACTTCTACTACCTCGACAACTACAGTGTTCCATCGCATTCACTTCTACTTCTTGCACTTTTCAGGATCCGGACTCCCAACGGACAATTGCTACTGGGACTGAAAGTGGCGGCCTCTATTACCTCGACAACGTTTCTGCTCTGTCCGCTTTCTCCTACACCTCCATAGATCTTCTCTAAAGGCATCTTCGCCTTGGTCATGCTCCTCTATGACTTCTTCGTCAGCTTTTACCCCAACTTCCTCCACAACATCCTTCCCTCAACTGTGAGGCCTGTCAGCTTGGCAAGCATCACCGCTACTCCTTCCCACCAAAGCAAGTTCGTGGATCTTCCCGTCTGTTTCATCTCGTCCACTCCGATGTTTGGGGTCCTGCTCCTACCCTTACCGTTGGTCGGGGCAGTTCATATTTTGTCACATTTATAAATGATTTCTCTCGTTGTACGTGGGTATATCTGTTAAAAGATTGCTCTGAATTATTCTCTGTATGGATGTCCTTCTATCTTATGATCAAAACTCAATTTAATGTTTCTATTAAAGTCTTTCAATCTGATAATACCAAAGAATATATCAGTCATGACTTTTCTTCCTTCTGTATGCAAAATGGGAGTATTCATCAAACTAGTTGTGTCTATACTTCACAGCAAAATGGCGTGGCAGAACGAAAAAACCGTCACCTCCTTGATGTCTCTCACACTCTGATGACATAAATGCAGGTCCCTCGAGCCTATTAGGGCTACGCTATTCTCCTTTCCTACTACCTCATCAATCGCATTCCATCTACGGTTCTCCACAGTCAAACCTCATTCTCCATTCTCTATCCGGACAAGGAACCCTTCCCCCTTCCTCTACGTATCTTTGGTTGCACGGCCTTCGTGCACACTCCCTCTGCCACCCGCAATAAACTCTCACCACGTGCCACCAAATGTAAGACCCCCCCCTCCCGGAACACAACACACGGCACGAGGGGAGTCTTATGCCCGAAATAGCCGCCTTGCGGTAGCACTAACGCACGGGTTAGCCTTTACCACAAGACGCCTATTCCGCCGGCTACAAACCATATCACAACAAACATGCCAACCCAACCATAACAGAAAAGTAAAAGCAAAAGCAGTTCAGTTCACAGCTAAGTTAAAGTCCAAAAGTAGCGGAAGATAACAAGCACAACAGGCTTGTACAAAAGAACAAGAGTCTAGAAATGCTTTGCCAAACGGCTACATGAAAACACTCACGACTGTCACTGACGGTGCCGATGGCACCACCACCTCAGGTCCTATCATCCGGGCCTGGCTGTCCTGCTGCATAGTCCGTCGCTGCTCTACCTGCGGGGTTTCCTCCTAAAAAGGAAGACGTAGCAACCGTTAGTCATAAGACTAAGTGGCTTCACATCCGCTCCCCGGCGACTCCTCGGCACCGGGCGGAGAAAGGAACAAGGTACAATATGTATATATATAAGCAAGTAAACAAGCAGGTGACTGTAAAAATAGTGGAGTATAAACTACGCTACACATCTAGCAGTTCTACAATATCAATAGTATATGACAGCAGGTATAATTAATCAGAATAGTAACTTAACTTATAAGAGTGCCCATACAAACTTATAAGTTAAGGATCGGCTTAACAATAAAGTAACTCATCGTATAGGAGTGCCCATACAAACTTATACGATGAGGATCTTGTGTATGCAATGAATGACATGATATGAATGTTATGGTATGACCGACTCATGCGCACGCACATACAAGTTGCTATGTCGACACAGACTTGAAGTTCCCACTTTTCGAGCAGGTAGCTAACCTCTCAGGCGTCGTCCGTCGTGGCCAGACGGCGACAGTGGAGCGGGCGTCTCCACTACTAGGTGGTATCACACTACCTATCCTAGGCCCCCGTACGCCTCAACGCTAAGAACACGACAGCGGAGCTCACATGCGTACTACGGCTCAGAAGGGGTCTTGGGTAAATGTGCACCAAGAACACAGCCCAACCTGGCCTTTGATTTCGAACCGGATGGAACCTCGGAAGCGCACGAGGTGCAAGCCCAACCGTTCTCATGGCGCGGAGGAGATCTCGGTTTATGGACACCAAGTATCTAACCCTACCGCCCAAGGTCTACCCATTGGCTCCCATCGGTGTGACGACTGGCGAACCCGTAGACCTGCCACAGTCATTATCTCAATGTCGCGACACGATGAATCGTCGCACATTACATGCCCCAAAACAACTCACTCGATGCTACCCGTAGGGAGACTTCAACTCTAAGCATCGGTTATTAATAACCCCTTGGGCTCGGATTACGGTTACAAAATACTCCTCACATAGTGTTCATCATTTTCACGCCCACCTATTCAATAACTTCACCTCAACACTACGCACAATAGATATATTCAACACCAAATTGTATACGTATATCCTATACCGATCTCAACTCCTAATATCTAGCCTTCCCATCCAATCCATTTCTCTACCAATACATGGTTATACCTTATTACACAACCAAATGAATAACCATGCTAGATTATAGTAACAACAACATTATAGATATATGGGAGCAAGATATCAAATGAGCAAATCACAATCATTGCAAGAGAGCTAACATTATAAATTAACAAGTGCATTAACATAGGATAGCCCAATACTAAAACTGGGATTCCCGGAGCTACAGGAATCCGATCACAACGCACAACCCCTCGTTGGAAAGGTATTCGCGAGGGATACGACTTTCGTGTTGAGTCGATCGCCCAGATCTGGTCGCAACCTACCAGAAATTCAACTCGAACACGTACAGGAAACAGTTTCCTGTACAGGAATTTTCCCGAACGCAGCGGACTCGAACCAGCTTTCCCGTGGCTACAGGTATCGCATGGAAACGAGCAACCACTCGTTGGAAAGGTAATTTCAAGGGCTACAACTTTCGTGTTGAGTCGTTCACCCAGATCTGGCCAGAACACCTCCGAAATTGGCCACGAAGGTCGCTGCGTGCAGAAATCAGATTTCTGCACGCATCTTAAGGCGAGATGAACGGCATCCGTTCATCTTCTTCCTTGCAACGACCTCGCATAAACTTCTCCAGAAATCACACCCAACCTTATTCCTCCTTTCAAAGCCAAACCCTCAACGAAAATCCCTCTCATCTCCACTTTGAACGATGAGAAGGTTGAGGAATACTAAGCCTAGAAAACCTAGGCATGGCTTAACCTAAGAATCCTTCTCCTCACCATCAAGACTCTATGGAGTCGATGTCTCTCCTAAAATAGCTATAGATCTAGCACCAAGGGAGAGGGGAGGAAGCTCACCTCAAGTCCAGCGGTACCACCATGGCCGGCCATGAGCCTCGCACTCCTTCGCGGCGGCATTGTTTTTCCCTTGACGGCGGCGGCGTTTTGATTCCTCCAAGGATGGCTCCGGCAAGCTCTTCCTCCTCCTCCAGCCAAGAACCCTCTCAGGAATTTCGGGGCAGAAGAAAGGAGATGAAATGCTAGGGTTTCCCAACTTTTTCCTTTTTATACATCGCAGACACGGGTAGGCACACGGCCGTGTTCCTACCCGTGTTCAGGTGACACGGCCGTGTGGCATGCCGTGTCTAGGGCCGTGTTCCTCCCAGAACCACTTTCTGCCGGGTCAGGGTTGCGGCACACGGGTAGAGACACGGCCGTGTCCCGACCCGTGTCCTTGGCACACGGCTAGGGACACGCCCGTGTCCCAATGCCCGTGTACCTCTCTGACTGGTAAACCTATTTTTATGAGGCACACGGGTATGGACACGGCCGTGTCCATACCCGTGTCAGCCAAAAATGCTGTTTTGCCTTGTTTTCCTCATTTCCCGCACGTCCGCACCTGTTCACCCACATCCCCCATTGGGCTCACTACAGCCCCCTTGACTCAAATACGCAATCAAGGGGCCTAGCGCGAATTGGGACGTTACAAATCCTATAAACAAAATAAAAGATTTCGTCCCCGAAATCAGGGTAAGGCTATGGGAGTGAAACACATAAAAAGGGAACTATGCTTTCAAATAAAAATTTTTACCTGGAGTAAATAATTCCGGGTAGCGCTCTTGCATCAAATCCCTTGGCTCCCATGTGCACTCTTCCTTCCCGTGATTAGACCATAGCACCTTCACCAAGGGAACACTTTTGCGGCGCAAGTTTCTCGTCTCGTTATCAACTATCCGCACCGGCTCCAGTCGCACAGACCTATCAGACTCCACGGCACCATCCGTCGTGGGGATATATTGTTCAGGCCGCAACAAAGCCTTCCGAAGCGACGATACATGGAACACGGCGTGAAGGTTCTCCAGCTCCGGTGGTAACTCCAATCGATAGGCCAAAGGGCCAATCCTTTCCACTACGACATAGGGCCCGACATACCTTGGGCTGAGCTTCTTGACTCCACGTACCCGCGACACTCCGTGCATCGGTCGAATCTTCAGGAACACCTTATCACCCACTTGAAACTCCACCATACGGTGCCTTGCGTTGTAATATTTCGCCTGTCGGCTTTGAGCCTCTAGCATTCGATCCCGGATCAACCTAACCACCGCGTCCGTGTCATCAATGTACTCATTTCCCAATGTCTTCGGATCTTCGTCTTGCACCCAGGACAAGGGTGTTCTACACCTCCTTCCATACAAAGCTTCATGAGGTGCCATTCCAATACTGGCTTGATGACTGTTATTATAAGAGAACTCCACGAGAGGTAAGAGTCTCTCCCATGGTTCTCCTTTATCTAGCACACACAACCGCAGAAGGTCCTCCAATGTTCGGATGGTTCGTTCAGATTGCCCGTCCGTTTGGGGGTGAAAGGCCGTGCTAAAGGTGAGGCGCGAGCCCAAATAAGCCTGTACAGCCCTCCATTCTCTTGAAGTAAACCGACCATCCCGATCGGAGACGATCGTCTTCGGCACACCATGGTACCGCACAAATTGCTCCACGAAGAGACGTACTAGGACGCCCACCTGCGCCTCCTTCTTCATTGGGATAAATCGGGCTACTTTGGTCAGCCGGTCAACTATCACCCACACAGAATCATTCCCCGAGCGCGAGCGAGGTAACCCGTGGACGAAGTCCATGGAGATGTCCTCAAATTTCCATTCGGGGATGGGCAACGACTGTAGCATTCCACCGGGGCTTCTGCACTCCGCCTTCACCATTTGACAGGCCACACAATGAGTAACAAAGTATTTGACATCTCTCTTCATGCCCGGCCAACACATTGTTTTTCTCAAATCGGTGTACATTTTTGCGATCCCCGGGTGCACCGAGTACTTGGAGCAATGGGCCTCCTTTAGAATATCCTCCCGAATGTTGTCGCCTTCGGGGATGTAAAGCCGGCCACGAAAATGGACGAGGCCGTCTTTTAGGGAGTATTCCTCCGTAGTCCCATCCTCCATTGACTTGAAAGCCGGGGTTAAAGCCGCATCCTTCTTTTGTTCCGTCTGGATCCGGTCTCGTATGTTGCAAACTATACTCATCGCGACCAAATATTCTGTATACTCTTCCGGTTGAGTCTTAAAGACCAAAGTGATTTCCATCTCTTGCAGTGTTCGGATTAACTCCATCCTCATCAAGTGGGATTCCGTGCTCGTTCCCGGTGCCTTTCGGCTCAAGGCATCAGCTACGGAATTAACCTTCCCGGGGTGGTAGTTCAAGGTGAATTCATAGTCGCACAAGAACTCCAACCACCGCCGCTGTCTCAAGTTTAACTCCTTTTGGGTGTGAACGTACTTCAGATTTTTGTGATCCGAGTAGATCTCGCAGTGGACGCCATATAAATAATGCCTCCACATCTTCAAGGCGAATACCACCGCTCCCAACTCTAGATCATGCACCGGGTAGCTGGCTTCATGCTTCTTCAACTGTCTTGAAGCATAAGCGATCACATGCCCATTCTGCATCAACACAGCTCCCATCCCTTGATACGACGCATCCGTGTAAACTTGAAAGCCCTCCTTCCCAGATGGAAGAGCTAGGATGGGTGCAGTCGTCAATCTGTCCTTCAACTCTTGGAATGCAGCTTCACACTGGGGTGTCCATTCAAACGGCACACCCTTCTTGGTCAGCGTAGTAAGGGGAAGGGCGATCTTCGAGAAGCCTTTCACGAACTTGCGATAGTACCCGGCAAGTCCAAGAAAGCTCCGTATGTCGGCCGCTGACTTCAATGGCGACCACTCCTTCACGGCCCGCACCTTGGCCGGATCTACTGCTAGCCCCGCCCCACTAATCACATGGCCCAAGAACGCGACCTCTCGAAGCCAAAACTCGCATTTGCTGAACTTGGCAAACAAAGCGTGCTCCTTTAGTTTCCTCAGCACTAAAGTGAGATGTTCGGCGTGTTCTGCTTCAGTCTTGGAGTAGACTAGGATATCATCGATGAACACGATGACAAAGATGTCCAAATAAGGGCTGAACACCTTGTTCATCAAGTTCATGAAGGCGGAAGGGGCGTTTGTGAGCCCAAACGGCATCACGGTGAATTCATACAAACCATATCTCGAACTGAACGCCGTCTTCTGAATGTCATCTTCTTGTATCCTCAGCTGATAATATCCCGAACGCAGATCTAACTTGGAGAACCAATACGATCCCACCAATTGATCAAATAACTCATCAATGCGCGGTAGGGGATAGGTGTTCCGCACCGTTAACCGGTTCAACTCTCGATAATCAATACATAACCGCAGGGTGCCATCCTTCTTTTTGACGAACAAAACGGGCGCTCCCCAAGGCGACGAGCTTGGGCGAACGAACCCTGCTTCCACCAATTCCTGAAGCTGGACTCTAAATTCTGCAAGTTCCTTCGGAGCCATTCGGTATGGAGCTCGCGAGACGGGCGTGGCACCCGGAATTAGCTTGATTTGGAAGTCCACTTCCCTATGCGGGGGTAGTCCCGGCAATTTCTCGGGAAATACCTCGGGGAATTCTCGCACCACCCGCACATCCTTGATCTCTAATGTCAATTTCTTCAACTCGAAGCAGATTACATAGACCTCGTCCCCTTCCATATGAGATTTCATAACTTGGATTGAAGATAATAATTTACGGGGTGCGAATTTAATACCTTGGAAGATGACTTCTGAGTCTCCATGCCTCAACATAACTTGCTTCTCCGCACAATTGATCCTGGCGTGGTGCCAGTCCAACCACTTCATGCCCAAGATGAGATCGAACTCCGGGATTCTTAACACTGTAGCCGGAGTTTCAAAGAACTTTCCTCCAATAAGGGTGTCGAAGTCGCAACTTGCTGACGACGTCATCTCAGAGCCGTCCGGAAGGCGCACCCTTTGAGTAATGCCCGTGAAGTGTTGCACTCCCTCCAAGTCCTTCACGAAGTCCTCCGAAATGAACGAGTGAGACGCACCCGTGTCAAATAACGTATAGGCGGGTCTCCCGCTAACCACGACAGTGCCTAGGTTCCAAAAGGGTAATCACTATTCAGAATAGCGCGTATCATTTGTATCATAAATCTAACAAGTCATATAATATTAATAAATTTTGCACGTACCGGTGATGACTTCCTGCGGATTTCTCTCCTGAGTCATATCCAATGCGAATACATGCTCCTGTGCATGTCCTTGATTTCTTCCTGGTGGTCCTCTTCCTCGGCCACGCATGTGCCCTCGCCCCCGTGGAGCTACTGGAGGGGGAGCAATAGGAGCATCCCCGATCAATCGCGGGCAAACTCGTCGGACATGCCCCGGTTGGTTGCACTCAAAACATATCACCTCACGTCGGCCCCAGGTTGTTGATAATATTGCTGCTGCGGTGGTGGAGGTAAAGCTAGTGGTTGCGGAATTGGGTACTCCACCCGATAGTTCCGGTTGACCCACCGACCGCCTCTGTGGTTTCCCCTTCCTCTGCCATGATCATTCCGCCTTCTATTACTAGGGCCGACTTCAATTACTCCTTCCGCGGGTCTCTTGACACATCCCATGTGGTCCGCCTCCAGTCTCTTTGCCATGTCAATGATTTCTGCCAGGCTTCCATCGGCTATAAACAAAAGGGCCTGCCTCAGGGGGTCCCTCAACCCTTTGTAGAAGCGCTTCGCATATCCTCTATCGTCCAACTCATAGGAATCGGCAAACCTAGCGAGGTGTTGGAACTCCCTCTGGTACTCCGTTACCGAATTCGATCCCTGCTTCAGCTGCAGAAATTTTTCTTCAAGTCCATCCCGAGCAGAAGAAGGGATGAAGTGATCCAGAAAAGCCTCGGTGAACTCGTTCCAACCGATGTCCGTGTACAACCGCCCTTGGAAGATGGAGCCCATGAGGGACTTCCACCACCTTTTGGCGTGCAGCTCTAGCAGCGTCACTACCAATGTCACCGCCATGCTGTTCGGACATCTTATGCCAGCCATCAATTCCTGCACGGTATCAAGCCATTCCTCGGTGCGCACCGGCGATTCTGTCCCAAGATAGGCAGGAGGGGACAGGGCACGGAAGGTGCTCAACCAGTTGGAGCTTGGCGCTTGTTGTTGCACCGGAGCTTGCTGGGCTTTAAATGCATCCAATATGGCTGACAACGTTTGTCCCAGTTCCGACTGCTGGAATTGTGAAGGGACGGAAGGGGTAGGAGTGCCCCCAACTGGCTCCACCTGCGCTGGGACCTATACGCAAAGTACAAACTAGGGTCAGGTTGGCTAAAACTAATGTCAAAGTTGGACAACTTAGTGTGAATTACATATGGGCACACCACTGCTTCCGCTAAGTCGGTTTGTCCCCAAACCGACCAATCGAACGGGAGTGGCCCATTGTTACCTGACTGCTGTAGGTGAAGATCGGCTAAGTCTGATACCATTTGTAAGACCCCCCCCCTCCCGGAACACAACACACGGCACGAGGGGAGTCTTATGCCCGAAATAGCCGCCTTGCGGTAGCACTAACGCACGGGTTAGCCTTTACCACAAGACGCCTATTCCGCCGGCTACAAACCATATCACAACAAACATGCCAACCCAACCATAACAGAAAAGTAAAAGCAAAAGCAGTTCAGTTCACAGCTAAGTTAAAGTCCAAAAGTAGCGGAAGATAACAAGCACAACAGGCTTGTACAAAAAGAACAAGAGTCTAGAAATGCTTTGCCAAACGGCTACATGAAAACACTCACGACTGTCACTGACGGTGCCGATGGCACCACCACCTCAGGTCCTATCATCCGGCCTGGCTGTCCTGCTGCATAGTCCGTCGCTGCTCTACCTGCGGGGTTTCCTCCTAAAAAGGAAGACGTAGCAACCGTTAGTCATAAGACTAAGTGGCTTCACATCCGCTCCCCCGGCGACTCCTCGGCACCGGGCGGAGAAAGGAACAAGGTACAATATGTATATATATAAGCAAGTAAACAAGCAGGTGACTGTAAAAATAGTGGAGTATAAACTACGCTACACATCTAGCAGTTCTACAATATCAATAGTATATGACAGCAGGTATAATTAATCAGAATAGTAACTTAACTTATAAGAGTGCCCATACAAACTTATAAGTTAAGGATCGGCTTAACAATAAAGTAACTCATCGTATAGGAGTGCCCATACAAACTTATACGATGAGGATCTTGTGTATGCAATGAATGACATGATATGAATGTTATGGTATGACCGACTCATGCGCACGCACATACAAGTTGCTATGTCGACACAGACTTGAAGTTCCCACTTTTCGAGCAGGTAGCTAACCTCTCAGGCGTCGTCCGTCGTGGTCAGACGGCGACAGTGGAGCGGGCGTCTCCACTACTAGGTGGTATCACACTACCTATCCTAGGCCCCCGTACGCCTCAACGCTAAGAACACGACAGCAGAGCTCACATGCGTACTACGGCTCAGAAGGGGTCTTGGGTAAATGTGCACCAAGAACACAGCCCAACCTGGCCTTTGATTTCGAACCGGATGGAACCTCTGAAGCGCACGAGGTGCAAGCCCAACCGTTCTCATGGCGCGGAGGAGATCTCGGTTTATGGACACCAAGTATCTAACCCTACCGCCCAAGGTCTACCCATTGGCTCCCATCGGTGTGACGACTGGCGAACCCGTAGACCTGCCACAGTCATTATCTCAATGTCGCGACACGATGAATCGTCGCACATTACATGCCCCAAAACAACTCACTCGATGCTACCCGTAGGGAGACTTCAACTCTAAGCATCGGTTATTAATAACCCCTTGGGCTCGGATTACGGTTACAAAATACTCCTCACATAGTGTTCATCATTTTCACGCCCACCTATTCAATAACTTCACCTCAACACTACGCACAATAGATATATTCAACACCAAATTGTATACGTATATCCTATACCGATCTCAACTCCTAATATCTAGCCTTCCCATCCAATCCATTTCTCTACCAATACATGGTTATACCTTATTACACAACCAAATGAATAACCATGCTAGATTATAGTAACAACAACATTATAGATATATGGGAGCAAGATATCAAATGAGCAAATCACAATCATTGCAAGAGAGCTAACATTATAAATTAACAAGTGCATTAACATAGGATAGCCCAATACTAAAACTGGGATTCCCGGAGCTACAGGAATCCGATCACAACGCACAACCCCTCGTTGGAAAGGTATTCGCGAGGGCTACGACTTTCGTGTTGAGTCGATCGCCCAGATCTGGTCGCAACCTACCAGAAATTCAACTCGAACACGTACAGGAAACAGTTTCCTGTACAGGAATTTTCCCGAACGCAGCGGACTCGAACCAGCTTTCCCGTGGCTACAGGTATTGCATGGAAACGAGCAACCACTCGTTGGAAAGGTAATTTCAAGGGCTACAACTTTCGTGTTGAGTCGTTCACCCAGATCTGGCCAGAACACCTCCGAAATTGGCCACGAAGGTCGCTGCGTGCAGAAATCAGATTTCTGCACGCATCTTAAGGCGAGATGAACGGCATCCGTTCATCTTCTTCCTTGCAACGACCTCGCATAAACTTCTCCAGAAATCACACCCAACCTTATTCCTCCTTTCAAAGCCAAACCCTCAACGAAAATCCCTCTCATCTCCACTTTGAACGATGAGAAGGTTGAGGAATACTAAGCCTAGAAAACCTAGGCATGGCTTAACCTAAGAATCCTTCTCCTCACCATCAAGACTCTATGGAGTCGATGTCTCTCCTAAAATAGCTATAGATCTAGCACCAAGGGAGAGGGGAGGAAGCTCACCTCAAGTCCAGCGGTACCACCATGGCCGGCCATGAGCCTCGCACTCCTTCGCGGCGGCATTGTTTTTCCCTTGACGGCGGCGGCGTTTTGATTCCTCCAAGGATGGCTCCGGCAAGCTCTTCCTCCTCCTCCAGCCAAGAACCCTCTCAGGAATTTCGGGGCAGAAGAAAGGAGATGAAATGCTAGGGTTTCCCAACTTTTTCCTTTTTATACATCGCAGACACGGGTAGGCACACGGCCGTGTTCCTACCCGTGTTCAGGTGACACGGCCGTGTGGCATGCCGTGTCTAGGGCCGTGTTCCTCCCAGAACCACTTTCTGCCGGGTCAGGGTTGCGGCACACGGGTAGAGACACGGCCGTGTCCCGACCCGTGTCCTTGGCACACGGCTAGGGACACGCCCGTGTCCCAATGCCCGTATACCTCTCTGACTGGTAAACCTATTTTTATGAGGCACACGGGTATGGACACGGCCGTGTCCATACCCGTGTCAGCCAAAAATGCTGTTTTGCCTTGTTTTCCTCATTTCCCGCACGTCCGCACATGTTCACCCACATCCCCCATTGGGCTCACCACAGCCCCCTTGACTCAAATACGCAATCAAGGAGCCTAGCGCGAATTGGGACGTTACACCAAATGCGTCTTTCTGGGTTATTCTACCACTCAAAAAGGTTATTATTGCTCTGACCCCGTTCTTCGCAAGCAGTTCGTCTCCGCAGATGTCACCTTCTTTGAAAATGCGTCTTACTTCTCTAGTGATTCCTCCCCTCTTCCTGATGTTTTTGCTTCTCCTACCGAGCTTTCTCCTCCTACTATCCCGGCTACCCCTACGGTCCCCTCCGTCCCGGCTACCCCTTCCGAGATCTCTCCTCCGTTATGTCCATCGTCTCCTGTTCCTCAGCTCTCTTCCTCTTCTCTGCGACCGTCTCTCTCTACTCCCGGGCTAGCCTTCTTCGCCACAGATGCACTGGATACTGAGGAACTCGTCGAACTGGACCTTCCCATTGCTCTTCGCAAAGGGGTGCGGATATGCACTCAGCACTCGCATGCTGTTGTTATTTCCTGTGATTGTCTTACCCCTTCTCGCAGGACTTTTGCATTGACTATCTCTGTCGTCTCTACTCCTCGCAACTATCAGGAAGCACTTACTATTCCTCATTGGAAGGCTTCTATGGATGAGGAATTTTCCACCCTCACTGAGCGCGGTACATGGACCCTTATTCCTCCTCCAGTGAGCACAAATTTTGTTGGCTATCACTGGGTATTTGTTGTAAAGTTCAATCCAGACGGCACTGTGGATCATTACAAGGCGCGCCTCGTTGCCAAAGGATTCACTCAGACTTATGGTATTGATTACTTTGATACATTCTTTCTTGTTGCTCGTCTCAGCACTATTCGGGTTATTCTTTCTGTGGCGGTCAACAGGGATTGACCCATTTCACAACTAGATGTCAAAAATGCCTTTCTCTATGGAGATCTTCAGGAGACTGTCTACATGGAGCAACCTCCTTAGTATGTTGCTCAGGGGGAGACACAGGTATACAGGTTGAAGAAGGCCATCTATGGCCTAAAGCAAAGCCCTCAGGCGTGGTTTGACAAGTTTAGCGGCATTGTGACAACCGTGGGTTTTAAGAGAAGTTCTGTTGATCACTCGTTGTTTGTTCACAAAACCTCTCTGGGTCTGGTGGTTCTTGTCGTGTATGTGGATGATATACTTCTCACTAGAGATGATCAGACAGGGATTGCCTTAACCAAGAAACATCTCAGTCAACACATGGTCACGAAGGATATGGGCTCCCCAAAATACTTTCTGGGGATAGAAATATCTCATAAACTCAATTCATTGGTTCTCTCCCAACGTAAGTATACTCTTGATCTTCTAAAACAGACGGGGTTGACCGGAGCTAAACCTACTCGATTGCCTATGGCCACTAGAGAAGATAAAACCTGGACATATGACTCGCCTCTTCTATCAGATGCTACGAGATACCGACGCCTGGTTGGCAAACTCATTTATCTTATGGTAACCAGACCCGACATCTCTTACGTTGTAGGGAAAGTTATCCAGTTCATGCAAGTTCCTAGGGAGTGTCATTTGCAGTCTACCTTAAGGATACTGGAATATATTAAAGCAGCGCCAGGTAAAGGATTACTGTTTCAGAAGAACGGTCATTTAAAGGTAGAAGCGTACTCAGATTCTAGCTATGCTGACGACAAAGGAGATCGCAAGTCCACATCGGGATTTTGCACTTTTGTGGGGGAAAACCTGGTGAGCTAGAAGAGCAATAAACAATCTGTTGTTTCCAGGTCTAGTGCAGAAGCAGAATATCAAAGTATAGCGTCGACCACATGTGAATTAAAATGGTTACAGGCGCTCATGCTTGACTTAGGAGAGGTCTATTGTAACGGCCCGTTTGTCCGCAACAATTAATAATATCACTATTTTCATATATAATCAGGTACAATGGAAATCTACATAAGCATTTCATAATGAGTAAGTATCATAAACATCTGCTACATAACATTTTATATTTAGAAAAAAAAATAAAGCAGTAAATTCCAACCTGAGCTCTAATGACGACTGGTCGGTGGCTTTCCGGTTCCTAAAAATTTATAAAATACAACCGTTAGTCTTGCATAAAGACTAAGTGAAAATTTACCCTTTTAATCTGTTGTACAGTTGTATAAAAGATTATAAGAAACAGTTACTATTGCAATGAAATAAGCAAACTTATAACATATTCATTTGATTATATATGCTATCATCATTAATGAAACAATTTCGCACATGTTCTGTAATCAGTAATGCAGTCGAATCAGTATAAGTAACTAACAGTATTTTTTCAGTATCAGTATAGGCTATAAGAAATCATAAACAGTAAACTGTAAGACAATATTCTTTTCTTTTCTTTCCATATCGGAACTATTAAGGGTAATTAAATGAATTATGTATCAGTCTCAGTATTCTATTTTTTCAGTCTTTGGGCCCACCCCTTTGGGGTCATCAGTCTCCAAACCAGTACGTACAACACACGTTCATGCCTTTCAGCTCGACTGGTTTGGTAATTCAGTACACAATATCCGTATGATTCATTTTATATCACCCTTAACAGTTCCATGTGTTGACACATATTTTAATTTATGATGAGTTCTTTATTTTAATTAGTCCCCTCAGAAATAATTTCTTGCTTGATTGCCTCTATATGAGGCCATTCATAGCATTTGCAACATACGACATTTTCAGTATAGCAGTGAAACATTTAGGTAAAGCATACATTAAAAAGAGAAATTCTCACTGTGGCTCGTTCTTTTTCCTTGCCCCGCCTCGAATAGACGTCGTGTCTACTTGGAGATGTCATCCATCGCAATATCTATACATATATACTACATTTATAAGGCAACAACATTTTATTCCACGAGGTTGAATCCCACACAGCGACATGACGCATTCAGGCCAACGCATGCAAATTTTCATATAGCTGGCCATTCACACATGCCAAATAAACCATAGAATAACCAAAAATATTTACCAAACAGCCCACACCAACACTAAACCAGCCGACCAACAGTCCAAACATACAAAATATAACTAGAAACAGCAAGGAAAACCCAAACAGCCGGCTATAAGTTCAAAAACAGCAGCCACACAAGGGTACTGCCGGCCAACAGTACTAGCCAAAACCCCCATAGCCGGCCAATAATCCAAACACAGAACACAGTAGCCAACTAGGGCACAGCCGGCCACAGAAGAATTAATACAAATTTCAGCACACCCAAGCGACAACCAACAATACCCCAGTAAACCATTCAAATCTAGCTTCCAAGAAGAGAAAATCATAAAAAAGATCAAGTACCTGATTCCAAACTCAAAGTTTTTTCCACCAAAGTCAACCAAGGTACAAAATCCCTAAAATCAGCTGAAGAATAGGCGTTTAGGGCTCGTACAGGGAGAAGAATAAAAAGGAGTGTAAAATTTCACCATACCAGGTGACGGGAAAGAAGAAATCACCCAAACCCTAGCTCTCGGGTTTCGCCAGGCAGCAGAGAAAAGGCGTAAGCTCTAGAAATGAACAGGGATCAGGAGTTATCCCGTGAAATAGGACAATTTCTACCGCTGAAGACCGGTCCGGTCATAATAAAAGCAAGCTTAACCGGTCAAACCAACCCACATATAAACAGAATTAACCAGCCAGCCCAGCCCACACACCCAAAAGCACTCATTTGTAGGTTTAGACCAGCATCAACAACAAACCAATTCAACCAGCCAGCCATATTCTTAAAAAATACAACATATATATATAATTAAACAAGTCATGCGATCATACAACAATATTATGTGTCGTCCATATCCATAGCATCAAAATGTTATACATACAAACATATTAAGTACCCCACTAAACATAGCATAACATTGTCATAAAAATAACTCGCACGACGCCGAATCACAGCTCATGGCGACGCTGACTCAATACTGCTTAAACCTCTTTTCATCATCGGGGACGTTACCTGTAATAAATTGAATTTCATTACACATCATCATATGATTTATTATTTGATTCAGGCATTAATTAATATTGCATACCCGAAAATGGGTGCGTCACAATTCTCACCTCCTTAAATAATTTTCATCCCCGAAAACAATTCTTCCATACGATCGAACAGTACAAGAAAAAGATTCCGCATTGCATATTCACGTTCCCAAGTCGCTTCGTGCCTAGGATGACCCTTCCACCAAACTAGCACAAAGTTCACATCACGATTTCGTAACTATTTGCTTTGTCGATCTATAATCTTATATGGTTCTATCGGGCTAGAAAGGTCTGGTTCAATTTGAATATTTGTGGCTGAAACAATCGTTTCAGGTTCACGAACATACTTTCATAATGCTGACACATGGAACACATGATGCAACCTCTGCAATTCTGCTGGTAGCTCAAGGCGGTAGGCAACATCACCTACCCGCTCAATGACTGAAAAAGGTCTGACATAACACGGACTCAACTTCTCAAGTCGTCGGAAACGTGCAACTCCTTGGAACGGTCGGATTTTCAAACATACCTAATCACCGACTTGAAATTGCACAAGGCGATGACAGGCATTATAGTATTTTTGTTGCTGATCTTGAGCTACCTTCATTCTTTTCTGTATCAGCTTTACTTTTTCATGTCATTTATCAATTTTCTCCCGGTTATACAATGTTCGCTCACCTTCTTCAGCCCAACTTAATGGTATTCAACAACGTCGACCATACAGTGCTTCAAAGGGTGTCATCTGGATAGACGATTGGTAACTGTTATTGTACGCAAACTCTACCAATGTCAGATATTTTTCCCAGGAGCCTTATAAATCCAATACAACCATACACAGTAAATCTTCTAAGAACTGGATTGTTCGCTCAGACTGCCCATTTGTTTGGGGATGGAAGGTTGTGCTGAACAATAACTTTGTCCCCAAACGTTTGTGAATATATCTCCAGTTTCCCGACGTGAAGCGACCGTCGCGGTCAAAAATAATGGATCGGGGAATCCCATGCAACTTTACAATAACATCTATGTACAAATCTTTCAACCTTTCAAGAGGTCCATCCTGTCGTACTGTAATAAAATGTGCGCTCTTCGTTAATCGATCAATAATTACCCAAATACCATCATGCCCCAATTTACTGCGAGGTAGACCGAAAACAAAATCCATCGCAATGTCCTCCCACTTCCATTCTGGTATTGGTAGGGAATGCAAATATCCTCCAGGTTTCTGGTGTTCTGCTTTCACCAGTTGACATGTGTGACAGGATGCAATATACGCTATTACGTCCTTTTTCATACCAGACCACAAGAAATCCTCCTTCAGGTCATGATGCATTTTTGTTCGTCCTGGGTGAATTGAATACGGGGTATTATGTTCCTCATATAATATATCTCTTCATAAGTTGTTCACATTCGGGACACACAATCGTCCGTTCATAAGCAATAGCCCATTCTGTTCCATAAACTATCCTTTCTTTACTTTTTCTTGCAATTCAACCAGAAGCGGTTCCTTTGGCAAAGCTTCTTTAATTCTATCCTTCAATGTATATCTGATTTATAGTTTAGATAACTGTGCTCGCTTACTTTTTGGTGTTACAAGTGGAGTGATTTGCATCTTTTCCAACTCGTACACTAATTGCTCTTCATAACCAGACAAAACAGATAATCCAACTGTATTATTGCGGCTCAGGGCATCAACAACCACATTTCCTTTGCTAGGGTGGTATTGCATATCGACATCGTAATCCTTGATAAATTCTAAGCAACGACGCTGTCGAAGGTTCAACTCCTTCTGAGAAAATATATATTTTAGATTTTTGTGATCAGTAAAGACTTCGCAGCGTACGTCGTATAAATAATGTCGCCAAATCTTCAGGGAAAAGATCACTGCAGCCAGTTCTAAATCATGGACTGGGTAATTCTTCTCGGCATCTTTCAACTGTCGGGAAGCAGACACAATTACTTTTCCATACTGCATCAATACGCAACCTAATCCTTTATACGAAGCATCACTGTAAATCTGAAACCCTTCCATACCTGACAGCATGGTTAAAATCGGCAATGTAGTCAGTTTTTCTTTTAAGATGTCAAATGCTATCTGGCAGTCAACTGACCACAGAAATGACATATTTTTCCTGGTTAGCTGGGTCAACGGTAAGGAGATCTTTGCAAAGTCCTTTACAAAACGTCGATAGTATCCTTCTAGACCCAGGAAACTCTGTACTTCCGTCACTGATGTCAGTTGGGGCCAACTGAGGATAGACTCAATCTTTGCGGGGTCTACAGCCAAACCCTGCTCGGTTATCACATGTCCGAGGAAAGACACTTTTCTTAGCCAAAATTCACATTTTGAAAATTTGGCATACAATTGATGTTCTTTCAATGTTTGTAAGGCCAATCGCAGATGCCAAGCATGTTCTTCTTCTGACGGGGAATAAATCAGTATATCGTCAATGAACACAATCACGAATCGGTCTAAATAGTCTTTAAAAACCCGATTCATCAGATCCATAAATGTCGCTGGTGCATTAGTTAGCCCAAACGGCATAACCATAAACTCATAATGACCATATCTAGTACTTGACACAGTTTTTAAAATATCTTCTTCTTTTATCCTTAGCTGGTGGTAACCAGATCGCAAATCCAACTTAGAGAACACTCTGGCATTGACAAGTTGGTCGAATAAATCCTTTATACGAGGGAGAGGATATTTATTTTTCACAGTCAACTTATTGAGTTCACGATAGTCTATGCACAGACGTAATGTTCCTTCTTTCTTCTTTACAAATAATACTGGGGCACCCCAGGAGGAAGAACTCGGGCGAATGAAATTTTTATCAATCAATTCCTGTAGCTGTATTCTCAATTCTTCCAATTCCTTTGGCGCCATTCGATATGGTGACTTTGCCACTGGTCTAGACCCTTGCTCGAGGTTGATTTCAAATTCAATTTCCCTCTTTGGAGGGAGCCCAGCCAAATCTTCTGGAAACAACCCTTGAAATTCACACACGACTGGAATCGTCGTGATGTATTTCTTTTCTTCTAGAGGTCCTTTCACCATTACCAGAATAGTTTCACCTCCCTTTGGATTTGTGAAAGCACTTTCATTGCAGAAATTATCATTTTCGACACTTCACCTAACCCTAGTACGTAATTCTGCTTTGATCTGCACACTTTACCGATACTTCTTTGTTCTTACAGTCAATAACTACTTCGTTTTGGGTTAACCAGTCCATGCCCAAAATAATATCAAACTCGGTCAGTGGAAGAACCACTAAGTCTGTTGTAAAAGGCTTATCATTCAGGGCAAACGTAATGAATACTCGTTGTTGCGTCGGGAGTATCTGGTTATTTGGTAACGTAACGTGCAGAACCTCTTGTAACCGGTATGGTTTTGCCGCAATTGCATTCAATATTGTTGCAGAAATAAAAGAATGGCTTGCTCCAGTATCAAATAACAGTTTAACTAAATAATTTCCAATAGGGATAATACCTGTCACGACGGTGTCATCCGCCTTTTCCTCTTGCTGATTAAGGTTGAATACACGCGGATGCACTCGACGTTCTTCTATATATGATCCTGTTGGAGCTGAAGTGGAGACTTAGGCTGCGTACTCACCCTCCGTAGCATGGCCCATCTGATACAACCTCTGGCCCTATGGTACTAAAAACGACTGTGCTGCTCTTTGTCCTTCTCGGTTACGAGGGCACTACCTCTGTCGATGCCCAGGCTGATGGCACAAGTAGAAAACATTGCTCCCCACTAGACACTGCCCCTTGTGGCTTTTGCCACACTTGCCACATCATTGCTCAACTACTGGCGCACTGCCACTACTCTCAATAGGACGTGGGCCACGCGGCCGCTTTCCTGAATCACTGGACTTTCCTGATGTACTTGTCTTGCTCGAAGACTCCTTACTGGAGGGTGACCATGAAAAATATTTTCTTTGCAAAGTCCCTCCGTTTCCGCGTTTTCTCTGCATCAATCTCCATCCAACGGGCTTTTTGCACCAAAGCCCCATAGTTTGTGATCTCCATCTGTATCAGAATTGAACGAATACTATCTCACAGCCCTTCCTGGAAGCGTAGACATCTTTCTTTCTCATTAGGCATGAATGCTTCTGCATAAAACGCTAAATTGGCGAACTCTGTTTCATATTCCAAGATTGATCAAGAACCCCGTACCAACCGCAGAAACTTATCCTGTAATAACTTCTTTTCTGATTCTGGGACGAACCAATTGGTAAATGCTTGAATGAAAGTGGCTCACGGAATACTTGCTTGTGCGCGGCCCGCCAATCTACCACGTACATTCTGCCACCACCGCTTCGCTTCTCCTTCCAGTAAAAACGTGACCAAACCCACTTTCCGTTCATCTGGACAAAGCATGACTTCCAATATTGTCTCAATGCGTGAGATCCAATCCTCTATTTCCAAAGGCGATAACCCTCCCCGGAACACTGGTGGCTTCAACTCCAGGAATTTTTTTAAATCGACATCCAAATGCCTCTGTTGTGACGGTCCTACCACTTCCGGTGCTGGCGGAGGGGGCACATATCGAACCATTTTAATAGCCTCCGCCAACATCCTTGTCAGATCCATTAGCTGCGGTGGAGTCTGTTGCTCTGCCTGCGAGTGTATCGTTTGTGGCATCTCTTGCTGAGCCTGCCCCGATGCACTCCCCTCAGATAATGCCTCTCGGGCTTCCTATGCAAATTTCTTCAATATAACATATGCGCATCCATATAACTCACACTTAGGTGGATTTACTGATAATAATACATACTCGTTATGGCCAGGGTTCAATTGAAATCTGGCTCTGATACCACTAAATTGTAATGACTCGTTTATCCGCAACAATTAATAATATCACTATTTGCATATATAATCAGGTATAGCGGAAATCTACATATGCATTTCATAACGAGTAAGTATCATAAACATCTGCTACATAATATTTTATATTCAGAAAAGAAATAAAGCAGTAAATTCCAACCTGAGCTCTAATGACGGCCGGTCGGTGGCTTTCCGGTTCCTAAAAATTTATAAAATACAACCGTTCGTCTTGCATAAAGACTAAGTGAAAATTTACCCTTTTAATTTGCTGTACAGTTGTATAAAAGATTATAAGAAACAGTTACTATTGCAATGAAATAAGCAAACTTATAACATGTTCATTTGACTATATATGCTATTATCATTAATGAAACAATTTCACACATGTTCTGTAATCAGTAATGCAGTCTAATCAATATAAGTAACTAACAGTATTGTTTCAGTATCAGTATAGGCTATAAGAAATCATAAACAGTAAACTGTAAGACAATATTCTTTTCTTTTCTTTTCATATCAGAACTATTAAGGGTAATTAAATGAATTCTGTATCAGTCTCAGTATTCTGTTTTTTCAGTCTTTGGGCCCACCCCTTTGGGGTCATCAGTCTCCAAACCAGAACTTACAACACGCGTTTATGTCTTTAGGCTCGACTGGTTTGGTAATTCAGTACACAATATCCGTATGATTCATTTTATATCACCCTTAACAGTTCCATGTGTCGACACATATTTTAATTTATGACGAGTTCTTTATTTTAATTAGTCCCCTCAGAAATAATTTCTTGCTTGATTGCCTCTATATGAGGCCATTCATAGCATTTGCAACATACGGCATTTTCAGTATAGCAGTGAAACATTTAGGTAAAGCATACATTAAAAAGAGAAATTCTCACCGTGGCTCGTTCTTTTTCCTTGCCCCGCCTCGAATAGACGTCGTGTCTACTTGGAGATGTCATCCTTCGCAATATCTGTACATATATACTACATTTATAAGGCAACAACATTTTATTCCACGAGGTTGAATCCCACACAGCGACATGACGCATTCAGGCCAACGCATGCAAATTTTCATATAGCTGGCCATTCACACATGCCAAATAAACCATAGAATAACCAAAAATATTTACCAAACAGCCCACACCAACACTAAACCAGCCGGCCAACAGTCCAAACATACAAAATATAACTAGAAACAGCAAGGAAAACCCAAACAGCCGGCTATAAGTTCAAAAACAGCAGCCACACAAGGGTACTGCCGGCCAACAGTACTAGCCAAAAACCCCCATAGCCGGCCAATAATCCAAACACAGAACACAGTAGCCAACTAGGGCACAGCCGGCCACAGAAGAATTAATACAAATTTCAGCACACCCAAGCAACAACCAACAATACCCTAGTAAACCATTCAAATCTAGCTTCCAAGAAGAGAAAATCATAAAAGAGATCAAGTACCTGAGCCCAAACTCAAAGTTTTCTTCCACCAAAGTCAACCAAGGTCCAAAATCCCTAAAATCAGCTGAAGAATAGGCGTTTAGGGCTCGTACAGGGAGAAGAATAAAAAGGAGTGTAAAATTTCACCATACCAGGCGACGGGAAAGAAGAAATCACCCAAACCCTAGCTCTCGGGTTTCGCCAGGCAGCAGAGAAAAGGCGTAAGCTCTGGAAATGAACAGGGATCGAGATTTATCCCGTGAAATAGGACAATTCCTACCGCTGAAGACCGGTCCGGTCTTAATAAAAGCAAGCTTAACCGGTCAAACCAGCCCACATATAAATAGAATTAACCAGCCAGCCCATCCCACACACCCAAAAGCACTCATTTGTTGGTTCAGACAAGCATCAACAGCAAACCAATCCAACCAGCCAGCCATATTCTTAAAAAATACAACATATATATATAATTAAACAAGTCATGCGATCATACAACAATATTATGTGTCGTCCATATCCATAGCATCAAAATGTTATACATACAAACAAATTAAGTACCCCACTAAACATAGCATAACATTATCATAAAAATAACTTGCACGACGCCGAATCATAGCTCATGGCGACGCCAATTCAATACTGCTTAAACCTCTTTTCATCATTGGGGACGTTACCTGTAATAAATTGAATTTCGTTACACATCATCATATGATTTATTATTTGATTCAGGCATTACTTAATATTGCATACCCGAAAATGGGTGTGTCACATCTACAACTATCCTCTACCTATGTTCTGTGACAACAAGGCCGCGATATATATCTCCAAAAATCTGGTCTTTCATGAGAGGACAAAGGACATTGGAGTCGACTGCCATTTTGTTCGGGAAGAAGTTTTGAAGAAACAGATTTGTACTCCATCTGTTACCTCCAACAACGAGTTAGCAGATATCTTCACCAAGCCTGTGTCCAGTTCCCTTTTTCACATTTACGACAAGCTGGGCATGGTTGATATATATGCTCCAGCTTAAGGGGGAGTGTTGATGTATGGAGACCGGGCGGTCTGGCTCTGTCGGCTTGAAGACCGTACGGTCTGGCGGTTTCACTCCAGCGGTTTGGTAGATGTGTTGTCTTTGTCTGGTGTTCAGGCGGTCTAGCGGCTTGGCACAGACGGCTTGGTTGCTCATGCAGGTCTTGAGGGCTCACCAGCGGGTTGTTGGTATAGCCGGGCGGTTAGCCTAACTGCGTGGCTTGTGCAGCCTGTTTTGTATATAACCGCTTGTTATTAGTCCCACATTGCTTATTTGTATTCTCTCTCCTCTCCTCCATTTTATAAAAGGGAGGCTATACCTTTGTAATAGATATTTTTTTGGATAATAAAAATTTCTGTTATTCCAATTTTTTTGGTTTCTTCTTGTCTGTTCTCACACTTTACTTGCCATGATGGCTTATGTGAACCTGAATACATATGATCTGTGCTTGAAAAATAAGATGGATGGATTACATACAGCTGATATATAACAGTTATACGACCGTATTTGTAAATAAAATCAGGGAAAAAAACACGTCCTATAAAATACATATCTATTAATTCATACGTTTATAAATACCATTTCCAACATCATGGGGCTTGCATTTCCGCTCTCCTAATTTCAAAAAGTCGTGTTGCTGTTGTACCAAAGAATTTTTCATTAATTTGGTCTCATAAGCAGCTTGGTTAGCTGCATTGTCTCATCCCATCAGCTAATCCCATCTCCTTCCCTCGAGTAGTATTCCCTTCATCCACTCTCTCGTCAAGTCCATCTAGTGGCCTCATATCGAGGATCCTCCACCTCCTACTCATTAAATATAATAGAAGGTGTAGCTTCTTCAAGACATCCATTATTATTTCTATAATTTTTCTCTCTTACCAAAATTTGTTTCATTAATTTGGTCTCATAAGCAGTTAATCTGATTAGCTACCTTATCTCTTTCCATAGATTATTATGATATACAATCCCTCTTATTTCTATTCTTTCCTTCTACTTTACTATGTTACTTCTTATATTTTTTTATGTAGGACTTGAAGTTCACCATCAAGCATCCAATATGATTAATAGAGTTTACATAAAAATAAAAGTGCATATAGATGAATATAGAAATTATTTATATTAGACATTGGTATGAGCAATAATTGCTGCTAGATAACCGTATTTATAGACAATATTTGATGCACTATATAGACATTTTTTATGGATAACTGCTTTAGTTTATTATTTCTATTTTTTATCTGAAATTGCAATTCGGAATTGGTTTTATGCCTCCTATCAAGAGTACAGCTGCTGGCTGTTATAGAAGAAAGCTGGAAATGACCACTCAAGGGGTTGGGAGGGCTAGCCAGCTGCCAGACAGTAGTAGTTTATGTATAAATAGCAGTTTCATGGATTTATAGACTACTAGAAATAGTTACAGCTATATGGACAATATTTGATACACTAGATAAACATTTTTTATGGATGACTGCTTTATTTTATTATTTTTACAATTTTTTATCCGAAATTGCAGTTTAGAATTGGTTTTATGCATCCTATCAAGAGTACAACTACTTGTCGTTGTAGTAGAAATCTAGAAATGACCACTCAGGGGGATGAGAGGGGCTGAACTGCTGCTGGACAGCAATAATTCAAGTATAAATAGCAGCTTCGTTATAAAGCATTGCTGATTTTTAAACAGTACCATATACCCTTTTTCGATTAATTGGCCTACAGATAATAAATTTTGTGCCAAATTTTTAACCCATTAAACATCATGGTGTACTTTGTTACCATCTTGTAATCGACTACATTTCTTATGCCTTTGTCTTTTTCCTGAATGATTTTTGCTTCTTTATATGTCACATGATAATAGTGTTGTAGAGAGAAAAATAAAGTTTTACCATTTCCAACAGTCTAAAAATCCATCCAGCTGATGTTTATACTTGAACTACCGCTGTCCGGTAGGTTACCTGCCCTTCTCAGCCCTTTAAGTGTTCATTTCCAGCTTTCTCCTACAATGGCCAGCACCTATACTCTTGATACGAGGTACTATGCGTGATCAATTCCAAGCATAGGTAATTATGTGGCATGGAGAAGTGTCTCCAAAATTATGTGGCAATAGAATATTATGAATAATTAAAGTTAAAGTTCATGAAACTGTAATCAAGATAGCGATATTGTTTTATTTGTATAGATCCTAGTTGTAGAAGTAAAAAAAGTTATCTTCATCTAAACTGTGCTTAACTCCAAAAAGGGAATCTTATTTTCATTTTCCCTATATAAATACTTTACTGCACTTGTTATATATATGTATTTTTAACACATTATTTAGTTATTTGTCTAATGTATGCATTTTCTACCTTTGTTGTATATGTCCAAATAACTTACAAAATTTAAATTACTTTATCTTAATAGATTAAATTAATTCCGCCAAAATTCTCATTCATTAATTTATCCTTCCAAATTTTTCCCAAACGTAAATTTTAACAGTATCATTATTTAGATGAAGATAACTTTTCTACTTCTACCACTAGGATTTATACAAATGAAATAATATCACTAGCTTGATTGCAGTTTCATAAACTTTAACTTCAATTATTCATAATATCCTTTTACCGTATAATTTTGTTGAGACACTCCCCCGTGCCATTTAATTAAATACCCATCAAATTCACATATGTCACCTGCTGGGATCATTGAAAATGCATTACAAGTCATCTGCTATCAAGCCTCCCTGTAGCCCGGAAGCATCCAAGAGCCTTAGGGCTCCCCGTCGACCTTCACAGAGTAGCTGTCAATTACCTTAAACCATTTCCTGTAGTCTAAAAATCCATCCAGCTGCTGTTTATACTCGACCTGCCATTGTTCGACAGCTAGCCAACCCCTCTCCACCCTTTGAGTTTGATCCGGATATGGCACTAAGTAGTATTCTTTTTAACTAAACCACATCCCAATTTTGCTCTATTTTGATGTAATCCGAATTACATCAGTATGTTAGAATATACTGTATTTTCGCTCATACATATTGGAGAGTGCCCAATTTTTTATTATTTGTTCTCGCCATTCGACTGCAATCGACCATAAATCTGGATTCATGTTCATCGAGTCAAGGGCCCACCGTGATTTCTAATAATATTAATATAGTAAATGCAAAATAATATAGAAATTTGATATTAAACTATGAGATTTGATCACTAATAGTTTATTATGATATACTCTCCCTCTTGTTTCTACTCTACTATATTACTTCTTATATTTATATTATGGAGGAATTAGAGTTGACCATCAAGCATCCAATATGATTAATAGAGCCTACATAAAAATAAAAGTGTCTATGGATTAATATAGAAATTATTTATATTAGACATTAGTACGAGCAATAGTTGTTCCTAGATAACTGTATTTATGGACAATGTTTGTTGCACTAGATAGACATTTTTATGGATGACTGCTTTATTTTATTATTTCTACAATTTTTTATCCGAAATTGCAATCCGGAATTGGTTTTATGCCTCCAATCAAGAGTATAGTAGCTGGCCACTGTAGGAGAAAGCTGGAAATGACCACTCAGGGGGCTAAAAGGGGCTAGCCAACTGCCGGACAGCAGGAGTTCAAATATAAACAATAGTTTCATGGATTTCTAGACTTCTGAAAATGGTTTCAGGTGGCTTGCAGTTGCTCTATGAAAGTCGACATAAACCCTAGAGGCTCTTGGAAGCTGATCTATATCACTGCTTAGTTTTTTGGACAAGTTTATTTTGGCCTGCAAGATCTGTAACATGTAGGACATATTTTTTTCCTGATTTGATTTACAAATACAGTCGTATACATGCCATATGTCAGCTGTATGTAATCCGAATTACATCTGTAAGCAAGAATATACTGTATTTTCCCTCATACAAGTTGGAGAGTGCCCAATTTTTTTGTTATTTTCATCAGTCCAACCTCATTAAGCAGCAATTTTTAATTTAAAAACTCTAAAAAAATTCTGAATTTTGGCTAGATAATTGTCTTTCAAAGAATTATCCAAATGTTTTTGTTTCTAATTTTGGAATTAATAATAACAACTCAAATCAAAATGAATACAGTTATTTTAAATCATTTTAAATATATTTTGGGTGTCAGTTAATGTTCTGCAATATTATAATGGTTCTAGGTTGCTGTTGGTTGATTTAACTCACTTGGAGAAGATCCTTGTATTTTTCTAAATAATTTTGAGGGATTTGTATCTTTTTGGACGTGATGACTTCAGCTCTCCATCTTAATCAGTAGATGAGTAGATGTGCTCCTCTTGATAGGAAGGTTTATCATCAGCAACCGTTGGGAGTATTTCTTCCTCTTGACTTGAAGGCTGATCATTATCAGTTGTTGAGAGTGGCTTTGACTGGATCTGATCCTCTACATTTGGTTGATTTTTATCTCAGTCCCAAGTGCAATGTTCATTGAAGGTTACATCTCATGAGACATGAATTTTTTGCGAAACTGGATCATATAATCTGTATCCTTTTGAGTTGTTGTATGCAATGAAGAGGGTGTGCAAGGCCTTTTCATCAAGTTTTTTCCTTTCTTCTTTTGGAATATGTTTGCAGGCTAAGCATCCAAAAAATTTCATGTGTCTTACACGGGGAAGCAGATGTATTTGAACCAAAAACATACAATTATGTTTATGGTTCAAGATATATAAATGACAACATAAAGCATAAACAAGTTTCTATAGAAGATTTTGAAAATGTCTTGCATTAGCATGTTGTTATACTTTCCATGATGGCTTATATGAACCAGGCAACATATGATCTGCGATTGAAAAATAAGATGGATGGATTACATATAGCTGACATATGGCAGTTATACGACCGTATTTGTAAATCAAATCAGGGAAAAACACGTCATATAAAACATGTACCTATTAATTCATACGTTTATAAATACCATTTCCAACATCTCGGGGCCCGCCTTTATTCTCTCTCAATTTCGAAAAGTCGCGCTGCTGCCGTACAAAAAAATTCATTAATTTGGTCCCGTAAACAACTAATCCGGTTAGCTGCGTTGTCTCGTCCCATCAGCTAATCTCATCCCCTCCCCTCGAGTAGTGTTCCCTCCATCCCCTCCCTCATCTAGTCCATCCCATGTCTTCATATCGAGGGTCCTCCACTTCCTACTCATAAAATATAGCAGAAAGCGCGACATCTTCACAGAGCCGTGCCTACCACTTCCATGATGAAAATGACGAGATGACACCTCCTAAGCTTCCAACCTTCGACAAGGATGATCAATTTTTATTTTGTGTGCCCTGCATATGAACCAAAAATGAGAGAGTGAGAAAAACTGATATGGATCTATACTTTTTGAGAAATGATGAATCATCCTCAGAATCTGAGTCTGAAGCTCGTAAGTCTCGATTGCAATCTTCTGTTTGAATGGAAGGCTGCTCCTCAGCAACAATCTCATCAGGAGATATAAAATCTGAGCCAACTTCCTTTGTTTGAAAGAAATCTGATGTCTGATCCCAATTTCAGGATTTATCCTGATCCCAAATGACGTCCTTGGAAATATGTAGTTGCTTTGTCTCTGGGTTGTATATACGGTAAGCCTTTGAGTGTTGGCAGTAACCGACAAACACACCCTTTTCTTCTTCCCTCTCTAACTTTTTTTAGAGTTTCTAAACAAAAAACTCAGGTGTTGAAACTGAAATTCAGTTCCACCTAGAGTTCGAACCTAGGGTACGGCTCATACCTACTTCTCCCAAGTTATCCTTTGACGAGAGACTTGAATTTGGAAACTGACCCTTAGCTCTAGTGTGGAGGTCCCACCTCACACCCGGAAGACCTTTTAGATCTCCCCCTCCCTAGCCAATGCTGAGCTAGGTGTCATGGAGGATGAAGGAAGAGGATGAAGATGGATAAAAATGGATCCTCCCCAAGACACCACTAAGAGTCTATTTATAGGTTTCTGAAAATGGCCTGCAAATAGCCAACCTTCGCCGATCTGAAATTACTGAAAAACACCCTGGGCTAGTCTGCCAACAGCCAAACTCTGCTATTTTGAACAGCTATTCGCAGCCCACTAGGGGAAAAATAGCAGATTCTCGAGCCGAGAGAGTACTCCAGCCCGGTAAGTACTCTAGTCGGGCGAGTACTCAATCCGGGAGAGTACACCAGTCGGGAGAGGACTCCAACAGGGAGAGGACTCCAGCAGGGAGAGGAATCAGGTAGGGAGAGGACTCTAGTAGAGAGAGGACTCAAGCAGGGTGAGGACTCCAGTAGGGCGAGGACTCTAACCGGGCGAGGACTCAAGCAGGGCGAGTACTCCAGCAGGGCGAGTCCTGCAACAGGTCGAGTATGTAAGACCCCCCTTTTTTTCTTTTTCAACCACCGGGGTCTTAGCCCAGAATTGCCGCTTTGCGGTGGCACCGACTCACGGGAAGGCCGCCACTACAAAATGTCAATTCTGCCGGCCCTTTTTGATCACAAGAGAGAGAAGTAAGTATACACTGAATGTAAACAAGTCCACAGAAACACAAATGAATAGAAATCACAACCAGTCCATCAATATATAGTAATAGAAAGTACTGCAAAGATTAGCTCAGATGAAATATAGAAAAACGGGCTCGATCCCGGTACATCAGAGTCCTCACTACAAATCACTCATCGCGGAAGCTATAAAAACACTAAACACTCGCGGAGCTGGTCACAAGTGCTCCGGTGCTAGACTGGCCCACCTCCATGCGCACCGTACTCCGCTGGTGCTGGTCCCTGGGCTGCTGGTCCCTGTCTCCCATCCGGAGCTCCTGTAATGTTGTGGTTCGAAAACCATTAGTCATAAAGACTAAGCCCTATCATCCCCTACCCCTCCCCCCACGGCTCCTAAGCACCGAGCAGAGAGGAGGAAAGGGAAGATACAATGGTGGAGAATAATCAAACGGATGATAGTGGAACTAGTCTAACAATTGTTCATGGTGTATAAACAACTAATCAAAACAGAGTACATCTAGCAGTTCTACGGTAGTGAGTAGTAAAACAGACAAATAGAAAGCAAGTAAGTAAATAGTAAGTAACCTTAACTTATATGAATGTCCATACAAACTTATAAGTTAAGGGGTCTTTTGCAAGGCTCCCATCGTATAAAAAGTCTCATACCGATTTATACGTTGGGGTGTCAGTTGTATGCAAATATGAGTGTAGTGATATGCTATGCCATGATTCATGCAAGTGCAACTCACACACACGACTCTATGCGCACAGACCTTTAGTTCCCCCTGTTCGGGCAGCTAGCTTCACTCCCAGGAACCTCCGTAGTGGCAAACGTAGACAGTGGGTCGGGCCCCCCACTCCTAGGCAGGTATCCACACTACCGGGCCTAGCCCTTCCGTACGCCCCTAGAAGAACATAACCTAGAGTATACGCGTACAAGTGCTGGCTATATCCACCAGACTTTCTTTGTCTAAGTGTCCTACACCGCCGAGTAAACGTACTGATGTCGGTGTGAACGACAATCAAATACCGAAGACCCACTACCTTATTCTGTATTCAAACCCTCGAGCCCTCGGCTCCCCGGACTGTCCCGTCTATGCATCTACCTTGAGAGCTACCGTCTGAATGTCAACCAAACCAACTTATTCTACCTCCCTAGCTACCGGGGCGTGTGAATGTGCAACCCTAGATATTATAGTTGCACTTTTAGTTTATTATTCCTACGGTTTACGTTAGCCCAGGACTGCCCCCGGTATTCCCTGTGAAGGGCTCTCAAAGGGCACTAGGAACTATGATGGTAGCTGAAACCCATCGTTCCCTTTCGCAAGGCACTTACTTTTATTGGTTATTACCCATTACCCGATCCCATTCGAATTACTTTGGATCTATCCTAGTGTATTGAGACTCTTCCTCTCCAACCGGGGTGGACGATCTTCCGTCGTTCCTAAACACCACTTAACACTAGCCAATCTCACACTCTACTCATCCTGACTTCCAATAATGAACTTAATTTATCTTACCCCATCCAAACCAGCAAACTACCAAAATTTCACCTCTCAAAGTTCATTACCCACTCTAGTTCAGTTTCTGCGGTTTTGCTATATGCAGACCATCCCAAGCTATATGAGGTATACAATGGGAGGTACTCCAAATTGTCTTCCAAATCTCCTATAAAATTTACTGGAGGTCTATCATGATATAATTAGCCTAAATCCAGAAATTTATAATTTTCCTAATTAATCTGATATTTATTTACTTTTCCCGAAAGATTGGCAATGGGTAATTTTAAACATGAACTACATGATTTTCTCAATTAATGGCCACCCAAAAATTATGATCACTAAATAACAGCAAGGTATCTTCAAATACTAATTTTCATGATTTTACAGAAAGTATTTAACCTCTAATTAATTTATCCATTATAATCCCATTAATCTTATGTAAAGAAGGAAGTACTGAAATTACTCATCATAAAATTATAGAAAAATCACTGAATATTAATAAGGTACAAAAAAGGTCATTGTGAAAAGATCATAATTTAACAGGCTTACTAGACACTAAAATAGATTTAATTAAGTTTTCATGGGAATCAACACTCAATGAAGCAATCCTTAGAATTACTCTTCTAAAAAATCTCATCAAAATTCACAGAGTTTGAAAATCATTATAAAAGTTCTTTGCCTAAATTTCAACAATTTCCAGAAAGTATTTTCTCAATAATAAACTTCCAAGCAAATAATATAAACTACTGTATTGTTAATGAAGTATCCAAAACAATGATCCTAAATTCATAGTAAAATCTCCAAAGCTTGTACTAACCTTAAAAACTACTCTACCCAAATCCCATCACTGTTCAAGGAATTTTAGTGACATTTTTTATCTCTATAAGTTTTGGGCCCTAAACTAGGGTTAGGGTTTTGAGAGACTTATTTACTTTAAAATCCATTGAGATTTCTACAAGAGGATTCTAGCTACACTAAAATTCAATCTGCCAAGTTTCAAATCATAAACAGGTTATTTGACCACTTGCCCTTCACAACCCACCAAGAGCCATCCTTAGGGTTTGGCCTTGGGTCCTAGGGCAAATCTACCCCCAATCCACCTCAAAATCCATGAGAGGATGCTAGACATCATGCCCAGTCAGTGGTAAAAATCTCAGCCTCTGTTGAGGTGATTTGACCACTCAAATCTCAAAGTGTACTTTTGACCTAAAACCCCCTTAATAGGGCATAGCTTAGGTTTACCCATTTCCTAACTAAAACACCTCCAAATGAGATGAAAAATTATACAGAGCCTCATGATGAACCTAGGGACCACTAACCAAAATTTGGGAGGGTTTGGAAGTCATTAAGCCAACTAATTAAGTTTTCCTAAGATTATTAAATTTTTCTAAAAACTATAAAAAAACATTCTCCAAAAATTCCCATTTTTAGACAGGCCCTAGGTATAGCTAGGGTATAATCCCTGCCCAAATTTCAGATCATTTGGTCAAGGGATGAAGGGTGGTCACACCTTTTAGTCTCTGTCTAGCTCTAGGTATAGATCCCACCAAAAGAGGTGCCCTGGTCAAACCAGTTGACCAAATTGACCCAAATAAATTTTAAAATAAAGTAAACCCATAGGGCTACAAATTTTAAGTTGACCATTTCTTCATATAAAGCCTATAGGTATTTTTCATAAATTTCTTAAAGTGGCTGTTATTTTGTACAGAAAATTCATGAAAAGAAAAGAATTTAAATAATCAGGACTAATCTTGAAGCATATCCAACAGAGCTGGGTCATCTTCTTCCTCTAGCCAAGGGATGGGATTAGCCCGACTTGGAGTACATTCCAGCCGCTGTCGCCGGACACCCAGCCTCCTCCCTGGCCGGCCACCGCCATCACCACCTCCATTGAGGTGGTGGCCATCGCCGGGCGGCGGCTTGGCCGCCGGAGAGGCGGAATCCGGCGAACCCGAGCACAAAATTTTTGCGGGAAAACGGGAAGAGGATCTCTTTCGACCGGGCTCCGTTGAGCCCGATTCTTAATCCTAAAGAAGGCTAAGATCTACCCGTAGAAGGAGAGGAGGGGAGGACCTTGTTCACAGGCTGGAGGCGTGCTGATCGACGGAATGCCATTGGCGCGGTGGTGGCGTCGCCGGAATTCTTCTACAGCACAGTACAAGCTCCAAAACCGTCGGGTAAGGGTGGAAACTTCATCTCTGAGTCTAGGGAGTCTTTTTAAACCAGTAAAAGGAGGGAGGGGAAAGGTCTAACGCTGGTGGCCATTAATGGTCCATTAAAGCTTGGCTCGGCCATGGTGGTGGGGGACTGAAACGGCTCGGTAACAGCTGGAGGAGGGCTGGAAACTCCTCCTCTCCCTATGAGGACTTGAATCCAGCCGTTTAAAGAGGAGGGGGAAAGGCCACAGCATCAAGTGTCATTGATGGCTGTGATCGTCGGTTTCTGGCCATGGTCGTGGCTCCTCCTTGCTTTCAAACCGACAGCCACGTGGCATGACCGGTCAATCACTCTTTAAAATAAGACTTAATTGGGTCTTATTAAAAGAAACGGCTTAATAATGCATTTGGGCCCACCATCTAGATCGGCTCAGTTCAGCTGAACCAGCACACAGCCAGAAATAAAATGCCAGAAAAATTCTAAGTACAATGGCGTTGAGTGAGCTCAGCTCACTCAACGCCATCCAAGCTACGGCATTGAGTGAGCTCTGCTCACTCAACGCCGTCCATGCTGCGGCGTTGAGTGAGCTCTGCTCACTCAACGCCATCCCGAATACGGCGTTGAGTGGGCTCTGCTCACTCAATGCCATCCAGAATGTCCCTCCCAGACTATGGCATTGAGTGAGCTCAGCTCACTCAATGCCTTCCAGATTATGGCGTTGAGTAAGCTCTGCTCACTCAACTCCATCCAGCCTACTCAAGGTGGTGTTGAGTGCAGTCTATGCACTCAACGCCGTCTAGCTTATGGCGTTGAGTGAGGTAAGCTCACTCAACGCCATCCAAACTACGGCGTTGAGTGAGCTCAGCTCACTCAACGTCATTCCAGGCCTCAGCAGACGGCGTTGAGTGCAGTCTATGCACTCAATGCTGTCTAGTTTATGGCATTGAGTGAGCTAAGATCACTCAACACCATCCAGTCTATGGCGTTGAGTGAGCTCATCTCACTCAACGCCATCCAGACAACACCAGATGGCATTGAGTGCAGTCTGTGCACTTAACGTCGTCTAGCTTATGGCTTTGAGTGAGCTAAGCTCACTCAACGCCATCCAGACTACGGCGTTGAGAGAGCTTAGCTCACTTAACGCCATTCTAAGGTCACGGGCGTGACGGATCGGTCAAGGGCGTGTCAGACCCATGTTAAAATTTCTAAGCTCGCCGATCGTCTTTCTGAGGTCGACGATCGTCGAAGGGGTCACGCCCTAGGTCACGGGCGTGGCGGGTCGGTCACGGGTGTGACCACCCCTTGACTCGAAATCTTGGTCGATAAACTTCAATTCCTGGGTTTCCTATGGTTCTGTTATGACAAAACCACTCCTAGGGGTCTAGTCGGAAATGGGATGTTACAGAGTACTCTAGCAGGGAGAGTACTCCAGCAGGGCGAGTACTCCAGCAGGGCGAGTACTCCAGTCGGGCGAGTACTCAAGTCTGGCGAGTACTCCAGCAGGGCGAGTATTCCAACAGAGAGAGTACTCCAGTCGGGCGAGTACTCCAGCAGAGCGAGTACTCCAGCAGGTTAGAGTACTCCTGCAGGGGGAGTAATCCAGTAGGGCAAGTACTCCAATAGGGCGAGTACTCTAGTAGGGCGAGTACTCCAGTAGGGCGAGTACTCCAGTAGGGAGAGTACTCTAGTAGGGCGAGTACTCCAGACACTAGCAAACTAGGCAAATTTTTCCTCTTCCTACTAGTATATCATACAGATCAACAATAAATTGACCTCCAAGAGAGCAAAAATCCACTAAAATCTTACAAATATGTAGTAAGTCTTACGCCTTGCTTGGGGGCCCCATTCTGTGAATACAGGATTGTACATAATCCCTGCTCTTTTCGAGAGAGTTCCACGCTCTGAAAGAAACATCCAACCCTACGTATTCGTTGAGTGTAGCACTCTAGGATCCAAAAATACTTAGCTTCTTCGAGGGGTTAACCTGTCATGTCAGCTAATGGGAGCCTGGGTGGCGAGATCCCCTTCGGGTAGAATTCACTTAACCTTCCCGAGGTGTTAACCTGCCCTGCCAGCTAATGGGATCCTGGGCGGCGAGATCCCCTCCGGGTTGGAACTTACTCTCCACCGAGGCACATTCGACTCATCCAACTAGTGAGAGACTGAGTGAGGAGATCCTCTCAGGGGTGGTACTTTCTCCATCGAGGTACATTCGACCCATCCAGCTAGTGAGAGCCTGCGCGAGGAGATTCTCTCGGGGCTGGTACCTTCTCTCCACTGAGGTACATTCGACCCATCTAGCTAGTGAGAGCCTTGGTGAAGAGATCCTCTCGGAGTTGAGACTTACTCTCCCCGAGGCACATTCGACCCATCCAGTTAGTGAGAGCCTGAGTGAGGAGATCCTCTCGGGGGGTGGGGGGTAGGACTTACTCTCTCCGAGGCACATTCGACCCATCCAGCTAGTGAGAGCCTGGGTGAGGAGATCCTCTCGGGGGTGGGACTTGCTATCCCCGAGGCACATTTGACCCATCCAACTAGTGAGAGCCTGGGTGAGAAGATCCTCTCGGGGGTTAGGACTTACTCTCCCCGAGGCACATTCGACCCATCCAGCTAGTGAGAGCCTGGGTGAGGAGATAATCTCGGGGGTTGGGACTTACTCTCCCCGAGGCATATTCGACCCATCCAGCTAATGAGAGCCAGGGTAAGGAGATCCTCTCGGGGGTGGGACTTGCTCTCCCCGAGGCACATTCGACCCATCTAGCTAGTGAGAGCCTGAGTGAGGAGATCCTCTCGGGGGTTGGGTTAGACATGTCACTCGAACCGTACTAAATTCAACATCCTCAAACGGGGAAAACTTTAAGATACATGACATACTGACTCAGCTAGTCAGGGGTAGTACTCATTACAAAAACATGAAGGGGAAAAGGCTTCACCAAAGCAAGGCTTCTTCAGGCTGCCTGGGCATGATGGCCATCATTCTCCTCTTCCACTAATACCTCTATCCTGCTCAGGGTCTCCATGATCTTCTCCATCTCCTCTAACCTGGCTAGCCGGAGAGTGTGTTGACGGCCGTGACGTTGCACTGCCTTTCCATCCTGGGGTCTCCCCTGATCCTGAATTGGATCCCTCCTGAGTTAAACTTGAGGCACTGGTGAAATGACGACGACAAAAAATGGAAGGCGCTGATGAGAGGTCTCCCGAAGATGGCATTGTAACTGCTCGGAGCGTCCATAATGACGAACCGATAGTTCCTTGAGGTTCCCCCAACTTCACCTGGAGTCCGACTCTGCCTTCTACCTTCTTCATTTCCCCTAAAAAACCGAACAGGGGTCCATTTGAGTCCAACACCCTCCTTAGTTCTACCTTCATCTCGTCAAACACCTTCTTTAAAATGACATTAACGGAGCTCCCATTGTCAACCAAGATCCTAGAGACGGTGTAGCTTTCGAGGACTGCCTAGATGACCAGCGCATCGCAAAAAGGATCTTCATGATCCGTCAAGTCCTTCATTGAGAAGGTGATCTTCTTCTCTGGGAGTGGGGTCTGGGATATCGAAGCAATGCTCCGACGGTACATGACATGGAGGCTTGCCTTTCGAGTAGCCTTGATCCCTACCCCACCATAGATCACTCCTATACCTCCTCGGGTTCCTATGTCGACCCGATCCCCACATACATCATCTTCCCCTGCTCTGGGTAGAACTTCTTCAATCCGTACCGGCGGCTGCTGCTGGGCTGGGCCTCTCGCCTCTCTCACTTCCAAGAACTCGGGGCAGGTAGCTGTGGCGTGACCTTCCACATGGTGGAAGTCATAATATGGCAACGCTCCTCCTTTCCTTCTTCGACGGGCTGGGTGATTTCTCCTGTTACCTCTTCCCCCTCTTCTTATCGGCATGACTTGTTGCGGTGGGGGTATGAGCTTCCTAGGGGCTTGCCTCTAGAAGTTGTACCTCCTTTGGCCTCCATGAAAGTTCCCCCCACCCTGGATGAGACCTCTTCCTGGACCCTGAACGGGCCCTCTCTATTGCCTCCAACCTAGCTCCGGACCCTCTTGAGATCCCTGGAACCCCTGAGCTCTCTGCTTTTCTCTCCTTCTTCCCTCCAGATGCCTCGAGCCGCTTTGCTCCCTCGACTCTACTTCTATCAACCTTTTTAACTTCTTGACAAACATCAGGTTGGCCGCCTCTGTTATTATCTCCTCTGCCGCCCTTTCCACCAGCTACTCGAAGGAAAGGGGGGCCTTTCGGGTTAGACTCATCTTTAAGAAACCCTCAAGTAACCCCACTTTGAATGCCATTTGGAGGGCATACCACGACACCTCCTAGGCTTCTAGGATCTCTTCTTGAAACCGGTCCGCATATTAGGCCAATGACTCCTCCGCCCTCTGTCTTATCAGTAAGATGGACTCGGTACTCTTCTTCCTCTTCTTAGAGGTAGAGAAGCAAAGCTGAAAGCTCCGGCTCAAGTCCTCAAAACCGTAGATCAATCTCGCTGGGAGTTGATGGAACCAGTCCCTTGCCTTTTCTTTCAACGTGATCGCGAAAAGGCGACTCTTGAATGCATCCGACATCGGCCCGATAGAGACTGTGTCTTCGAACCACTGTAGGTGTTGGACGGGGTCGTCCTTCTCGGTATAGTAGGTCATATCAGGTTCACTGAACCCCTCGGGAATAGGAGCTGAGACAATCAGCTCGCTGAAGGGAGACCCCCTACTCGGCGGTCTCGCGTGCTCTACTCGCGCGACTTGCTCGCCTGTGAGGCTAGTACTCATCGGGCTGGGGAATAACTCCCGGCCGGTGAGGTATCGCTCGACCCCCTCTCCCATTCTTTCCTTCCCGGGCCGTCTTCCCGGTGCACTTTCTTCTACCCCTCCTGGGTTCACCTCACCTAGTCCCCTTGGAGCCAACTCACCGAGCCCCCTGGAAGCCAGCTCGCCAAGACTCCTGGGAGCGAGCTCACCGAGACCCCTAGGAGCTAGTCCTTAGGGGTGGGAGTTGAGCAGTCCCCCCGAGGAGCAATACTTCACAACATCGCAATGATGTCTTGGATGGACGCCATGAACTCTTCCCTTCCTACAAAGGGTGATGGGTTAGGGAGCTCGTCGGGGTCATCACCACCTCCATGATCTCCCATCATGGAACTTGCTCAGGAACTTCTGTATGAGCCACGGTCCACGCTTACCGCACCAAAATGTTGAAACTGAAATTTGGTTCCACCTAGAGTTCGGACCTAGGGTGCATCTCACACATACTTCTCCCGAGTTATCCTTTGGCGAGAGACTTGAATTTGGAAACTAACATTTGGCTCTAGCATGGAGATCCCACCTCACACCCGGAAGACCTTTGAGATCTCCCCCTCCCTAGCCAATGATTATCTAGGTGCCTTGAAGGATGAAGGAAGAAGATGAAGATGGATGAAAACGGATCCTCTATAAGGCACTCATAAGAGTCTTGTTGGGTACACTTAAAAATATGTACCAGATTTGGAGAAGGCTCATCTTACTCAATGATATACATCAATTTGTATTTGATGGATGTTTGAGTTTCATTATGCAGGTGTAAGGTTTACAAGAAATTTTTCTAAGTACAAGTGTCGACACTTGTGAAGAATTGTATCGACACCCAGAAGTTGTGTCGACACTAGAAGCAAAGCTGTGTCGATACCCAGACATTGTGTCGATACCTGAAGAAGAAGCTGTGTCAACACCTAGAATTGTGTCAATACCTGAAGAAGGAATTGTGTCGACACCCAGAATTGTGTCGACACCTAAGGCAGGAATTGTGTCGACACCTAAAGTAGAAGTTGTGTCGACACCCAGGAGTTATGTCGACACCAGAAGAAAGGCATGTGTCGACACTCAGGAATTGTGTCGACGCCTGAAGGAAGTTTGTGTCGACACACAGGACTTGTGTCGACACACACTCAATGTCATATTACAATAACAACTATACTGGGTCTGAAGACTTGTGTCGACACACAGGACTTGTGTCGACACACACTCAACGACAGCTGGACATACACTCAACGTCATTTGTCTATAGCTAAGTCAAGACCAAAAGCAGTTGTGTCGACACACAGGACTTATGTCGACATAAACTCAACGACCGCTGGACATACACTCAACATCATCTGTCAGCATCAGTTATATCAAGACAAGGAGCAGTTATGTCGACACACGGGACTTGTGTCGACACATACAAACAGAAGCTATGTCGAGTAGCAGAAGAATGACTATGTCAACACATGGAGTGTTATGTCGACATCATCAAGACTTGTGTCGACACTTTGTCAATTTGTGTCGACACATGTGAAGCGGTTTGCTGAGTGGTTCATGCTAAGTTGTAAAGTCTTGAAGGAATCAGCTGTCATGACTAGTGACTCGACAGCTGTCATAACCAACAGGTCTGACAACTTTGTCAGAACTGTCAGAAGGTTGTTGCAAACCGGATCAGTCGGTAATCATGAGGAAACTCTATATAAGAGATTGATCCTTGACAACCAAAATAACAACAGAACTAAGGAAGTAATCAAGCTATTACAGGAAAGAGAATCTGACAACAAGAAAAGGGGAAACCCTTAAGAAGGAAGATCCAGGGCAGTCTGTAAGAGAAGATTCAGATTTTATTCTGAATTCAAGGAAGGAGCTGACAGGAGATCAACTTCTACATCAAGTAAAGTTCAACCTTATTTTGTTCTATCAAGAAGCTTTGAAATAGCTAAGTCAGGCTGAATCTGAAGATTCAGTTTATTAAAGAACTGATCAAGAACCTCACACCTATAGAGAGTTCTATCTAGTGATATCTTCTTATCTCTTAAACAATTAATTTCTTATAGGATCTTTGTAAGATCTGAGTTGTAATCCTGTAATTATATAGACTTAGGTAGAGTTGAGTGCCTGAGATATAGGACTGGTAATAGTCTGAGTTGTAAGCCTAGTGATAAAGGCTGAGGTAGGGCTGAGGCCTGAGGCAGGATTCTTGGGAAGAATCTGAGGTAGGACTTGTATAAGTCCGAGCTGTAGGAACCAATCTGGTTCTGAGTTGTAAGACCTGTAGATCTGAGCAAGTGGAAGGAAGTTGGGTTTAATCCAGTTCTTTACTGGATAGGCGAAGGGGGAAGTGGATGTACCCATACTTTGGGGAACCACTATAAATCTGGTGTATGCTGTGTTGTGATTTCTGTGATGTGATTTGCCTTTTCTGTGCTAAGTAAGAACTAGTTAATTGCCTAAATTATTAAAGAAAAGTAGAACCTATTCACCCCCCCCCCCCTCTAGGTGTCTAGGCTCTTGAAATAAGTCTTTCAAGTGGTATCAGAGGGAGATTGCTCAAAGATTGACCTAACAGTCTAAGTGGATCTCCAAGGCAATTAACAGATTTCAAGAATGGGTTCAAATGAGAATCAAAAGCAGTTTGGATCTATGAAACTGCCTATCTGCAGGAAAGAATGTTTTGGCATATGGAAGGAAAATGTTAGATTATTTATGGAAGCTTCTGATCCAATAATCTATATCAATGTACAAGAAGGACCCTTCATTCCAATGAAGATATCAGCTCTGGATGCAAATATTAAAACCCCTAAGAACTATTCTGAAATGATAAAGGATGAGATCATCCTGGCAACACTAGATAAAAGAGCACAGAACATTATTGTAAGTGCTATAGATGATGCCACATTTGAGAATATGGTACATTGTAAAACCTCCAAGGAAATGTGGGACACCCTGATTGTCTACATGGAGGGAATAGAAGAAGTTAGAGAGGACAGGAAATCTATGTTGAATCAAGAATATGAGACTTTAGACAAGCCAAGACTGACAGCATAGCTGAATGTTATAAAAAGTTCTTCAGGATAGTTAATGAGTTGATGACATATGGAAGAGTCTTTAACACATATGAACTGAATGATAAGTTTCTTAGGTCTTTGACAAAGGACTGGGACACAGATTTGTGCCATCAGAGAGGTGGCCAAGTTTGCTGATACACCTCCTCCCACTCTGTTTGGAAAGCTGCTATCATATGAAATGCAGCTCACTGCCAGAAAGGAGGAAGAGAAGAGTAGCAGGTCTGAGTACAAGGATAAGTCAGTTGCCTTCAAAGCTGAAGGCACAAGAAAGGGCAGGACAAAATCTCCTTCTCCACCCAGAAGGAGTGCTGAGGTAGAAGAAGGAATTCCTGATACTACCTCATCCGACAGCCACACCTCTGATGAGGACTTTGCTGTCTTTACAAGCCAATTCCAAAGGTTTATGAAAAAGAAGAAGTGGAGAACCAGACCATCTGCATCCTTCTCTAAGAATGAGTATTACAAGAAAAAGAAGACTCCCAAGGAGGATAGGTATGCCTCAAAACCTAGTAAACAAACTAATTCTAAGATTGTTTGTTATTGTTGCAACAGACCAGGACATGTCATACCTGACTGTCCAGACAAGAGGACTGAATCTAAGGACAAGAAGAAGCATTAACTAAAGGAAAAGAAGGAGAAATCTTTTGTTGCTCAGAAACAGAAGAGTTGGACAGACTCTTCATCTTCAGGATCAGGAGAAGAAGATGATGCAGAAGCATATGTTGGGTTGTTCTCAAAAAAAGAGGATTCTAGGGAACTAGAATTCCTACAAATGCTAGACTCCATAAATGGAGTGGAAGACCATTGTTGTAGAGGGCTGATGGCTCTGTCAGAAAATGATCAGTGCAAGGATCAGCCTGGTCCAAGTAAGGTATACAATTCTCCCTTAGAGTCTTATTATTTTACTGGATCAGAATCAGAAGCATCTGCATCAAGAGATGTTGATGGTTCTGAGTCTGAAGGGGATGTACACCAACTCATTGATGAGTATGGTGGGTTGTTGCAAGCTCTAAAGAGAAGCATGTTTCTTGTCAAGGAGCAGGCCAAGGAGATTGAATCTCTTAAGTAGGCAGCATCAGAATCAGTGAAGCTGATTGATTTGAAACTAAAAGAGGTTGCCAAACTGAAGAACATAATTGTTATTCAGATGGGCACAATCTCTTTCAAGAAAAATCATATCAAGAATATGGAGGCAAAACTTCAGAAAGAAAAAGAGTTAGTGGCTAAATTCTCTAAGCCAAAATCAGTCTTGCCTTTAATAGACAACTTCATTTCTCAAAAAGTTAAGACTGGTCTAGGCATTAAGGGAAGAACAAGGGCCACCAATTCACATGGAAAAGGTAAGGCCCCAGTTCAGCCACTAGCCTCTAAGCCCTCTATTTTCTTTAGGAAGGTGATGCAACCTACAAATAGGTATGATCATGAAATTACTCATGGTCACTGTGAGTATGGAGATCATATTGGCAAGTGTGCAAATGCCAGTATGCCACTCTATAGGCAAGCCCATCAGGTTCAAAATAAATTCTTGGGGTTTGCTGCTCCAACACCTACACTTAAAAGGACTGCTGGTAACAAGGTTGTAAAGTCTATACCTAAGAGAAGGTACAACAGATTTGAGTGTTTGGTGTTGTGGCAAGGTAGGCCACTTTACTATGGATTGCTGGTTTAACACAAGTGTTAAAACCAAGAATAATTTACCTATCAGAAAAGCTGTAGGTAAACATGATAATTTTCAAACTAACAAGAACCTAGGACCCAAAACTAATTTGGGTTCTAAGGATGAGTGATTCTTTATTTGATGCAGGTGAATCCAAGTGGCCATACCCCTATATAGTACTTGGATAGTGGATGTTCCAGACACATGACTGGAACAAGAAGAATGTTGAGGGACTATGTACCCATAGAGAATGGACCATAAGTAATCTTTGGTGGATCAGAAAAAGAAATCATCAAAGGATTTGGTAACATTTCTAGTGATTCAATTACCATCACTAAAGTGGCTTATGTGAAGGGTCTAAAACATAACCTGATTAGCATAAGTCAACTTAGTGATCTAGGTTATGTCATCTCTTTCCTCAAAGGGGAGTGCCAAATAAGGAGGTCAAGTGATCAAGAGATCATTTTGACTGGCACTAGGAAAGGGAATGCATTTTGTCTTAACCTAGATTGTGAGTTTAACATTTCATCCATTTGTCTAGTTGCAGGAGAGAAAGCTTCACTATGTGTCAAATGGCACAAGAGGCTAACTCATCTGAACTATAAGTCTATTAGATAGCTGTTTAGCATGGGATTAGTGAGGAATGGTCCTCAAGTCAAGTGCATTAAAGTGGGAGTGTGTTCAGCTTGCCAAAAAAGCAAATAGACTAAGTCCTCTTTCCATGCGCTAGATATCAAAGATTAAATGAGATGTTTATATCTCTTGCATATGGATTTGTTTGGTCCTATGCCAGTTCATAGTCTTGGTAGGAAAGTATACATATTTGTTATTGTGGATGACTATTCTAGATTCACATGGGTTTTCTTCTTGAGGCAGAAATATGAAACTCCTGCTGTTTTCCAAACCTTTGTTAGACAAATTCAGAATGAATTTAACAATTCAGTGGTCAAAATCAAAAGTGACCATGGAACTAAATTTCAGTCTGAATGTATGACAAAGTTCTGTGAAGAATTGGGGATCCATCAGCAGTTCTCCTCACCTAGAACACCCCAGCAAAATGGTGTTGTTGAAAGAAAGAATAGGACTCTTATTGAGGCAAGTAGAACACTACTTAGTGACACTACTCTCCCTGAGTACTTCTGGGCAGAGGTAGTAGATACTGCATGTCATGTACTCAATAGAGCCTCCATCAATAAGAAACATAAGATGACTCCCTATCAAATTTTGAAAGGTAGAAAACAAAACATTTCCTACTTCAGAATCTTTGGTAGCAAGTGTTATATCCTCGTTAATGGTAAGCACTACCAAACTAAGTTTGCTGTCAAATCCCTAGAAGGGATATTTATTGGATACAACAATAATAGTAGGGCATACAAGATCTACAACTTGACTACACGAGTTGTAGAAGAATCTGTCCATGTTATATTTGATGAGTCTAAATTGATTAACAGTGAATTGTCAAGTTCTTTAGTTAGTTTTACAGGTCTAACAGACAGTCTGGACAAGCTGACCAACAATGATGAAGTTCTTGCTAGGATGGATGAAGAAAAAGATGCATGTTGTCTAGGGGGAGAACAAGACTCATTGGATGAAGAAGATAATGAAGAGCATCAGGTTGAGGAAAATGAAGAAGGCCAAGAGGTTGGCAAATTTCCTCCAGCAAGAAGACGCCTAAAGGATCATGCAGCTCATCAAATCATTGGTGATGCAAGTCAAGGTGTGCTAACTAGGAGCAAGAACATGAATATAGTTTTATGTTCAAGTTTCTTATCACAGATAGAACCCAAGAAATTTAAAGAAGTCATGCTAGACACAAACTGGATTGATGCTATGCAAGAAGAGCTGAATCAATTCAGAAGATATAAAGTCTGGGAACTGGTTCCTAAACCAAATGATCATAACATTATAGGAACCAAGTGGATCTACTAAAACAAACTTGATGAGAATGACACTATAATCAAGAACAAGGCCAGACTGGTAGCAAAAGGCTACAGGCAAGAGGAAGGGATTGACTTTGATCAAACCTTTTCTCCAGTGGCAAGGTTGGAGGCTATAAGGTTGTTCTTGGCCTATGCTGCCTATCAAGGGTTCAAGGTATATCAGATGGATGTAAAGTCATCATTTCTGAATGGTGACTTAAAAGAGGAAGTCTATGTTGAGCAACCCTCAGGTTTTGTAGATTCTCATTATCCTGATTATGTATATAGGCTTAGGAAAGCCCTATATGGTTTGAAACAAGCCCCTAGGGCTTGGTATGAAACCTTGTCTGCTTTTCTTATTGAGAATAAATTCTCTAGAGGAAAGATAGACAAAACTCTATTCTTTAGGGAATCTAAAGGCAAGATAATCCTAGTCTAGATATATGTTGATGACATTATCTTTGGATCTACTGAAAATAACCTTTGTAAAAAGTTTGCCAAACTTATGCAAGGGAAGTTTAAGATGAGCAGTATGGGTGAGCTGAAGTTCTTCTTGGGACTTCAAGTAAGACAGACTGATGGTGGATTGACCATATCCCAGTTTAAGTTCACCAAGGAGTTGATTAAGAAATATGGAATGGACTCATCCTCCACCATGAAAACTCCAATGGGAACAAGCATGCCTATAGGCAAAGATAAGGCAGGGAAACCTATTGATGAGTCTTTATATAGAGGGATAATTGGCTCCCTACTCTACTTGACTGCTAGCAGACCTGACATCATGTATGCAATATGTGTTTGCGCTAGGTACCAAGCTTGCCCAAAGGAATCTTATTATACTGTAGTTAAGAGAATTTTGATATATCTTAAGGGCACACCAAATCTAGGTCTTTGGTACCCTAAGAATAGATATTTTATACTAACAGGTTTCTTAGATGCAGACTTTATATGATGCAAATAAGACAGAAAGAGTACTACAAGAACCTGTCAATTCCTAGGTGGAAGACTGGTGTCGTGGTGCAGCAAGAAGCATACCAGTGTAGCTATATCAACAGCTGAGTCTGAATATGTAGCTACATGCAGTTGCTGTACAAAATTGTTGTGGATAAAACACCAAATTGAAGATTATGACATCAAGGTAAGTAGAATTCCACTGTTTTGTGATTCTACAAGTGTTATTTCTATTGCCAAGAATCCTGTATCACACAGTAGAACCAAGCATATAGAAATTAAGTTTCATTTCATCAGAGAATATGTAGAGAAGGAAGATATTAATTTAGAATTTGTAAACACAAATAGTCAAATTGCTGATATTTTTACAAAACCTCTGGATGAAATTAAATGCAATCATTTTAAAACTGAATTAGGTATGTTGAACCTAGAATAAGTCAGCTAAAGCATTCCTAAGTAGAATATGTAAGCACAATATTTCTCAGGAAATTTGTCTAAGTACCAAGTTTATGTCGACATAAACAGACTTTGTGTCGACACACTCAGAATGTTGTGTCGACAAAGAAAAAGGATGTGTCGATACAGAAACAGTATCTGTGTCGACAGAAGTATGGGTGTCGACACAACTATGTCGAAACTTTCAGTAAGCTGATTTTTGTGCCGACACACAAAAATCAAAGTCGACACTCTGTGTCAAGACATGACCAGTCCATGTCAACACTGACATAAGAATGTCGACACATAGACGTGTCGACTAAACCTAAGTATTGTCGAGACCTATATCTTTTCTGTCGAGACCTAGTATTATTACTAAGGAGCGTCTTTTGAACTCCCCTTTACACCTAGACTATAAATAGGTGAAGCCAAAATCTGGTCGACTACACTCTCAGAACTCTTGGCTCTGCACCTTGTGTCGACAAAGGCCCTCTCTTCTTTTCACTTCCATCTCTCTCTCACTTCCGACAATGGCGCCACATCAGGATGACAAAGTGAACGAAGGCTATGAGCTGGTTCGTGGTGGATTCACGATAGCGTCGCTAGAAATCCAGGGTATAATTACCCTAATTTCAGAAAATGGTTTGGAATTCTTGGTCTCAGAACCAACTAAGATCTGGAAGAAGGAAATCATGGAATTTTATTCATCAGCCACTGTGGACATAGACGGGAAGAAGATCTAAGCCACAGTACAAGATTCCCGAGTGAAACTTACATTGAAGACGATTAGGAAATCACTCCAACTTCCTAAGGTTAAGGATGTCGATGACATCATTCCATCAATGACAACAGATGCATTAAGCTGGTACGAGCTAAACCCTAATACCAAGGTTGGATCATCCATTACCAGGAAAGGGATGAATTCACAAGGGAAATTCCTGTCTGAAATAGTAGGCAAGGTGATGTTATGTAAAACAGGTGGACATGACAGAATTTGAGCTTCTATGTTCCATCTAATGACAAGAATAATTTTCAGGCTAAAAACAGACTGGACATCAATAGTCTTTGACAAAATACAAGAAGGTATAAAGAAACCAAATATGGGAAGGATTCTGAGTTTATGTTTATCTTCAGCAATATCAGATGTAATGAGCCAACTTCCAGGAACAAAAATCAACCATATGAGGAGAATGGACATCATAATTTTGTCTACGTGGGATAGAGTATTAACCAAGGAGGTTTCTACTCCACAAAAACAGACCAAGAAAGAAAAGAAGAAAAAGGAAGTTGTTAAGCAAGCAGAATCCTATAGTGATTCTGAAGAGGAAATGGTCTTCAGTTCAGATGAAAACAGACCACAAAAAGATGCTCAAGATAGAGTAGAGAGCAGTGTGCTCCCAGAGCAACAAGTAGTCACTACTCTAGGGGGAGAAAATCCTACACCAGCAACACAAGATACTGTACTTTCTGAGCTACCTGCTCAAGGGGAAGGAATTGATGCAGCTACTCTAGGGAGTGAGTATGCATCTGATACAGTAATGGATATTGTATCAGATATAAATAAAGAAGCACTGGACAATGTTGAGAAGGAAGCACAAGATGTGAAGATAAAAGATACAGCTCAGAATGAGCAAGTAAGTATCTTCTTTATAGAACAGGCCCTGGACAAAAATCTAGATGTATAGGGAGAACCTTTTGTTTTCCAAACTAACCTTGTTCCTCCTGTACAAATACAGCAAGAGGTAACAATGGAAGAGCTATTTCCTGATTTACCAGCTGCAAGGACTGAGGGGGAGCAATCACAAGTAGATAAGGAACTTCTAAGAACTGAGGGGGAGGAGCTACTAAATGACCCATCCAATAAAGAAACAGTTGACATAGAAAGCTCATCACAACCCTCTGATGATGAGGAAGCCTCTATGGCTAAGGAGAGGAAGATGGTTGCAATAAAGAAAAAGAGCTCAGGCTACAAGAAAGCCTTGCAAACAGACAATCAACCACCTGCTCCAAGCATAGACTTCAGTTCATTACTAATCCAACTGCAAGTAAAACTTGATGAACAAAGGCAGTCCTTACAAAAGTATGTAGATGAGTCAAATAAAGAACTGCAGTTTCAGCTAGCTCGGGACATAAAATCAATCAGATTTGAAGTCAATCTGCATAAGAAAGAGATGACAGATTACTTCCATAAGGGAGGCAATGATGTAGTATATTTGGTTGAGCAACAACAGCTGCTGAAGACTGAGATTGAGGACATTGCCACCAAGCAAGGATATGTTTTAGAAAATCAATTCAGGTCCAATGAAAACCTCAAAGACTCCCATGAAGAAATTATCAAAAAACTGGGAAGTATTTCAACTAATTTGAAAACTGAGATATCAAAGCAAATACAAGAAGATCTAGCTGCTGTCCAAACAGCCATTGGAGCCTCACAACAGACTATTTATGACTACCTAACTAAGTTCAAAGCCTACTATCAAGAAGGTACATAATATCTGGCTGATCAAATAAGGTTTCAAAAGACAGATCTGAGAGATCATATCACTAGAGAAGTCATAAAGGGGGAGAGATTGTTAGTCAAAGCTAGCTCTGATCATGCAAAATGGATCTCTAATTCCATCAGAGCTACACTTGGCTTTCCTCCTTTGTGTGATTATGACAATGTTGCTGAGTTTGGAGTGCAACCTGCTAATATTGAAGGAGATCAGCCTGAAGTTGCACAGGTTATTTACCCTCCTGCTGACTTTGACATGGTTCAACAAGGAGTGCAGGCAATGTACAACCCTCAACAGGAGGCATTAAATATGATTATTGAAAAAGTAGAGATGTCAGAGGCTGCCAAGGAAGCTCAGAAAAAAGCACAACTATCCAAGAAAAGATTCAGAGAACAAGCTAAGTTGAAGCCAGATTTTGAGCAATGAAGCCCTACTTCCAGGAATATTATTTTGACTTCCTGGAAGGCTGTAAAGGATAAGACCTATGATAGGGGTAAATGGTATTCTGAGCAGGAATGGAATAAGTATAAAGCCAGACAAGAAGCCATTCTTCAGTATAGAAGGAGTGCAAAAGCTGGAAAGTTAACTGCTAATGCTCTGGAGCCTAGTAGGTAGTTCCCCAAGCCTTTTCACTATTTTGAAAGGCAAATGATAAAGGCTGAAGAACTGAAGAAGAAGGATCTCAAAGGGAAGAAACTTGCTGATGATACAGAACCTACTGTGTAGGCAAAGATTAAATCTGGAAAAGGCATTGTGATCAAGGGGCCTAGTCAATCATAGAATAGATAGGCTTATGTGTAGAACAATGTAACTTTTTTGCTTTTGTTTTAAGGAAAAACATGTAAACCCGGAATTTTTTTATTAATAAATAAAATCAGCTTCACTATTGATTTTAGTTGTTTACATTGTTTATATGTTATCCTGCACTGAAATGCATGTACATCTATTTTTATGTGTTTTATTATGAGTGATGTATATTTTTGACTAAGAGTTATGACTTCTCCAAATAGGGGGAGATTGTTGGGCACACTAAAAAATATGTACCAGATTTGTAGAAGCCTCATCTTACTCAATGATATACATCAATTCGTATTTGATGGATATTTGAGTTTCATTCTGTAGGTGTAAGGTTTGCAAGAAATTTTTCTAAGTGTCGACACTTGTGAAGAATTGTGTCGACACCCAGAAGTTGTGTCGACACTAGAAGCAAAACTGTGTCGACACTCAGGCATTGTGTCGACACCTGAAGAAGAAGCTGTGTAGACACCCAGAATTGTGTCGACACCTGAAGAAGGAATTGTGTCGACACCCAGAATTGTGTCGACACCTAAGGTAGGAATTATGTCGACACCTAAAGCAGAAGTTGTGTCGACACCTAGGAGTTATGTCGACACCAGAAGAAAGACATGTGTCAACACTGAGGAATTGTGTCGACACCTGAAGGAAGTTTGTGTCGACACACAGGACTTGTGTCGACACACACTCAACGCCATCTTACAGCAACAGCTATACTGGGTCTGAATACTTGTGTCGACACACAGGACTTATGTCGACACACACTCAACGACGGCTGGACATACACTCAACGCCATTTGTCTACAGCTAAGTCAAGACCAGAAGCAGTTGTGTCGACACACACTCAACGACAGCTGGACATACACTCAACGCCATCTGTCAGCATCAGTTATGTCAAGACAAGGAGCAGTTGTGTCGATACACAGGACTTCTTTCGACACATACAAACAGAAGCTGTGTCGAGTAGCAGAAGAATGACTATGTCAACACATGGAGTGTTATGTCGATATTATCAAGACTTGTGTCGACACTTTGTCTATTTGTGTCGACACATGTGAAGCAGTTTGCTGAGTGGTTCATGGTGAGTTGTAAAGTCTTTAAGGAATCAGCTGTCATGACTGGTGACTCGATAGCTGTCATAACCAACAGGTCTGACACCTTTGTCATAACTGCCAGAAGGTTGTTACAAACCGGATCAGCCGGTAATCATGAGGAAACTCTATATAAGAGACTGATCCTTGACAACCAAAACAACAACAGAACTAAGGAAGTAATCAAGCTATTACAGAAAAGAGAATCTGACAACAAGAAAAGGGGAAACCCTTAAGAAGGCAGATCCAGAGCAGTCTGTAAGAGAAGATTCAGATCTTATTCTGAATTCAAGGAAGGAGCTTGTAGGAGATCAACTTCTACATCAAGTAAAGTTCAACCTTATTTTGTTCTATCAAGAAGCTTTGAAATAACTAAGTCAGGTTAAATCTGAAGATTCAGTTTATTCAAGAACTGATCAAGAATCTCACACCTATAGAGAGTTCTATCTGGTGATATCTTTATATCTCTTAAACAATTAATTTCTTGTAGGATCTTTGTAAGATCTGAGTTGTAAGCCTGTAATTATAAAGGTTGTGGTAGGGCTGAGTGCCTGAGGTGTAGGACTGGTAATAGTCTGAGTTATAAGCCTAGTGATAAAGGCTGAGGTAGGGCTGAGGCCTGAGGTAGGATTCTTGGAAAGAATATAAGGGTGGACTTGTATAAGTCTGAGTTGTAGGAACCAATCTTATTCTGAGTTGTAAGATCTGTGGATCTGAGCAAGTGGAAGGAAGTTCGGCTGAATCCAGTTCTCTACTGGATAGGCGAAGGGGGAAAGTGGATGTACCAAAACCTTGGGGAACCACTATAAATCTGATGTATGCTGTGTTGTGATTTCTGTGATGTGATTTGCATTTTCTGTGCTAAGTAAGAACTAGTTAATTTTCTAAATTATTAAAGAAAATTAGAACTTATTCACCCCCCCTCTAGGTGTCTAGGCTCTTGAAATAAGTATTTCAAGTCTATTTATAGATTTTTGAAAACGACATGCAAATAGCCAACCTCCGCTGCTCTAAAATTACTGAAAACACCCTGGGCTGGTCTGCCAATAGCTAAACTCCACTGTTTTGAACAGCTATTCGCAGTCTACCAGGGGCAAAATAACAGACCCTCGAGCCGAACGAGTGCTCGAGCCAGGCGAGTGCTCCAGCCGGGAGAGTCCTCCATCCGGGCGAGTCCTCCAGCCAGGCGAGTCCTCCAACCGGGCGAGTACTCTAGCCGGGAGAGTACTCCAGCCGGGAGAGTACTCCAACCGGGCGAGTACTCTAGCCGGGCGAGTACTCCAGCCGGGCGAGTACTCCAGCCGAGCGAGTACTCCAGCTGGGCGAGTACTCCAGGCACTATCAAGCTAGGCAAATTTTTCCTCCCCTACTAGTATATCATGCAGATCAACAATAAATTGGCCTCCAAGAGTGCAAAAATCCCATAAAAGCTTACAAATGTGTAGCAAGTCTTACGCCTTGCTTGGGGGCCCCATTCTGCGAATACGGGTTTGTACATAATAAGAATTTTGGGCACTCTCCAACCTATGAGAAAAAATACAGTATATTATGACCATCTTTTGTTAGAAACCATGGTGGGCCCCTAACTCTGGGAACAGGAATCCAGATCCGTTACCAACTGTAGTCGAATGACGGGACATGCGCAGTTTGGTATCAGGCTTCCACTTATGAGCTTGATAAAGGAGGTCGGGGGGTTCAAATCCCACCTCATAACCTACCCTGATTAAATTCATCTTGGGTGATTTGGTTGGGGATGTTCTCACCATTCGACTGCAGTCGGCCGCGGATCTGGATTCATGTTCCCCTAGTCAAGGGTCCACCGTGATTTTTGATAATATTGATAGAGTAAATGTAAAATAATGTAGAAATTTGATATTGAGTTATGAGATTTGATCACTCATAGTTTATTATGATATATTCTCCCTCTTATTTCTATTCTTATTTATATTATTTTCTTCTACTCTACTATGTTACTTCCCTTATGAATGATTGGAGTTAAGTGAAAATAAATTAATAGAGAGTTAGAGAGGGTGGGTGAGTGAGTGTGTGCTCCACCACTACAAGCGTACTTTATGTAGACGACCATAATGTTAAGGAGGAAGATGCCATGCTAGCGTTGAGGAGGGCGTTGGAGTTAAGTGAAAATAAATTAAGAGAGAGAGAGAGAGTGAGAGAGGGTGAGTGTGTGTGTGAGTGTGAGAGAGAAGAGAGTGAGAGAGAGGGGGTCAGATGGGTAGAGGGGTAGGGTTATAAAAAAAATATTATTTTTTAATAAATTTTTTTATTAAAAATTAGCCTAGGGTATAGGCTGTGCAGTCTCGGCCCTAGGCTTTGCAAATGTACAGTTGTACAGCAGCAACAGCTGTACTGCTATACAGCAACAACCGACCACTAGCAAGTGGCTAATATGCCAAGGCTGGCTAGTGGCCACTGGCCAATGACTATTGTAAGAGTCGTTAGCAACGGCTCATACCTCTTATAAGAGCAGTTGGGCTAACGGCCTGGGCTGAGCTGTTGCCTGGGCCGGGCTTTGCCTAGGCCCGACCCGGCCTGAAAATCGGGCTTTACCCGGCCCAGGACAGGAATCGAGTCGGGCATTCCCCCCATACGTGGGCCCAACAAGGGCCCTGAGCCTGGCCTAGGTCTGGGCCGGGCCTAAATGGGCTATTTCGGGTCGGGCTCGGGTCGGCCCACCGGGCCTTGTCTTTTTGTACAGGACTACATGGCATGTATATATATATATACATATATTGACACACATAAGATGTTTTTTGATAGTGTTTCTCAAAATTGTTATGTTATATATCTTTGTCTACTTTCTTGCTTCTCAACTCTCTATTTCTTGAAATTATTATCTCCTATTGAGTTTGTGTTATCTCTTGAAATTTAAGTATTTTGTATTTTTTTGGTGTCCATGCATATTGAAGTTTCAAGATATAGTTGAGTATTATATCTTGAAGAAATGAGGATTAGTAGAACTATATCTTGAAGAAATGAGGATTAGTAGAACGCCAAGTATTTCATCTTGGAGCGTGCACTTCAATGAAGAACTTTGCTAGTGGGTGCCAATTTTTTTAGGGCAGTGCTCACATATGTTACTGATGGGCTCCACCTTAATTTATAAGAAAAAGGAGACCCCCATGATCCCCATGAATGGAGATCATGGGCGGGCCCCCCTAACCCCCATGATCTCTCATGGAGATCATGGGAGTGGGCCCCCTCTCTCCCCACCATTGGGGGAAGGAACCGCCCCCGGCGGTTCCCCTCCGGCCATGGCCGGCCGGCCACGATCGTGGCCGGCCGCGGCCATGGCCGGCCGCGGCCATGGCCGCCCCGGCCATGGCCGCCCCGGCCATGGCCGCCCCGGCCATGGCCGCCCCGGCCATGGCCGCCCCGGCCATGGCCGGCCGTGGCCATGGCCGCCCCGGCCATGACCGGCCGTGGCCATGGCCGCCCCGGCCATGGACGGCCGTGGCCGCGGCCAGCCGTAACCTTGGCCGCCGCCGGCCTCCCTCGCCGGCCACCCGGCTGCCGCCGCCATCATGACGGCCCGCCATCGTGGGAGGACCTCCCCGCCGTCCGATCGAGGGAGAGGCCCCACCGGCCGTCCGATCGGGACAAAACCACCCACTAACCCACTAGGTTAGTGGGGGGGCCCGCCATAACATCCCCTTGGAGCCTATAAAAGGACCTCAGTGGCTCCTCATTTCCTAACTTTCTCCTCCTACGCTTCTTCTTCTTCTTCTTCCTCAGGTGGGAGCTTCCCCGTTCTTCTCCGCCGGCGGCCACCCCTCGTCGCCAACCACTAGCGGCCGCCTCCCGCCGCCAACCACCGGCCGCCGCCCGAGGCCTCCAGCGGCCCCCAGTGGCTATCAGCTCCTGCCAACAGCTACCAGAACCTATCATCGGCTATTTGCACCCCACCAGAGCTCAGTTACCAAGGAAACACTCCAAGGACCGAGAAAGACGCACAAAGGAAGCAGTGACAACCTCTGGACACACGTCGCCTCTGAGCGCACGCAACTGAAGCATCCCGCGCATTCCACCATCCAAGTCTCGTTGGCGAGGCAGTCTGTTGCCCACCGACGAGCGCATATACTCTCTCTCTCCTCAAGGTTGTAACGGGAGCGGCCTGTCGCCCCGATTTCCCCCGTCAAATTGTAACCTCCAGCAATCTAGTGGATTTTGATCGGCACCGACCCGGTCACGTGGTTTTTCACCCGGTTGAAGGGTTTTCCACGTTAAAACCTCCTGTGTCCGTCCCCCATTTTTCAATTGACTGTGTGCGCGCTCGACCGCTCCGCGAGCTAAGGCGGTCCAAGAATATCCGGTCCGACCGGAGCATCGAGTTAGTCCGCAACAGTTTGGCGCCATCTGTGGGAAACATTCCCAATATCCTTCGCGGAGCAAGTTCATCACAATGGCAAAGAGGAGCACCCGCACCGCAGAAGGATCCGCACTTGGCGGACACACTGAGACTGCACGATCTCACTCTCTGGTAGACGTACCACTGACCGCTGAAGCAGCGCTCGCCCCTGTCGCCGCTCTGGAGGGGCGTGTCCGCCAAATGGAGGAGCAGCAGACAGAAATGCTCACACTGCTTCGGAACTTGGGAGCGCCTCCAGCTCTGCCCAGGTCACCTCCGCCAGCTAACCATCCTCCACTATTTAATCCACCAAGGAACTAGGAAGACCCTGTAGAGCAGGAAGGACCCGAAGATCATTCAGATGCCGCCAGTTCGGCTCATCCCCATCTAGGAAGAGCAAGGGCGGATCGCCCCCATGATCCAGTTAACGATGCTCTCATCCACCCTCTACTAACTCGTCAAGAGATCAGGGAGGCCGTGGCTGAAGAATGCCGCCAAGCCGCAAGAAGAGATTTCCACCCTCAGCGAACGCTTTATCAAGGCTCCCCCTTGACCCAGCAGATCCTCGATCATCCAATTCCACCCGGGTTCAAACTCCCAAGCGTCGAAACATTTGACGGAACTGACGATCCACTCGAGCATGTCAATCATTTCACCACCATCATGAGGATCTTCCATGCCACCGATCAATTGTTATGTCAAGTATTCCCAACTACTCTCAAAGGGCAAGCTCGAACATGGTTCCACTCTTTAAGGCCCGGTACCATTGCTAGTTTTGCCGAGCTAACCAGACAATTCTCCGACCAATTCATCGCTAATCGAAAGATTGTCCGTGATCCATCTCATCTCTCTGGAATCCGCCAGAACGAAGGGGAAACCCTCAAAGAATTCTTTCGACGTTTCACTGCAGAAGCTCGCCAGATCCCGGGCGTCGACCCCGAACTCCTACGTGGAGTATTCCTGGGGGGTCTTCGCCCCAGCGGCTTTTATTCGGCACTCATGAGAGAGACCGTACCCAACTACCCGGATCTGGTGCACAGAATTGAGGCACAGATAGCCGCAGACGAAGCTATTGAAGCTCATAGGCGACAGTTCGATGGGGTACAGAAAAGGCAAAGAGATAAAGAGCCGGCTCCGCAACGGCAGGAAGGAAGATTCCATGAGGAACGTCGAGCCGGACAACGCAGGCGTGACTCACAGAGAGATCCCCCTAGGGACTATACCCCTCTCAACACTTCTCGCACCAACGTTTTGTATGCCATTCAGAATGAACCAGCATTACAGCGACCAAGGCAACCACCTCCTAATCCTAAGAACGATCAATCAAAGTATTGTGAATATCATCGGACAACCGGGCATACCACTGAAGAATGTGCTCGCCTAAAGGAGGAAATCGAGCGTTTAGTCCGTTTAGGACTGCTCGGTAGATTTCTACAAGGAAGGGTCCAAGAGCAGCAAAACCCGCCTAGGCGACCCAGGGACCATCAGAATGCCCCGCCAGCGCCCGAAGGAGGAAGGCAAGCAGTAGGAAACATTGAGACTATTGCCGGGTCACCTATTCTAACCTCACAGATACTATCAGTCCACTCTGTAAAGGAAGCCCATGAAGATAAAAGAAGAAAGCAGGACACCACCATATCATTTGGGGATGAAGACCTTATCAACGTCCGAATCCCGCATCAAGACCCGCTCGTAATTAGCGCCGGAATCGGAAATCCCTACTATAACGTTAAGCGAATCCTCGTCGATAATGGCAGTTCAGTCGACGTCCTTTTTTCCACCACTCTGCAGAGTATGAATATATCTCGGCAGCAGCTAACTCCAGCCGCAGGACCAATATATGGTTTCGACAACCATCAGGTCCAAGTCATCGGAACAGTCACTCTACCAGTCACGTTGGGAGAATTCCCAAGACAGATTACGCATGAAGCTCAATTCGTGGTTGTAGATTCAAACTCAGCATACAACGCTATATTCGGAAGGCCAGTTCAGACTACCTTCAAGGCCATCCCATCTATCCCCCATATAGCAATGAAGTTCCCTACTCCTGGAGGAATTGGAGTAGTACGCGGAAACCAGGAAGCCGCAAGGAGTTGTTATTCCAAGCAAGCACAGCCCACCGAGCCTACCACGCTAAACATCGATGACTTCGACCTCAGAGATGAAGCAGTTCTGCAGCGGGGGGCACCCTCCGAAGGTCTAATTGAAGTCCCCCTCTCTTCGACAAAGCCGGATCGCACCGTCCAGCTTGGATCCCTCTTACAGGAGCATGACAGGGAAGAATTAGCAGCCTACCTCCGCAAGAATAAGGATATCTTTGCCTGGTCCCCAGAAGATATGCCTGGGATCGACCCTCAGGTCATCCGCCACTCCCTCAACATCAACCCTGCATGTAAGCCCGTCATTCAAAAGAAGAGGAATTTCGCCCCTGAGAGGCTCCAAGCAATAGAAGAAGAGGTTGAAAAACTCCTGCGCGCGCAATTCATTCGAGAAGTTGGTTACCCTGCTTGGGTAGCTAACGTTGTCCTAGTAAAGAAATCCTCAGGAAAGTGGAGAATGTGCGTGGATTATACAAATCTCAACCAGGCTTGCCCTAAGGACAGCTTTCCACTTCCCAGGATCGATCAACTAGTTGACTCAACCGCCGGTCATCAACTGCTTAGCTTCATGGACGCCTACTCTGGATACAACCAGATTCGAATGGATCCGGCCGACGAGGAGCACACGGCTTTCCGTACCGACAAAGGAATTTATTGCTACAAGGTAATGCCATTCGGACTTAAAAATGCAGGAGCCACCTACCAGCGGCTCATGAACAAGATCTTTAAACAACTCATCGGCAGATCCATGGAAGTATATGTAGACGATATGCTGGTTAAGAGCATTCGCCGAGAAGACCATTTAGAAGACCTAGAAAAATGTTTCAGGATCCTCAGACAATATGGAATGAAGCTCAACCCAAGCAAGTGCGCCTTCGGTGTCACTTCCGGAAAATTTTTGGGGTTCATGGTTACCCAGCGAGGAATAGAGGCCAACCCTGAGAAAATTAAGGCTCTCAAAGAAATGTCTCCACCCAGGTCGCTTAAAGATCTACAACGGCTGAACGGAAGAATCACAGCGCTATCCCGATTCCTAGCTCGATCAGGGGACAAGTACCTCTCTTTCTTCAAAATTCTCCGAGGAGCACGAAGCTCAGGGTTTCAATGGACCGATGAGTGTCAATCAGCCTTTGAATCCCTAAAGCAGTACCTGGCCTCTCCTCCACTTCTATCCAAGCCAGCTCCCGGAGAAATTCTCTTTTTATATCTTGCCATCACACCAGCAGCCCTAAGTTCAGTCCTAGTAAAATATGAAGGGGGAATTCAACGCCCCATCTACTACCTGAGCAAAATCCTTTCTGATACCGAAACCCGCTACCCAGCTGCAGACAAAACAGCCTTAGCACTTGTCTTTTCCGCAAGAAAACTCCGTCCCTACTTCCAGGCACACACTATTAAGGTCCTAACCGAGCTACCACTCCGGGCCATTCTTCAAAAACCCGAAGCATCCGGTCGATTGGTTAAGTGGGCTGTCGAATTGAGTGAGTTCGATATCCACTTCCTCCCGCGCCCCGTCATCAAGTCTCAGGTTTTGGCCGACTTCATTGTAGAGAACACTCTACCGACGGAAACAGAATTTGCACCCACGGAAGCCGGACGAACATGGACGTTATACGTAGACGGGGCCTCAGGGGCTGAAGGTGCTGGGGCAGGCCTGCTCCTCATTAATCCAGAACTCGTTACTCTAGAATATGGACTCCGACTAAAATTCCCTGCCACAAACAATGCAGCAGAATACGAAGCCCTCATCGCGGGACTCAGGCTCGCCATCAGCTGCCAGGTCAAGCAGCTGATCATTTACTCTGACTCACAACTTGTTGTCTCGCAGGTAGAAGGAGAATTTGAAGCCAAGAATGAACAGCTATCCCAATACCTGAAACTCGTCAAGTCCCTTCTCATCCAAATCCCACAAATCCAAATTATACATATCCCTCGAGAACAAAATAACAAGGCATCTATGCCCTGTCAAAGCTGGCCACTTCTTCAACGCAATACCAAAAAAGAAGGCGCCAAGTTGAAGAAATAGTCTTCCCCAGTATTCACGGCCCGTGGGAAGTAGCAGAAGTCAATAAAGCAGAGGAATCATGGACAGCCCCGCTAATCGCCCATCTGAAGGGCCAACTGTCACCGGAAGATCAAAAGGAGGCTCGTCGCCTGAGAATGAGAGCGGCAGCATTCACTCTGATAGACGGGGAGCTATACAAGCGGTCCTTTGCAGGACCCTACCTGAAGTGCCTATCAGGAGAAGATGCCGAGTACACGCTCCGCGAAGTTCACCAAGGAGTATGCGGCGAACATCTCGGGGGAAAAGCCCTGGCCAGGAAAATCCTACGGCAAGGATTTTACTGGCCAACCATGAAGAAGGACGCGAAAGAATTCGTTCAGAAGTGCAAGAGCTGTCAAGTACACGCCAACATTCCCCGGCAGCCCCCGGTAGCCCTCACGTCGATACAAGGAGCCTGGCCGTTCGCACAATGGGGGATAGACCTCCTTGGACCTTTGCCATTAGCTTCCGGTCAAAGGAAATTCATCATTATGGCAATCGATTATTTTACCAAGTGGATCGAAGCAGAACCACTGGCCAAGATAACCGAAGAGAACGCCAAACAGTTCGTCTGGAAGAACATCGTATGTCGCTTCGGCATACCGGCAATCATTATCACAGACAACGGCACTCAATTTACTGGAAAGTCCTTCACCAAGTTATGTGAAGACTTAAAGATAGCATTGCGACACACAGCAGTATCACATCCCCAATCTAATGGGCAAATTGAAGTAACCAACCGTACTATCTTAAAGGGACTAAAAACACGACTAGAAGATGCTGGGGGGCAATGGGTGGACGCTCTTCCTAATGTGCTATGGGCATATCGTACCACAGAGAGAACGCCTACCGGAGAAACTCCTTATAATCTCTGTTATGGAACGGAGGCTATTATACCCGTCGATATTGGCGTCCCTAGTCCTCGGACATCCGACTTCGATCCTCAGATAAACAACGAGGCGCTCCGAGACAACCTTGACCTGATCTTCGAAGTACGAGAAGAAGCCGCTCTTCGCGCCGCCGCCTACCAACAACGCACAGCCCGCTACTACAACCGCCGGGTAAAGGCCCGCTCAATCAACATCGGAGACCTAGTCCTTCGCACCTTGGAAGCTGCCGGGAAGGGAACACAAGGCGACAAGCTATCTCTAACATGGGAAGGACCATTCGTTGTCACCGCTATGGTGAAGCCAGGCATATACAAGCTACGAAATGCCGAAGGAAAGATTCTCCCACGCACCTGGAACGCACAAAATCTACGCCGCTTTTACCAGTGACACATTACGACTCTTTTATACCGTCATTTTCAACTCGAGACTAGGTGACCTATATAAGTCACAAACCTGATCTCATGCAATACTTTGAATCACGCTTATTATTCAAAGAATTACCTTTTATTTTCTGCAAACACTGTATGTTCTAACGAAATTCAAAAGCCGTGGGCCTGTCCCACGCGACACCGTGGGGGCCTGCCCCCCTCACGAAGAAGCCACGAGCCTGTCTCACGCGAAAAGTCGTGGGCCTGTCCCACGCGACACCGTGGGGGCCTGCCCCCCTCACGAAGAAGCCACGAGCCTGTCTCGCGCGAAAAGCCGTGGGCCTGTCCCACGCGACACCGTGGGGGCCTGCCCCCCTCACGAAGAAGCCACGAGCCTGTCTCGCGCGAAAAGCCGTGGGCCTGTCCCACGCGACACCGTGGGGGCCTGCCCCCCTCACGAAGAAGCCGCGAGCCTGTCTCGCACGAAAAGCCGTGGCCTGTCCCACGCGACACCGTGGGGGCCTGCCCCCCTCACGAAGAAGCCACGAGCCTGTCTCGCGCGAAAAGCCGTGGGCCTGTCTCACGCAACACCGTGGGGGCCTGCCCCCCTCACGAAGAAGCCACGAGCCTGTCTCGCGCGAAAAGCCGTGGGCCTGTTCCACGCAACACCGTGGGGGCCTGCCCCCCTCACGAAGAAGCCGCGAGCCTGTATCGCGCGAAAGGCCATGGACCTGTTCCACGCAACACCGTGAGGACTTGACCCCCTCATAAAGAAGCCCACATACAAACTAGGCCGCGAGCCAGGCCCACACACTATCTCACGTCAAAATACAAATACACCATGACAAAGAACAAATCCCACAAACAACCATCTCGTGGCAAAATACATCTATGCAAAACGCAGGACAACGACATACAAGTAAGGCTATCATAACAAACAACGAATGGGAGCTCTAACAGCGACAATCTCAAAAGCTATGATAGAAACAAATGACTACAAATAAACAACGAGGCAGACAAAAGCAGATAAACACTACAGCTACTCATCATCAGCATCTGAGCTAAAACGCTCATCATCTGAGACGTCCGCAAAGCTGAAACTGGAAGTATCACACCCAAGATGCTTCCCTATGAAGCGAAAAGCCTTCGAAACACCACGACGAAGCGCTAACTGGCGCATGTCATCCATCCGAGGCTCTACTTCCTTGGACCAAATGTCATCACGAACCTCCTCCGCGATCAGGCTACGATCCCGCATATAGTCCAAGGACTCCAGGTACTCCGCGAGGCCTGCGGCCTTCAATTCTGATGTACGGTCATCCGAAGATAACGTCTCTACCTGCGCCCTCGTCGCACAAAGCTGGGTCTCAAGGCCTGCAACCTCATCTCGCGCCGCATGCAATTGAGTCTCCAAGCCAGATATTTCCTCCCTCGCATGTTTCAACATCTGGGCAGTCCTCTCCACCACGGCTTTCTCCACGTCCAAGGAAGCACGCACGTCTTCTATCTCAGACTTCAGCTCTGACCCAACTCGATGATACTGTGCGATGTCCCGGTCATGTTCTTCCTTGAGAGAAGAAAGTGAACCCATCGACAGTCGAAGCTTCTCCTGCAAAGCAAGATAGCCATCCTTCAGGCTCACGTAATGATCATTCCAGGTGACCGCTATCTGCGCCTGAGTCTCGATCTGCAAAAGGAAAACACGCAATTAGCCGCCTTCAAACAAAAAATAGAAGGAGGAAGAAACGATAAGGCACCAACGTACCGCATCACTCATCGACTTCAAAGAGGAAGACATCCGAGGAACCGCTGCGCTAGCAAGCGCCCGTAGAGTCGGGGAAATAGGTAACTGCGTCTCTGGGACTGAATCATCAGAGGCTACCACCACAGCATCAACATCACTATCGGGGGCCATGACCGCTTTTCTCTTGCGGCCTCCTCCCTGAGAAGACAACACCGCCCGTCCTGTGCCAACAGAAATACCACATCCCAACAATCGCTTCTCTTCGACAAACGCATATATGTTGAAGAGACGGTTAGCCAATTCACGAGGCTCGGAAAATCCCAACACTGGAGAGAAGTCTCGCTCCCTCCCTTTCACACGGCGACAACGGTCGGGAAGTGCATTCCACACCTCAGGAAGACCCCAAGAGTTCTTCACAAATCCGAACAAAGTGTTACCGTGACGACGATCTTTGCGAGACTCAAACTCCAGCCAAACCTTGTTGCTGCGCACCTCGATCCGCTCACCACCATCAAAGCGCACGTCGCACCAATCACGGAACTGGTCTAAAGAGAGGGAGCCCCCATGCTCACGAAAAAAAGCAATCAAGCCCATGATACGAGTAACCCCGGTAGGGGCAAACTGGGAAATAGGAACTCCGCAAAACTTCAGAATCTCCACCACCTCGTCGCAGGGAGGAAGACGGAAACCAGATCTGAGCGACACTTCGCAGTCAGTCAGCCAACCACGGGGAGGATTTTGAACCCGCTCCTCGGGACGCGGGATCCTCACCTCCAAGTCTGAAGGAAGCCCGAACTTTGTTCTCCAAATAGCAACGCCGTCTTCAGTCAAGGAGGAGCGTAGACGCATTGGTCCAGTAGAGCGCTTCGGTACCTGCACACCGCAAAAAATTAGTCATTTCAAAATAGTAAAAATCACGCGCACAACCCTCTCCATGGCCGCGCACGGCCTGCAAGCACGCGGCCATGGCGTACACGCAGCCTCGCCAAGTCCGGCCAGCAAGCACGCGGCCTGTGCGCGCACGCGGCATGCGCGCGCGCGGCCTGCGCGCGCGACCTGCGCACGCGCGGCCTGCGCGCGCGACCTGCGCACGCGCGGCCTGCGTGCAAGGCCTGCGCGTGGCCTGCGCGCGCAAGGCCTGCGCGCGCGGACTGCGCGGGCGGCCTGCGCGCGCGCGGCCTGCGCGCGCGGCCTGCGCGCGCGCGGCCTGCGCGCGCGGCCTGCGCGCGCGGCCTGCGCGCGCGCGGCCTGCGCGCAAGGTCCGCTTGCGCGCGCGCGCGGCCTGCGCGCAAGGCCAGCGCGCGCGGCCTCCGCGCGCAGCCTGCGCGCGGCCTGCGCACGCGCGGCCTGCGCGCAAGGCCCGCGCGCGCGCGGCCTGCGCGCAAGGTCCGCCTGCGCAAACGCACGCGGCCTGCGCGCGCGCGGCCAGCGCGCGCGCGGCCAGCGCGCAAGACCAGCGCGCAAGGCCCGCGCGCGCGGCCTGCGCGCGCAGCCTGCACACACACGGCCGGCGCGCGCGCGACCTGCGCCCGCGGAGCCTGCGTGCTCGGTCCCTCTCCCGCAACGGAGGCACACCACCAACTCCTACGCCTTGTCGGCCCCCGCGCGAGCCAGTCCGGCATCCGCTTTCCAAACTAACACGAACCCGCATACCTTGGAGCCGCTCACCATCACCGCCATCCCGGATTCCACGCCGGCAATCACCACCGCAACCAGAGTTAAAAATCTCTCCACGTGCTCGCTTCCCTCCCAACTGAAAGAGATTTGGGGGGCAATTGATGGGCTCCACCTTAATTTATAAGAAAAAGGAGACCCCCATGATCCCCATGAATGGAGATCATGGGCGGGCCCCCCTAACCCCCATGATCTCTCATGGAGATCATGGGAGTGGGCCCCCTCTCTCCCCACCATTGGGGGAAGGAACCGCCCCCGGCGGTTCCCCTCCGGCCATGGCCGGCCGGCCACGATCGTGGCCGGTCGCGGCCTCGGCCATGGCCGACCCCGGCCATGGCCCCGACCATGGCCGGCCGCCGCCGTGGCCATGGCCGGCAGTGGCCACGGCCGCCCCGGCCATGGCCGGCAGTGGCCACGGCCGCCCCGGCCATGGCCGGCCGTGGCCACGGCCGCCCCGGCCATGGCCGGCCGTGGCCACGGCCGCCCCGGCCATGGCCGGCCGTGGCCATGGCCGCCCCGGCCATGGACGGCCGTGGCCATGGCCGCCCCGGCCGTAACCTTGGCCGCCGCCGGCCTCCCTCACCGGCCACCCGGCTGCCGCCGCCATCATGACGGCCCGCCATCGTGGGAGGACCTCCCCGCCGTCCGATCGAGGGAGAGGCCCCACCGGCCGTCTGATCGGGACAAAACCACCCACTAACCCACTAGGTTAGTGGGGGGGCCCGGCATAACTTCCCCTTGGAGCCTATAAAAGGACCCCAGGGGCTCCTCATTTCCTAACTTTCTCCTCCTACGCTTCTTCTTCTTCTTCTTCCTCAGGTGGGAGCTTCCCCGTTCTTCTCCGCCGGCGGCCACCCCTCGTCGCCAACCACTAGCGGCCGCCTCCCGCCGCCAACCACCGGCCGCCGCCCGAGGCCTCCAGCGGCCCCCAGTGGCTATCAGCTCCTGCCAACAGCTACCAGAACCTATCATCGGCTATTTGTACCCCACCAGAGCTCAGTTACCAAGGAAACACTCCAAGCACCGAGAAAGACGCACAAAGGAAGCAGTGACAACCTCTGGACACACGTCGCCTCTGAGCGCACGCAACTGAAGCATCCCGCGCATTCCACCATCCAAGTCCCGTTGGCGAGGCAGTCTGTTGCCCACCGACGAGCGCATATACTCTCTCTCTCCTCAAGGTTGTAACGGGAGCGGCCTGTCGCCCCGATTTCCCCCGTCAAATTGTAACCTCCAGCAATCTAGTGGATTTTGATCGGAACCGACCCGGTCACGTGGTTTTTCACCCGGTTGAAGGGTTTTCCACGTTAAAACCTCCTGTGTCCGTCCCCCATTTTTCAATTGACTGTGTGCGCGCTCGACCGCTCCGCGAGCTAAGGCGGTCCAAAAATATCCGGTCCGATCGGAGCATCGAGTTAGTCCGCAACAGTTACACAGTCTAGATTTCTATCTTTACATTTATTTCTTATTTCATAATCTCATTGTTTAAAAAAAACACAAATACACTGCTTTACTATTTCATTGTTTTATTTAATATAAAACTAACAATTTTTTTCTTACGATCTCTGAGCTCTACTCTCGCCTAGACTCAACCCCAACATTCAAGGTTCAACAAATTTTTCTGCACACTCCTTGCCTATCCTGGGACTATGATCGTTTTTTTTTGAATTATTTAAAAACCTAAATATATAAGGATTGATTATGTTTTTTTAATTCAACAAATTTGAAATTTTACATTTAAAATTTTAAAATATATGATACAGAATACTTTTATTTTAATTTAAACATAAATTTAATAAAATTATTGGTAAGATATAAATTTCAAATTATCCTTTATTTATATTTTGCATTCTTAAATTTTAATTTTTACAATTTACAACCTGAAAATGAACTAATTTGACAAGATGGATCATAAATCTTTAAATTTTTTCTTTGTTTTCAACTATAAAAAGTTAAAAACATCAACTAGGCTCCTTGGTTAACACTCACCTAAGGAATTTCATCCACTTTTATTTTCAAACAAATGATGTTTGTTAGGTGATCTTTAACGAATGACCATCCCATCGTGCCAAACAAAGCTTTAGATTGTGTTTGGCGTCGCTAATCGCAACTTATTTACTCTGATGAAATTGAACAAAGACGTCATTGTCATATAATATATGTTTGGTATGACAAATGTTAACAAAAAAAATTAGTTTGAGACATAAGATTTTGATATGACAATGTCATTTATGTCTAACTTCAACGGAACAAATAAGTCAGCCGAGCAAATGGATGCCTTAATTTCCGCTTATATAGTTTTTGGTTGTAAAAAAATGTCATTTAATTAGTGTTATGGCCAAATCTATTTTGACTAATGGCAGCTCTTTTTCTTTCAGCTTGGGGCGTCCGTCTAGTAGAAAGTCAATTAGTAGACTCAAATTTCTCCATTGGGGGGGTTACTCTGCTCATTAATTATCTGGATCTTGCCCGTCCGTCGTCATAGCCTCGTCGCCTGCTGATCGATCCTCTTGATCGGAAGAATGGCTGTACCGGCGGTCCGCTTTCCGATCGTGCTTGCGATCCGCCTGATGGGCTTCGCCGCAGCCGTCATGGTTATCGCTTGGAGCATCCACTTTCGAGGCGGCATGGCTCTCATCTCCGACAACAGCGATCTCATCTTTAACGTAATGTCTCTCTAACCTTTCTATTCCTCTTGCCCTCTCTGGGTTTTGGTTCCATGCTTCGTCTTCAGGTCTTGATCCAGTCCGTTGTACTACTGCGTAAGACCTAAAACGTGATCTATTGTTCCATGAGTAAAAATGAAGTCGGATTGAGTAGATTCAAGTGTTTTTTTTAGTGTCAGTTAATGTAACAATCAAATATCTGAAAATACAAAACCCAAGGAATGGCCTGGAGGAGGCCGGAGATGAGAGAGAAGACGAATGACCCGGGAGTTGGCCGGAGATGGGAGAGACGACAGGGGCTGGGAACAGACCAGAAACAGAACAATATTATTAACTCATTTCTTCATTCTCTATTACAAGTAATAAGTCCTAGTTATAACACTAGTCGGGCTATTTTGGACATTTGGCCCACAATTGTTACAGTTAAGCTTGTCACGAATCCCATAATTACTAGAAAACTGTATTTTCGGTTCAACAAAGCTTTTGCATTTCAGCACACTGTAGAAGAATGTGTACCCTGTTCTTGAAGAAATGGATGAATCCAATACTTCTATATTTTTATTTTGTTAGTTATGCTTTAAATTGGTTTCTGAAGTTTTTTTGCTTGCATACATTGGATCCCAAGTCCCAATTAATGTTTGTATTATCAGAATGGTCCGGAAAATGCATAATCAGTGCTTTTAGATGTATTTTTCCCTAATATTACTTGTTTCATGGAGCTAGGTTTTCATTTGATTTTTATGAACTCTTCAAATGTTTCAGTCTCCCAGAAAGCTGCTATGTTTTTTTCATGTTAGGACCTTAGAGGCACTTGATAGGTGCTGTGAGAGTTTAGTCACTAGGCATGTTAAATGGGGGGAGGGGTAGAGCAATAAAGACTTGGAATGAAACCATAAGGAAAGAGATGACGTACTTAGGCATGAATGAGATTATGACTAAAAATAGGGCACGACAAAGGATCCATATAGCGGAACCCACTATAGTGGGATAAAGGCTTGAGTGTTGTTGTTATTGTTGTCATGTTTAATTTTACACAATGTTTTTTTTATGTCTGCAATTTTTGTATTTATATATCCTTTTATCTCTTCAAGAAAAAATCCTGCACGCAACTTGCCATTTTTTCGTTTTTTTAAATCCCATAATGTCATGTAGGTTTTTGTGCTATTAACATCTTTCCCACTTGTTTCTTGATATATTATGATGGTAAGTTTTGTCTCGAAATCAATATATTTTAAGTTACATGCCTGAAAGTGCATACAATGTCTGCTGCAAGCCAATAGAAGCGTCTGTTAATAGGTAAGAGTGAGTGTAGGCTTGTATTTGGTATTTTTTTTACGTGTAACCATTAATATATGATACATTCATCCTGTACTAGTTAAATACAAATAATGCAATATCATCTGTAATGCTAAAAAATGTATGACTAGATGGTTGAAAGTAACAATAGTCAAACAAGCATACATATAAGTATTGAACAATAGTCAAACAAGCATGCATATAAGCATTCAACAATAGTCAAACAAGCATACATATAATCATTCATCAATCATAATCAAATGCTCCCCCTAAATCTATGATGATATAGATAAGTTAAAAAAATGAAAACATTAAGTAAATTCTGAAAGTGGGATCAACATATTAATTTTCCATTGGTGGAAGAAAAGTTGATGCAGTGGTAAGGTCGATTCGGGGTGGACCCTCTAATACAAACCTATGTGCAATGAAGTATAAAAAATGCAGGAGAAGGTCTGCACTAACAATCGCAATTAGTAATTAATTATTATAAAAATAACAGAGGCACGTGCAGTCTCAAATATTTAATTTAGGGAAAACAAATATCAACTTAAATCGACAGAGGCGCAATTACTATTAACAACAACAGAACCCATATAGTCCCCAATCATTAGGGGTTTGGGCGGGGGAAGATTGGAAACAGACCTAACCTTTGGCACTATGCACAAAGTGGCTTCTCTCAGAGGAGAAATACCTATCCTTTGACAATAAATGCACAAAGTTCTTGCTCACAGATACCACTGAAATAGTGGCCCCCTATACCGTCACGTTTGGTGCGGAATCATGCCCTCAAGTCAAAGCCAAAGACATCAGAGAGGGCAGACCCAAGAATCCATTTTGATTTATGTGCACATAACCATGCTTCCTTCATTCAGCATCCAGAGCATTGACCTTGCACAAAATGCTATTAAGAGTGCACAAAAAAAATCTTGCAAGTTGCACAACAATTGAACTAATAGCAAGATAAAACAGATATCCACTACAGGACGGGTGCCAAAGTAAACAACGACAGAGAATATACGACAATTTACACGTGCAGACGACAACGAAGACGGTTGTGGGCGGGCATCCAAGGTTGTAACAAGCAAGGAATACATGGGAAATAGAGTTTGGGAATGGTGGGGCCTTGAGAGGATTATGCGGAGGTTGTTCGGGGAAATCTGTTGGTTGTGGGGTGCACGGTAGAGGGGATTTTGGACTAGCTGCAGGGAATTGGTGCAGGGATTTTGGACTGGTAGAGGTGATTTTGGACTGGCAACAGGGATTTTTGAGGCGGCAGTAGAGGGCTGGAGTGGGCTGACGGGGCAGGAAAGAAAAGGAGTGGTTGGCAGTAGGGGTGGAAGCTGCTTCAGAATCAATGGAGGAAGAACTTCCTGGAGGAACTTCACGGAAAAGGGTAGCTCCGGTTTGGATGGAAAGAATGATGAGAAATAGGGCTTATGGGTAGATGGAGGGCTGCAACTAGGGAGGAATCTGGGAGGGAGTGGTGTTCTTCGGGGTTTGACGGAGGAGGTAGAGGCGGAACAAGGCGGCTATTCTGGAATCGCACCAGTGAGAGGAAGTCCCAAAATCGCTCCAGGCACACGACCGATGGGATGTGTAAACCGCAAATCAAGCTTCGATGCCCTATGAACCGCCAACTATCACATTTTACAACCCTAAAGTAAAAATTGTAAATCAATACTAAAAATAAAATAAAATTACCCAAATCAGACGATTCAACTGCCTGGATCGATCGGGCGTCAAATAAAACTCAAAACAGAAAATATAAAATACAAAATTGACTCGGATCGACCGTCTATACGCAACTACGGACTCGGATCGTCCGACTGGGTAGTGGATCACCGCCTCCTGCAGGAATACACCTGTGTTGAGCGCGGCGCACCATCAACTCCCCCCCGACTTGAAAGCATTCATCTCCGGTGAGTGAAGATGGTCGTACTCGCTGTGTAGCCGCGGAGCGAGTCTCTCGAGCTCCTCTGAAGAAATCTAAGTAACATCGTATAGTGGCTGTTGGGTACATTGGAAACTGTGTGCCTGATTTGGAGAAGCCTCACTTAACTCAATGATATACATCATTGTGTATTTGATGAGATGTTGAGTACAAATGTCGATACTTGTGAAGGAAATGTGTCGACACTAGGAGCCAGATTGTGTCGACACACAGATATTCAGTCAATAGTAATTGTGTCGACACACAGGACTTGTGTCGACACACAGAAATTCAGTCTACAACAATTGTGTCGACACACAGGACTTGTGTCGACACACTCAAGAATTCTGTCGACACCAATTATGTCAAAACTGGAAGCAGATTGTGTCGACAAACAGGACTTGTGTCGACACATTCTACAGAAGCTGTGTCGAGAAGATAAAGAAGAGCTGTGTCGACATTCTATGAGCTGTGTCGACATCATCAAGAATTGTGTCGACACATATTCCATTTGTGTAGACACATATAAAGTTTTCTCTCGACACTTTCTGCTGAGATAAAAGTGACGAAGTATCAGATGTCAAGAGTGAAGACTTGACAGCTGTCATAACTGACAAAGCTGTCACATCTGTCAGAGCTGTCAGAAGGCAGTTATGAACCGGTTCAGCCGGTAATCTCGGATGGGATCTATATAAAGACCCGTTCTATCGAAAAAAAAGTAGAGAGAGGGATTGGGTAGCTGGTTCATCCTGAAATCAACAAATCACTGTTAAAGAGAAGACAGATCCTGAGCAAGTCTGCAAAAAGAATTCAGAATCACATCTGAAAGAAGAGAAGAGCTGGATTGTGGATCGACTCCAACTTTTCAAGAGAAGATCAACCTTACTTTGTTCAGATTCAAGAAGCTTTGAAGAAGCTAAGACAAGTTGGATCTCAAGTAGCCAGTTCATTCCAGATCTGTTCAAGAAGTCTTCATCAATTTCTCTTTCTTTTTGGGTGAAGAAATAATCATTCTCTCAATCAATTCTGTAAGATCTTTTATAGATCTGAGGTACGATCTTTGTGATCTGAGTTGTAGGTCGGGTTATAAGGGCTGAGGTAGGGCTGAGGTAGGGCTTGCTAGCCTGAGTGTAGGAGTGTGGACTCACTCTGAGGTAGGATTCTCTGAAAGAATCTGAGTTGTAGGACTTGCTGAAGTCTGAGCTATAGGAACCATTCTGGGTTCTGAGTTGTGAGATCTGAGGATCTGAGAAGAAAGAAGGGAGTTAGGCCGAATCTAGTATACTGCTAGATAGGCGAATGGGGAAAGTGGGTGTACCCATCTCTTGGGGAACCACTATAAATCTGTGTGTATGCTGTATTGGCTGTGTTTGTTTTGATCTGTGCTGTGATAGCTGTAGCATAGTTTGTCTAACTGTGATATATTTTATCTGCCTAATTAAAATTGGAATTGAACCTATTCACCCCCCTCTAGGTATTTAAGGTATCTTGAAACCAATTCTTTCAAGTAGTATCATAGGGAGGTTGCTCAAGAATATATTCAATAGTCTGAGTTGATCTCCAAGATAGTTATCAGTTAGCCAAAATGGGTTCAGGTGAAAATCACAAGGAACTTGGATCCATGAAGATTCTCATATGTAGAAAAGAAATATTTGGCATATGAAAAGAGAGAGTCAGATTATTCATGGAAGCATCTGACCCAAAAATCTACATCACAGTTCAAGAATGACCATTTATTCCTATGAACATTTCAGCTCTTGATGCCAACCTCAAGACTCCAAAAAGTTACTTTGAAATGACTAATGATGAGATCATCTTAGCCACTATGGACAAGAGAGCACAGAACATAATAGTTAGTGCTATAGATGACTCAACTTTCCAAAACTTGGTTCATTGAAAATCCTCCAAGGATAGAAGACACTTTGATTGTTTACATGAAGGGGACAGAAGAAGTAAGAGAGGATAGAAAGTCTATGCTAAATCAAGAATATGAAAGTTTTAGACAAACCAAAATAGATAGCATAACTGAGTGCTATAAGAAGTTTTTCAGAATAGTTAATGAGCTGATGACCTATGGAAGAGTCTTCAGCACATATGAGCTCAATGATAAGTTTCTCAGATCACTAACCAAGGACTGGGATGCCAAAATATGTGCCATCAGGGAAGTGGCCAGACTTGCAGATACATCTCCTCCAACCCTATTTGGAAAATTGCTATCATATGAGATGCAACTTATGACCAGAAAGGAGGAGGAGAAAAACAATAGGTCTGAGTACAAAAAGAAATCTGTGGCCTTCAAGGTTGAAGCCACAAAGAAGGACAGGAGGAAGTCTCCATCTCCTCCTAGGAAAGCTGCTGAAGTTAACTCAGATAATTCTGACAACACATTAGACAACCCCAATTCTGATGAAGACTTTGCTGCCTTCACAAGGAAGTTCCAAAGATTCATGAGAAAAAAACAGTGGAGAACAAAGCCATCCTCCTCTCATTCCAAGGATGACTATTACCAGAAGAAGAAATTTTCTAAGGAAGACAGGTATGACACTAAACCAAACAAACTAACTTCTTCTAAGATTGTTTGCTATTGTTGCAACAGGCTTGGACATGTCATAGCTGACTGCCCTGATAAAAGAAAGGAATCTAATGACAAGAAGAATCATCAAAATAAGGGCAAGAAGGAGAGATCCTTTGTTGCCAAGAAGCAGAAAAGTTGGACTGACTCCTCATCATCAGAATCTGGAGAAGAGGCTGAAGCTGAAGCCTATATTGGACTGTTCACAACTGAAGAGGATTCTGTAGAGACTGAATTCTTGCAAATGCTGGACTCTATAAATGAGATTGAAGATCATCATTGTAGAGGGCTGTTGACTCTGTCTGAGGAAGATCAGTGCCAGGATCAGCCTGGTCCTAGTAAGGTATACAATCTATCTTCAGTTTCTGATTATTATACTGGACCAGAATCAGAAGCATCAGCATCAAGAGTTGAGGATGATTCTGAATCTGAAGGGGATGTGAATTAACTAATTGATAAGTATGGTGATCTGTTGCAAGCTCTTAAGAAAAGCAAAATCCTTGCCAAAAAGCAGGCTAAGGAAATTGCCTCTTTCAAGTTAGCTGCTTCAGAATCAGCAAAAGTGTTGGATCTGAAATTGAAGGAAGTAAGCCGATCATTCAGATGGAAACAATTACCTTAAAAAATAATCACATTAAGAGTCTTGAAGTCGGACTTCAACGAGAGAGGGATCTTGTGCCTAAATTCTCAAAGCCAAAGTCAGTCTTACCCTTAATTGATAACTTCATTGCCCAAAAGGGTAAGAAAGGATTAGGCTTCAAGGGAAGAATAAGGACAGCTAATTCTAAAAGGAAAGGCAAAGCCCCAATTCAGCCACTAGCTTCCAAACTCCCTATTTCTTTCAGGAAAGTGATGCAACCTACTAACAGGTATGAGCATGACATCACACATGGTCACTGTAAGCATGGTGATCAGGATGACAAGAGTGCAAATGCCAATAGGGCAGCCCATGAGCAAACACACCATGTTTTTCAGGAATCATCAGTGTTTGATACACCAGCCCCAGCACTTAATAAAAAGACCACTGTTCCTACAGAATTGAGGACTGCTGACAGCAATGCTGTTAAGCCTGTACTTAAAAGAAGATACAACAGATATGAGTGCTGGTGTTGTGACAAAGTGGGCCACTATGTCATTGATTGTTGGCACAATACTAGTGTCCAGAAAAATGCTAGCTTACCTGTCAGAAAGGCTGCAGGCAAGCATGCCAAATTTCAATCTAACCTGAACCTAGAACCAAATAACTATTGGGGCTCTAAGGATAGGTAATTTTATTTGATGCAGGTGAGTCCAAGTGACTATACCCCAATATGGTACTTGGACAGTGGATATTCCAGGCACATGACTGGAACTAGAAATATACTAAAGGACTTTACTCCCACATTGGATGGACCCAAAGTTATCTTTGGTAGATCAGAAAAGGGAGTAATTAAAGGTTTTGGTAAAATTTCTAATAACTCAATCACAATCACTCAAGTGGCTTATGTGAAAGGTTTAAAACATAACCTAATAAACATAAGTCAACTAAGTGATCTTGGTTATGACACTTCTTTTATTAAGAATGAGTGTCAGATTAGAAGGTCAAGTGACCAAGATGTTATCTTGAGAGGCTATAGAAAAGGAAATGTCTATTGTCTAAATTGCGTGTGAGAATAAAGATTCTCCTGTTTACCTGGTTGCAGATGAGAAAGCTTCTCATTGTATTAAATGACACAAGAGGCTAGCTCACCTTAATTACAAGACTATAAGTCAACTCTTTAGTAAAGAGTTAGTGAGGAATGCTCCTCAGGTCAAGTGTATCAAAGAGGGTGTATGTTCAGCTTGCCAAACGGGCAAACAGACCAAGATCTCCTTCCAAAGTCTTGATACCAAAGATTCAGTGAGGTGTTTATACCTCCTGCATTAGATCTATTTGGTCCTATGCCAGTTCATAGTCTATGTAAGAAAGTCTATACCTTTGTGATTGTTGATGACTTTTCCAGATTTGCCTGGGTATTCTTTCTGAGTAAGAAATCTGAAACCCCAACTGTCTTCCAAACATTTATTAATCAAATACAGAATGAACTCAACCGTTCTGTGGTTAAGATTAGAAGTGACCATGAGACTGAGTTTCAGTCTGATTGCATGACAAAGTTCTGTGAAAAACTTGAGATTTATCAAGAATTCTCATCACCAAAAACTCCCCAGCAAAATGGAATTGCTGAAAGGAAAAATAGAACACTTATTGAGGCTGGTAGAACACTACTATGTGAAACATCTCTCCCAGAATATTTCTAGGCTGAGGCAGTAAACGCTGTTTTTCATGTTCTCAATAAAGCTTCCATCAACAAAAGACACAAGAAGACTCCCTATGAGATTCTGAAGGGCAAAAAACCAAACTTATCCTACTTTAGGATCTTTGGTAGCAAGTGTTATGTACTTAACAATGACAAGTCTTATTTAACTAAGTTTGCTGTCAAGTCCTAAGAAGGGATATTTGTTGGGTACAACAATAATAGTAAGACATACATGATCTACAACTTGACTACTCAAGCTGTAGAAGAATCTGTCCATGTAGTGTTTGATGAATCTAAGCTAATCAACTGTGAGCTGTCTAACACTTCTTCTAGCTCTACAGGTTTGAAGGAAAAGATGGACAAGTTAACCATCAGTGAAGACCAACCTGCAAGACAGGATGAGGCAAATGATGGATACTGTCCAGGGGGAGTACAAGACCCACAAGCTGATGATGAAGACAATTAAGTACAGCTTGGTGGGGAGAATGAAGAAAATCAAGATGTGGACAGATTGCCTCCAGTAATTAGACATCTAAGGGATCATCTAGCACACCAAATCATTGGTGATGCAAGACATGGTGTTCTGACCAAAAGCAAGAGCATGAACACAGTTCTATGTACAAGCTTCCTGTCTCAGATGGAACCCAAGAAATTTGAAGAGGCAATACAAGACCCAAATTGGATTGATGCCATGCAGGAAGAGTTGAATCAATTCAAAAGATGTAAAGTCTGGAAGTTGGTTCATAAACCAAAGAATCACAATGTCATAGGGACTAAGTGGATCTACAGGAACAAGTTAGATGAAAATGACATTATAGTCAAGAACAAAGCCAGACTGGTAGCAAAAGGCTACAGACAGAAAGAAGGAATAGACTTTGGCCAGACATTTGCCCCAGTGGCAAGGATGGAAGCAATAAGGCTGTTTCTTGCTTATGCAGCTTACCAATGGTTCAAGGTATTCCAGATGGATGTAAAGTCAACATTTCTGAATGGTGACTTAAAAGAGGAAGTTTATGTTGAACAACCTTTAGGTTTTGTAGATTCTCTTTATTCTAAATATATTTATAGGCTGAAGAAAGCTCTATATGGATTGAAACAAGCCCCTAGGGCTTGATATGAAACTCTGTCTACTTTCCTCATTAAGAACAAATTCTCAAGGGGAAAAATAGACAAAACTCTATTTCTAAGGGTGTCAAAAGGCAAGATCATCCTAGTCCAGATATATGTTGATGACATTATGTTTGGATCAATTGAAAACAACCTTTGTAGAAAGTTTGTCAAACTTATGCAAGAGAAGTTTGAGATGAACAGCATGAGTAAGCTGAAATTTTTCTTGGGACTCCAATTAAGACAGACTGATGATGGCTTGTCCATATCCCAATCTAAGTTCACCAAGGAGTTAATTAAAAAAATATGGCATGAAGTCAGCCTCCACCATAAGAACTCCAATGGGGTCAAGTATGCCTATAGGCAAAGATGAGGCAGAAAAACCTGTAGACGAGTCTTTGTATAGAGGGATAATTGGCTTCCTTCTTTACTTGACTGCTAGTAGACCAGACATCATGTATGTTACATGTGTTTGTGCTAGGTATCAAGCTTGCCCAAAAGAATCTCATTATTCTGCTGTCAAGAGAATTTTGAGATATCTTAAGGGCACACCAAATCTTGGCTTCTGGTACCCTAAGAATAGAGATTTTCTGCTAACATGTTATTCAGATGCAGACTTTGCAGGCTGCAAAGGAGATAGGAAAAGCACCACTGACACATGTCAGTTCCTAGGTGGAAGATTGATGTCATGGAGCAGCAAAAAGCAGACAAGTGTGACTATATCCACTACTGAGTCAGAATATGTAGCTGTAGACAGTTGCTGTGCTCAACTGTTATGGATACAACATCAACTTGAAGACTATGACATCAAGGTAAGTAGAACTCCATTATATTGTGATTCTACTAGTGTCATATCTATTGCTAGAAATCCTGTTTCACATAGCAGAACTAAGCACATAGAAATCAGGTTTCATTTCATTAGAGATCATGTTGAAAAAAAAAACATAAGTTTAGAATTTGCCAACACTGATAATCAAATTGCTGACATATTCACCAAACCTCTGAATGAAACTAAATTCAATTGCTTTAAAATTGAATTAGATACGTTGAACCTGGAATAATCTGATAGATCAAGAAAATCAAAAGGTATATAGAATTTCTAGGTTTCTAGAAAATCTGTAGATTTTGGCTAAGTTATAAAATCTGTGTCAACACAACAAGGCGTGTGTCGACACTATCAACTAGTTATGTCGACAAAAGAAAACTCTGTGTCGACACAGCTATAAAACTTTGTGTCGACACAAAAAGGTCTGTGTCGACACAAGCAACTCAGTGTCAACACATAAGATTCTAAGTTTAGACGCGTCTTTTGATCTTCCTTTTCCTAGAATCCTATAAATAGGATAGAGCAAAATCCAGTAGACTGTGCGATCCAGAACGAACAACAATGACGCCAAAGATGGAAGAGAACATCAATGAGGGTTATGAGCTAGTTCGACAAGCTTTTGATGATGCGAATCAGGAAATCAAGGAGGTAATTAATCTAATCACAATGGTTGGATTAGAATATCTGGTGTCTGAACCAACCAAAATATGGAAGAAAGAAGTTCTTGAGTTCTACTCGTATGCTTCTCTAGATTCAACTTGCACTAAAATCAAATCCACTGTTCAAGGACGGAAGGTCAAGGTCACAATAAAACATCTGAGTAAGATCCTACATCTTCCCAAAATCAAACAAGAAGATGAACTAGATTCATCGATGACAACTAGTGCACTAAACTGGTGTGACTTATCTCCATCCACCAAGATTGGAGCAGCAATGATACGGAAGGGAATGAACTCCCAAGGGAAATTCCTTTCAGAAATTCTGGGAAAGGTAATATTATGTAAACCTGGAGGACATGATAGGATCTCAGCCTACATGTTCAGTCTCATGACCAGAATTATATTTAAAGTAAAGATTGACTGAGCTGCAGTTATGTTTGAGAAAATTAAGGAAGGGATTAAGAAGCCCAATCTTGGTAGAATACTTAGCCTCTATCTGGCTACTTGTATTCCAGAAACACTGACCCAGAAGTCTGGTACTAAGATAAATCATATGAGACGAATGAACTTAAGAATACTGTCCAGGTGGGACAGAGTGTTGTCCAAGGATGTCTCTACACCTCAGAAACACATGAAGACGGTTCAGAAGAAGAAATCTCCAGCCAAGATAGCTGAATCATCCAGTGATTCAGAGGAGGCAGTCGTATTTAGCTCAGATGAAGGACCAAAAAGGACAAGGAAATCTCCTCCTCCAGAACCTGACACTGATGATAAGTTGCAGGGGGAGAATGTTCCTGAAAGCAACATCTCTGTGGATCAGTTCCAGGGGGAGACTATTCAAGTTCCAGATCAACAAGTGCTATCAACTCCAGGGAGAGATAATGCTCAAAATACAAATGTCCAAATAGCTGAACTGGACAGTGAAACAACCAATCTCTCTATAATAGAGGTAGTACAGGATATCAATCAAGCTGCCAAAGGCACTGAGAATGAAGCACAGGATGTGCTCATGAATGTCATTGATCAACATGAGCAACACAAAGTTCCTGAGAATGAAATACCCATGGAAGAAAACTTTGAATTCCAGGGGGAGCCACCATTTGAGAATGAGGAAGTTATTCCTTCAGTTCAGATGCAACAAGAGGTAACACTTGAAGAACTATTTCCTGATTTACAAGGAGCAAGAACTGAGGGGGAGATGCCAATCCTTGACCCTCGACGAAAAGGAACAATGGACATAGCTAGTTCATCTGATTCCTCTGAAGAAGAAGAAGCCTCCGGGGCAAAGAAAAGAAAACTTGTGGAGCTCAGGAAGAGGAGCACAGGCTATAAGAAAGCCTTGAAGGCTGCCCCACAAACACCAGCTCCTGTAGTAGACTTCAGTTCACTTTTAGTGCAACTGCAATTGAAGTTGGATGAGCAGAGAATTGCTCTTGAAAAATATGTGGATGAGAACAACAAAGATCTGCAATTTCACTTGGCCCAGGATATCAATTCCATTAGGTTTGAAGTAAACTTGAACAAGAAGGAAATGACAGATTGCTTCCAAAAGGGAGGTAATGTTGTAGTCTACTTGGCCAAGCAACAACAGGAAGCTAAGACTACTATAGAGGACATTGCAGTAAAACCAAGTTATGTCCTGGAAAATCAAATCAGAATGAATCAAAATCTAGAAGACTCTCATAATACTATTCTAACAGATCTCGGGAGTAAAGCAACTGCTATCACAGAACAAATGGTTACAGTAAAGTCTGATTTTGACAAACAAATCAAAGAGGATTTAGCGGCTGTCCAAACCGCTATCTAGGCATCTCAAAAGGCAATCTCTGATCAAATGCAGAAGTTCAAGACCTATTATAAAGAAGAAACAAATTATCTAGCTGATCAGGTAAGATTTCACAAGGATGATCTGAGAGACCATGTGGAAATAAAAGTCATAAAGGGGGAGAGAGAGTATTAGTCAAAGCAAGCTCAGATCATGCTAAATGGATAACTAATAACATCAGAGCAACTCTTGGTTATCCACCCCTTTGTGATGATGACAACATTGCTGAATCGGGAATTCAACCTGCTTACATTGAAGGGGTTCAGCAGGAAGTAGCCCAAGTCATATATCCACCTCCAGACTTTGAAGAAATCCAGCATGCAGTACAACAAATGTATAGTCCTCCAATGGAGACACATAATGTTATTTTTGAAAATGTAGAAATGTCTGCAGCTGCATTACAAAGGGAAAAGGAAGCACAAAGAGCAAGGGATGCTCAGAAAGAAGCTCAGCTGTCTAAGAAGTGATTCAAAGAATAGGCAGAATTAAAGCCTGATTTTGAACAATGGAGTCCAACCTCCAGGAATATTATTCTGACTTCTTAGAATGCTGTTAATGAGAATATGCATGATAGAGGAAAGTGGTATTCTGAACAGGAATGAAGCAAATATCAGGAGCGGCAAGATGCTATATACCAGTTCAGAAGAGACCTCAGAGCTGGGAAGATACCTGCAAACTCTGTGGAGCCTAACAAGTATTTCCCAAAGCCTTTTCATTACCTTGAAAGGCAAAAGATCAAGGCTGAAGAGCTCAAGAAGAAGGATCTTAAAGGAAAGAAGCTGGCTGATGACACAGAAGCTAAAGTACAAGCTAGGATTCAGTCTGGCAAAGGAATTGTCATTAAGGAACCTGATCAATCATAGGATTAGAATGACTAGGTTAAGGACTATGTAATGATTTTTGTCCTAAATCCTTGTTATTCTGAATTACTGAATATATATAAAAATGAATTTCTTGTTTCAGCCATGATTTGATATTGAATACTTATGTTTATGTGATGCATGATTACTGTATTGTAACATATTTTGTGATAATATTGTTACATGCTATTTCTGCTTATGATTAATCCTGTCTTTGTAATGACTTTTTTACATCATAATCCTTGTTTTATTATAAGTGGTGTATATCATTGACTAAGAGTTATGACTTCTCCAAATAGGGGGAGATTGTTGGGTATATTGGAAACTGTGTACCTGATTTGGAGAAGTCTCACTTAACTCAATGATATACATCATTGTGTATTTGATGAGATGTTGAGTTTCAATGTGCAGGTTAAAGAAATGCAAAAAAAAATATTCTAAGTACAAGTGTCGACACTTGTGAAGGAAATGTGTCGACAGCAGGAGCCAGATTGTGTCGACACACAGGACTTGTGTCGACACACAGATATTCAGTTTACAGCAATTGTGTCGACACACAGAAATTCAGTCTACAACAATTGTGTTGACACACAGGACTTGTGTCGACACACTCAAGAATTCTGTCGACACCAACTATGTCGAGACTGGAAACAGATCGTGTCGACATACAGGACTTGTGTCGACACATTCTACAGAAGGTGTGTTGAGAAGATAAAGAAGAGCTGTGTCGACATTCTATGAGCTGTGTCGATATCATCAAGAATTGTGTCGACACATTCCATTTGTGTAGACACATATGAAGTTTTGTCTCGACACTTTCTGCTTAGATAAAAGTGACGAAGTATCAGATGTCAAGAGTGAAGACTTGACAGCTGTCATAACTGACAAAGCTGTCACATCTGTCAGAGCTGTCAGAATGCAGTTATGAACCGGATCAACCAGTAACCTCGGATGGGATCTATATAAGACCTGTTCTTTCGAAAAAAGAGTAGAGAGGGACTGGGTAGCTGGTTCATCCTGAAATCAACAAGTCACTGTTAAAGAGAAGACAGATCCTGAACAAGTCTGCAAAAAGAATTCAGAATCACATCTAAAGGAAGAGAAGAGCTGGATTGTGGATCGACTTCAACTTTTCAAGAGAAGATCAACCTTACTTTGTTCAGATTCAAGAAGTTTTGAAGAAGCTAAGACATGTTGGATCTCAAGTAGTCAGTTCATTCCAGATCTGATCAAGAAGTCTACATCAATTTCTCTTTCTTTTTGGGTGAAGAAATAATCATTCTCTCAATCAATTCTCTAAGATCTTTTATAGATCTGAGGTAGGATCTTTGTGATCTGAGTTATAGGTCTGGTTATAAGGGTTGAGGTAGGGCTTGCTAGCCTGAGTGTAGGAGTGTGGACTCACTCTGAGGTAGGATTCTCTGAAAGAATCTGAGTTGTAGGACTTGTTGAAGTCTGAGCTGTAGGAACCATTCTGGGTTCTAAGTTGTAAGATCTGAGGATCTGAGAAGAAAGAAGGGAGTTAGGCCGAATCTAGTATACTGCTAGATAGACGAAGGGGGAAAGTGGATGTACCCATCTCTTGGAGAATCACTATAAATCTGTGTGTATGCTGTGTTGGCTGTGTTTGTTTTGATCTGTGTTGTGATAGCTGTAGCATAGTTTGTCTAACTGTGATATATTTTATCTGCCTAATTAAAATTGGAATTGAACCTATTCACCCCCCTCTAGATGTGTAGGGTATCTTGAAACCAATTCTTTCAGTGGCCGACCACTCCAATAGAAAAGATAACGCATAATATCTCGCCCGCTTATGGTGTAGGAGTCGTGATCGATGATCTGAAGTACGTCGTCCGTAGAAGTAGGTGGTTGTGGTTGTAATTTATCTGTCTGACAATAATGTATCTCCGTCTCGCAATAATGTATCTCCGTCTCGCAATAATGTAACTCCGTCTGATTGCTGTGTTGGTGGAACCGTCAGTGGTGTAATGCGATCCTCATGGCGCGACTCCGCGGATGACAATAGAGGACTAGTAGAGGCAATAGGAGGTGAAGAATCAGGTAGAGGGGCTATGGGAAATGATGACTCAGGTAGAGGTAAGGAAGAAGGGTCCACATACACGCGCTCCTCGTAGTAAGGAGTCAAATCCTCTATGTTGAATACTCGGTTTATGCCCATACCATGAGGGATGTCGATCTCATATGCGTTTGTACCAATCCGCCGTACGACTGTATATGAGCTCATTCTGCGTGCGCTTAATTTATTTGCTGGTCCTTGCGGGGCCCTCTCAGATCGAATGCGAATCAATACCTGTTCTTCCGCCTCAAAGATTTGTTCCTGCCTGTGCTGGTCTGCTTGATCCTTATAATAATCATTACTAGCTGCAATTTTTTTACGGATTGACTCATGGAGTGCATGCACATGTTGTATGAAAGACTCTGCTGACTCACTGAGTCTGGACTCTAGGGGAATATTCACTAAGTCAATAGATTTCCTTGGCTTATACCCTAACATGACATGGTATGGACTCAAACAGTGGTCATATGACAGAGCTATTATATGTAAATTCGGCTATGTGGAGAACATAATCCCAGGTAGACGGAGTATCTCCAACAAGACAATGCAATAATATCCCTAGACTACGGTTAACAACCTCGGTTTGTCCATCCATCTGCTAGTGATATGAGGAGGAAAACTTCAAGGTCATACCTTTAGTTGTCAAGGCGCGCTTGAGGTGCCGCGCGCACCAGGCGCAGCCCGCCGCGCCTCAGCATAGCTGAGGCGGGCGATGTGCCCCAGGCGCGCCTTACAAGCTCCCAGGCGCGCCAAAGGCGCGCCCGGGCCTTTCAAGTTTTTTAAATTTTTTTTTTGATATGGGCAAAAACATGATCTTAGACGCACCCGAGACACCCCTTGCGCACTTGGGTGCCCGATTCGCTGAAATCGAGCGAATCGGGCGCCCGATTTCAGCGAATTGGGCGCCCAATTCGCACAATTTCAGCGAATTGGGCGCCCAATTCGCTCAATTTCCCTTTTCCCCAATTTTTGCGCCTCACGTTCCTCAGGCGCGTGCCTGCGCCTTGCGCCTAGGCTCCAGGGGCCCTTTGCGCCTCGGTGCGCTTTGCGCCTTTGATAACTTAGGTCGTACCAATTTTCTTCCATAAAATTTTCCAAAAATAGCTCCTGAAGCGCACGTCACGATCTGAGACTATGGAAGTGGGAAGTCCATGATACTTAAAAACCTCTCTAAAGAATAACACAGCCACATGAGAGGCCTTAGCGGTCTTTCAACAAGGGATAAAATGAGTCATTTTAGAAAAACGGTCCACCACAATGAATATCAAATCGAGTTTCCTTAAAGTACGAGGGAGCCCAAGAATAAAGTCCATACTAATATCAGACCCGGGCCTCTCTGGGATGGGTAGAAGAGCGTATAGCCAGTGGGTTGGCGGGATCCCTTAGCGGTCTGACAGACTCGACAATGCCTGACAATCCTAGTAACATCCTTCTTCAGGCAGGGCCAGAAGAAGTGATTCTCAACTGACGCAATTGTCTTGTCTCGACCGAAGTGTCCCGCTGCTCCGCCTGCGTGTAGCTCCCAAATAAGGAATTCTTAGAGGGAAGACTGTGGAACGCAGAGGCGCGAGCCCATAAATAAGTACTCGTCAGAAATCGAATAACCCTCACGAAGATCAGGTGGGTCCCTCGATTGTGCGGCATAAATGTTCTCAAAATCCGAGCATTCTGGATAATCGTAAACTTGACGCTCAAAACCCACTACATGAGTGCTCATGGTGTGGAGAATGCTGATTCAGTGACTCAAGGCGTTAGCCGGTTTGTTCTCAACACCCACTTGGTGCTTAAGAACATAATGAAACTCCTGCATATACTCCACCCATTTCGCATGTCAGTGACCCAATTTCTTCTGTGAATCGGGGTACCTCAGCGCCTGATGGTCAGAATACAAAATAAACTTCTTGTGCAGGAGATAATGTCGCTAATAACGTAATGCATGCACAATGACATAGAACTCCCGATCATAATTTGAATATTTCTGTTGGGCCTCGTTCAACTTCTCGCTAGAGTAGGCCACTGGATGATCTTGACTAAGTACTGCGCTGATGCCAACTCCTGAAGCATCACAGGCTACTTCAAAGGCCATGGAGAAATCAGGTAAGTGTAAAACAGGAGCAGTAGACAGTCTCTCCTTGAAGGCTCTAGTGACAGCCTTCATCTAAACGAAATCACCCTTGCGGAGGCAGCTCGTAATAAGGGTCATGATCAAACTGATGGCACAGACAAACCTCCTATGAAAGGTGGCAAGTCCATGAAAATTACGAGCCTTATGAATGTTCGTCGGGATGGGCCACTCTCGAATCGCCCTGACCTTGTCAGGATCAACAGATATACAAGACACAAAAACCACATATCCTAGGAAGTGTACGAATGTGGACAGGAACAAGCACTTTTTAAAGTTGATGTAAAGATGCTCCTTCCGGAGGAGCTCGAACACCAATCGAATATGACGCAAGTGCTCAGTGCGACCCTAGTTGTATATCAAAATGTCATCAAAATATACCACCAAGAATTTTCCCATGTAGGGACGCAGGACCTTTGTCAATGCTCTCATGAATGTGCTGGGCACGTTTGATGATCCGAACGGTATAACTAGCCACTCATACAAGCCGGCCTTCGTCTTGAAGACTGTCTTCCACTCATCCCCCTCTCTAACTCTAATTTGATGGTACCCACTACGAAGGTTGATCTTCAAAAAGATCTGGGCACCGGTCATCGAGTCCAAGAGATCATCGAGGTGGGGAATCGAAAAACGATACTTCACCGTGATCTTATTTATGACACAGTTATCAATGCACATGCGCCAGCTCCCGCCCTTCTTCGGAGTGAGAAGGGACGGTACGACACAGGGACTCATGCTCTCTCGTATAAGCTTCTTCCACAAAAGCTCATCAACTTTCCGTTTTAGCTTGACATGCTAAGTTAGGTTTAGGCGATAATGTTGGAGATTGGGAAAAGATTGCTCTGGAATCAGATCAATAGCATGTTGGATGTCCCTCAATGAGGGAAGCTCATCAGGAAGCTCCTCGAACATAATGTCTATGAAATCATCCATCAGCTGACGAACATCCAGGTCAGTAATCTCAGTCTCGCTAGGGGTCTCAGTCGCAATTGTGGATGCAATAATAAACAAAACCCCTGCCTCTAGACTCTCTCTCCCTTAGGAAATCACCATTCCTCAAGACATGGAGGGGTCTCGAAGATCCCACACTAACTGAAGAATCAAACTTGCCCTTGGGAGGATCCCTGGGCTGGGTCGGGGTAAGTGTAATCTTTCGACCCTTGTCGAAGAATACACACGCGGTTGATCGACATAACACGTGGCATCACGATCATATAATCAGGGTCTCCCGAGAAGTACGTGTGCAACACCCATGTGGATAACGTCACACCAAACCTGGTCCTCAGTGGTCGCTAGACGAATCAGCAGCAGACATCTCTGTGTAACCTGAATGGTGGACTTGTCTACCCATAGGACACGATACAAATGCGGATGGGGCTCGACAGTAAGCTGCATCCTCTCTAACACTTTTCTAGCAATTATATTTACGCAACTACCACTATTAATGTCGGGCTTGCAGGGACCTCCTGCACTTGGGAAATATGTGAAGAAAATAGTAGTGTGGCGCCAATCCTCCTCGGCACGCGGGGTGTGGAGGATGCGGCGGAGGATTCCTAACTCTAGCGATCTCTCAGCATCGCTCTTCCATCTGTCCTCTATAACGGCTGTAATCTCCTCAATGATAACGTACTCAACCTCAGCGCTGGGCTCTTTCGAATCCTCAATCAGTAAATTTCCTATGGGCACTGCGCTTCGTAATGCTCTTTGCCAGAACATCGATAACATTGGACGCCCCCAGGCTTGGGGCCTCTAGGCACAATAGCTTTTCCCGTCGCGTCTGCGGGAGGGCGAGGGGTGGTAGTAGTCGTTGCAGGAGTGGGTCTCCTAGCTGTGGTGGCATCAGATCGAGTGGTGCCCTGCCTCGGGCCAGCAGTACTCAAATACTGCTCGTACTCTAGCGCGAGCTGAAATACCTGCTCAAGCGTCTTCATCCTATAGGGAATCAATTCCCTTCGGATGTTCGCTCTAAGTCGCACGAAAGTGCGGTGCAGTGATGATGACAGAATATCGCTACAAACTACTAGTTTGTCAATTCGTGACATATAATCGACGATAGAGAGTCCCCTGACGTTGCGCGTAGAGTTGATCTCGATACGAAGCTGGGAGGTATTTATCTTGCAAGCGCTGCTTCATCTCATCCCATCGGGCGATGGGGTAATAGCCATCCCGCTCAAAAGACCTCTCTAGACTCGACTAATATATTTTTGCTTGGCCAATTAATTTTATCTTGGCAAACCGTACTCGCCTCTCGTCGCTCATCTCGAACCAATCAAAATAATGGTCCATGTCCATGAGCTAATCACTAAACGCCTTCGGGTCTAGGTGACCATCGAAGGTGGGAGCGTCAATGCAGATCCGTCGGGTGATGTCATCCTCCTCAGGAGTCATCCCACGATGTGGCTCTCGGTAGTCATTGTACTCATCATCATAGTCATAATCATATCGTGCTCGATCTCTACGACGAGGTGGGGGAGGATGAGGCTCATCAGGTGGATGGTGATTCCTCCCCGGATCTCGCCGATACTCGTATCCACGACGAAAATTCCCTCTCGGAGGAGGAGGGGGATCTCAGTGAGGAATGTCTCTACCCCATCTCTCAGGAGGTGCGACATCTCGTGGACCCTCGTGAGGCTCCTCATCAGGGGGAGGAGGAGCTCGACCTCTAGGTGTCTCTAACTGATCAACCCTCGTACTAACCCTCGCAATATCGTCCCTAAGGGTTTCAAACTTGGCACCCATTCAATCAAATCGATTGAGAACAAGCCTTTGAAACTCAACAGACGAATTGACGGTCCTATCGTCGTTGTGATTGTGACTCGACATGGACTGACGATAATCCTTATCACCACGTAACATGCAAGTGACCTTAACCTAGCTCTGATACCAATTTGATGCAATGGTAAGATCGATTCGGGGTGGACCATCTAATGCAAACCTATGTGCAATGAAGTATGAAAAATGCCGGAGAAGTTCCACACTAACAATCACAATTACTAACTAATTATTATAAAAATAACAGAGACACGTGCTGTCTCAAATATTTAATTAAGGGAAAATAAATATCAACTTAAATCGACATCGGCTCAATTACTATTAAGCGTGCGCATAATAAATCCCACAAGTTGCACAACAATTGAACTAATTTCAAGATAAAACAGATATCCACTACACGACGGGTGATAAAGTAAACAACAATAGAGAATAGAACTGCATACCACAATTTACACGTGCAGATGGCGGCGAAGACGGTTGTGGGCGGGCATCCAAGGTTGTAGCAAGGAATATGTGGGAAATAGAGTTTGGGACTGGTGGGGCCTTGGGAGGGTTATGCGGAGGTTGTTAGGGGAAATATGTTGGTTGTGGGGTGCATGGTAGAGGGGATTTTGGACTGGCTGCAGGGAATTGCTGCAGGGATTTTGGACTGGTAGACGGGATTTTGGACTGGCAGTAGGGATTTTGGAGGTGACAGTAGAGGGCTGGAGGGGGATGACGGGGCAAGGAAGAGGAGGGGTGGTTGGAAGTAGGGCTGGAAGTTGCTTCAGAATCAATGAAGGACTTCCTCGAGGAAATTCACGGAAAAGGGCAGCGCCGGTTAGGCTGGAAAGAACGACGGGAAATAGGGCTTTCGAGTAGCGGAGGGTTGCAACTAGTGAGGAATCTGGGAGGGAGTGGTGGTCTTCAGGGTTCGGCGGAGGAGCAGGTTGAGGCGGCTGTTCTGGCATCGCACCAATGAGAGGAAGTCCCGGAATCGCTCCAGGCACACAATCAACGGGATGCGTAAACTGCAAATCAACCTTCGATGCCCTGTGAACCGCCGGGCGTCGACTACCACATTTTATAACCCTAAAATAAAAACTGTAAATAAAAATTGAAAATCAAATAAAACTACCCAAATCGGACGGCTCAAACCATCTGGACCGATCGGAAGTCAAATACAACTCAAAACAGAAAATATAAAGGTGATTGTTATGAGCAAATCTATTTTGGGTAGGTGCAAACCAATTTTGCGGGCGGACCAAAAAATTATAAGTGCAAACAAAATAAAATAAAGAATAAACTATTTTTTTTACACCAATTTTACAAATTATAATTAACTTAGAGCTTTAATAGTGGAAAACACTTTATTGATTCTTGCACACAACTGTAATTCTTGCACAAATAAATGACTGATTTCTCATGTTACAAAAACTATAACCAACAACCGTCCTCATATATTTTTTAGTGTCTTGTCACAACTGAGTCAAAAAAGTAGTATACCAAATTACAAAACAGAACAAATATAAATCATTCACTTTACTGAATGAAATAAGTGCGAGTACTTTGATTTAAGAAATAAGTGCCGAGTACTTTGAATTTCTGTGCGATGTTTGACGACAAACAAGGATGAACCTTCATAGATAATTGGAGGCTCGCCGACACTGAACGACGTTGAGAACGGGTGGCTCTCCGACGGTGAAGCGCGATTTTAGTGTTTACGGGAGAGGAGTCGCTCGCGTGATACGGGAGAATGATTTGTCCTTATCTTTTCTACCATAAAATACTTATTAATTGTTTAAGAGTTTTTATTTTAAAAGTTGATTTGCATCTATCCAAAATAGGTTTGCCTTGCCCACAACAATTACCAATATAAAATACGAAATTGACTCGGATCGACCGTCCGGACGCAACTACGGACTCGGATCGTCTGATTGGGTAGCGGATCACCGCCTCCTGTGGGAATACACCTGTGTCGGGCGTGACGCGCCATCAAAAACGATCACACAAAAATGTTTTATGAAAATATTAGCCATTTGATTATCAATTTCCACATGATTGATAACTGCATTATCACGGAAAATATGATCTCAAATATAGTGGTGATGAAAATTACTATGCTTTCTTCAAGAATGATTTTTAAATTAACATATCACCAAGCTATTATCATAGAAATGCAGGATCTTCTCATAAGTCAATGTTTAGTCAAGAAGTTGTGTTTTTAACCAAAGTATTTGAATATGTAACTGCTGACTGGAATTTACTCAACCTTAGTGGTTATAAGTGCAACTAAATTTTTCTTAGAGCTAAACCACAAAATTAAGGAATAGCATAAGAATTGACACATGTCTAGTATACTCTTCCAGTAGACTATGCTATCACATAATTCACAACTGAATACCCACTCAAAATTCATGCACCAGAGTACTTATGATGTTTTATATCAAGATTCTCAGTGCTAGCATGATATCAAACAATGCATTTAACTGCAATAAGATGAGATTCCTTAGAAATTTTCCTGAAAGTGAGTGCACCAAAAAAACACTAAATATTATATTCAAGATACTAATAGTAAGGTAAATTAAGGATCATATCATCCATTAATACAATATATTGTCAGTTGGTTTCCCAGATTCATCCAATACAATCTTTTTTATTAAGTTCACTTGAGTTTTAACTCTTTTAATTTTAACAGGATCAAATTTCTTTAGTAGTTTCTTAGTACTTTTAGTTTTATTAATTAATCTGCCATCTTTCTTTTTCTTCATTTGAAACTCAAGAAAGAAGTTTAGTTCATTCATCATACTCAATGTAAACTCATTGCTCATGCTAGAAGCAACGTTATGACATATTGAATCATTAGTCGAACAAAATAAAGTAGCATTTATATCTAAATACATGAAAAGTCCAATAAAGAGCATCCTACGCCTCCATAACCCTTAAAATAGACCTAATGGAAGTCCTACTCAACATAAAGCATGCCGTGCTAATGATCTTGACCTAAAATACTTAGGTAGCCTACATTCATCCAACGTCGTTCCACCCATCTTCACAAAACTCATATTTTCAGTCAATAACTTTATTTTGCTGTAAAGTTCTAGGTGCAGAGAATGTTTTAATAATGTCATATTTTTGGCAAAATAATTCAAACTGTTTAATATCCGTAAAAACACTTCTAAGGAAAATAATAAATAAATATTTTTTATTTTGAATGTGAATAAATAAACTAATTAAATTTTCAAGAACATCATTCTTAATTGCTAAGAACAATGTCCGTATATATATAGAGTAATCCATCTACTATAACTAAACAATAAGTTTTATCTTCAAGACTAAATTTCAGTAGGACCAAAAAATACATATGAAGCAGTCCCAAGACCCTAGAAGTGGACCTCTTTTTTAATATAAAAAATGTCTTGATTTATTTTCTTTTTTTAACATGTGAACAAAGATGATTTTCTTATAAATTCAATAGGCAAAATAGAAACTAAATGATGTAGGGTAGGCTAAGGGGTGCACAAATCCAAGACTAATAGGGATGAGAAATGAGAACTTGTCACGCTAATCCCTATTCTACATGGACTGCTACCGTCGATGACGACGACAAATCAACACGAGCAATAGTAGTATTTAACCCACGCAACAATATTTAAAACGTAAAACAACATTCAGTTAGCAAACATTTAATGACTTTCCTCCGCTCGGAGGGCCAAAACAAAACGCGCGGCAAATAGGTCCCACCTGCAAATCACAAACGATTTGAGAACGATCTATCCACGAACAATTTATCTAAACAAGCATGAGATCCACGTGCAATTTATCTAAACAAGCATGAGATCCAAAATGATAATATAACGTCGAAAATACTAATCCAATATAACAAGTGGCTCACCGAATAAGGGAGCTGTCCAAGACAATGAAGATCCCGAAGAAGGACGCTCTTTGGAGGCGATCCGAGATGGAACCGGAGGCGGGCGATGACGAAGACGACTGGATTTGACGGTGGGAAGCGAGATCGGGCCGGGATGAGTAGATCCGACTATATAAAGGAGGATATGAGCTGCAAGAGAGTGGATCCGGCGGTTTGGGAGCGGATCCGGGTTGTAAGAGGTGGATCAGGTAGATGGGGGTGGTTGGATCTGGGCTGTACTACGCAGATCTAAGCAGATCGAGTAGAGGTGGAAGTTGGCGGTGGTTCCACGGAAGAGGGGGCGGTAGGTAGCAAGGGAGGTTGTCGTGGGGTTAGGAGAAGGGGTGGCGGTATTGTGGGGGCTTGGAGAAGGGTTGGCGGGGCGGCGGTACCATGGGGGCTTGGAGAAGGGTTGGCGGCTGCTGTTGGGGCAACGAGAAGGGGTGGCGGCTGTTGTTGGGGTTGGGGAAAAGGGCGGCGACTATTGGGGGGGGGATTCAACAAGGAGTGGCCGTTGTAGAGGGGTTTTGGGGTGGAGGTAGAGGGATTAGGGGGTGTGAGATGAAGGCTAGGGTTAGATAATACCTTGGGAGGAAGAGCACTTAGGAGTCGTCACCTAGGGTTCCACAGCGTCGGCACCATGGGGCGATCACGAGATTCCGGGATAGAAGTCTCCAAAATCTGCCATGCCCTAATCAACCCCTTACCACTCTATTTATAATAAAGATAAAACTAGGGCATCCAATCATCGACAACTATGATTGGCCAAAGGTGGGGTAACCCGATTCCATTAAAACAAAAGCAAAAATGAAAACATAATATATGAAATCGAATCGGAATGTGGATCCGGACGCATCCGCGGAGTCGGATCGGCGATCCGATCAAGTCCTCCTGTGCGAGTACACGGACGTGGGTCCCGCCTTGCGGCGAACCCCTCCTAGTGCATGCTCTGATGGATCACCATCACTAAATAATTTAATTTCTACCACTTAAATGTATCCACGCTAATATGGCAAAATTTACTATATCATAACCAGGAATCCTCCAAGTTAGATTTTAGGAAAATGATTGTTGCAACTCTTTTTATTCAAGAGTAGAAGATAAATATTTTTCATTATTACAACTAGATAAAATCACTGCATTGTCTTTCTTATTTTTTCATCTAGAAGCAATAAAATCATCCGTGTATCCTATATCGCAAAGCCAATTAATAAAAAACTAGACATGCTTTAAACCATCAGTTAACAACAACAACACTCAAGCCTTTATTCCATTATAGTGGTGTTGGCTATATGGATCCTTTGTCAGCATTGTGCTCTATCTTTAGTCATAAACTAATTAATGCCTAAGTACATCATATCTTTCCTTATAGTTTTATTCAAAGTCTTTATTGGTCTACCCCTCCCCCGTTTTGGCTAAACTCTCACAACGCTAACGTATGCCTCTAATGGTCTCCTTTGTACGTGTCTGGGCCATCTTGCTCGAGCTTTTCACATCTTCTCTACAATTGGTGTCACTCTTATTGTATCCCTGATACATTCATTCCTAATTTTACCTAGTCTCATGTGTCCATACAACCACCTAAGCATTCTCATCTCCGCAATTTCCATTTTTTTCTCTTGTGCATAATGCACTGTCCAACACTCAGAACCGTAGAGCATGACTGGTCTAATTATAGTACGCTAAAACTTGCCTTTAAGTTTCAATGGTACTTTACGATCACATAAATCCTTGATACGCCTCTCCATTTCAACCAACCCTCTTGGATTCTATGTATCTCATCTTTATCAACACCTCCATCTTTTTGAACTACCGATCTCAGATATTTAAAACACTTAGTGCGTGAAATATCTTGATCACCCAGCTTGATAACGGAGTCATCCGTCCTTCTTGCACAACTAAATTTAAGCTCTATATATTCCATTTTGCCCTTCTTTAAACCCCAATCAATAGGTCTTTTTTAATGGAAAGAGAAATGTTGGAAATCTTGATCTTTTCAATTTTGAGATCTTTCCTTTTTTGTATTATCTTCAAAAATGACCGTCCATTTTTCCTGTGGTTAGTATAGATCTATCTCATATCATATGCTTAGAGGAACCACTATTTAGGTACCACTTGTCTTCATTACTCCTGTAAAGACTAACTCACAAACATAAAAATCAAAGTACCCACGCAAAGTTGGTTTAATGAGTGTTACGTTGAGCAGACATCATAATTTTTTGTGTAGGTGCAGAGTGTAGCATTCTGGCAAATTGTGTTAGATCATTCTTGATGCGGAGCATAGACGAGCACTTGCAGTGGATGACGAGTTTTGGGCCCATTCAGGGCTGATGTGGCGACTTTCCATATATGACGTGCCCAGATCGACGATCGGACTCCGCAGATGTGTTCGGATTCGTGTTGCGAATCGATTCGATATATTATTTCACTGTTTTGCATTTTATTTTGATGTATTTAGGTGGACCCACATACAGCCAATCATAGCCATCGATGGTGGGATGCCCTAATTCTCCTTTTATTATAAATAGATGGTTTGTGGGCTGGTTGAAGGCATTGTAGCTTTTGGAGAAGAGAAATCCCGAAATCCGGCGATCCCTTCACGGTGCCGACTCCTAGGTGCCTATCTTTCTCCCCAAGGTACCCCCTAACCATAACCCTCTTTTCCCCTCCCAAACACCCCCCCGAAGCCCCCACAACCCCCCCCCCCACCACCCCAATTTCATCAGAGCCTTTAATGACGCTGTTCAAAAATAAAAAATATAGTTCACTGATAAATTTCTCAGCCTTATATCCACGGCCGGCCGCTGCTCCCTCCAATCCAACAACCCGCCACCCTGCCGCTTCCCCTTTTTTTTCTCAACAGCAGCCACTTGGCCGGCCCTTCCCAGTCCGCCACCTCTCCCCAAAGCCCCCACCGGCTTCTCCCTTCCTCCCAGAGCCACCACCGCACCCTCTCCTCCCTCCACAGCCCAAAACCGCACCCCCACATCATCCCTCGTCGTGGATCCACCTCCAAACAACCCAAATTTCTAGATCATTCCATATTTGGAAATTTCAGCCCCCGATCCACTATTTCTACCACTCGTCCAACACTACCTAGCCCCGATCCGTTACTGCATCATCAGATCTACCCACCCCCTGCCCGGATCTCCATCTACGTTGCCGAATTTATCCATTTTCGGTCCACTTTTCATCTTCCGCCGTCGAGGACAGCCATTTCCATTATTTCCACGCCATCAGTTCCACTCTCGATCGACGATCCACGCATCCGGCTCCGGAATCTTCATTGCCTTGGTCAGCCCACTATTTGGTAATATTTAGTTGTACTGGTTTTTTATTTTCAGCATTTATTTATTGGGTTGGACATTTTCTATTTGCTTGGAAGAACAATATCGCAGAATTTTGCCCTAAATTATTATTGTGATTTGCAGGGTTTATTTGCCGCGCACTCTTGCTTTGACCCTCAACGCGGAGGAAAGTCTAAGTTTGTTTTGCCCTAGTAAATTATTTTGTCTTGCTGTGAATTAACTGCGTGAGATGTTATTATTTATTACTTAATTGTGATTTAATCGTCGAGTTGTTGCATAACATGTAGGGTTAAGTCGCCGCATTTCTCGCCGCCTATAGATTTGTCCTGCGTCAATTGGTATCATAGGGAGGTTGCGCGCACTTTTTGATACACAGTCGTAGAGTATATAGGTTTTTCATTATATCTAGGTGTCACAATTATTCCCCTCCTCAATTTAAAGGTCTCGAGCCCACTTGCACAAGCTCTCACAGAACCCTGTCAGGAAGATCCTCATATTATTACGACTATCATTCTCGATCGCAGTACATCACTTTCAGAGATCGTGTTGACCCACCGACACGGCTCCACTATGCTAGAGATGATCAACATGATGATTGTCGTCGTTCTTATCCGTACACGCGAGCGAATCGTGTTGATCCTTCGACACGACTCGGTTACCTTAGGGATGATTATTATGAGGATAGTCGTTCCGAGAGTGATCTTGAGTGTCAGTTTCGTACTGCTGCACCTTCATTTGATGGCTCATCGAGTCCCAAGTCTTTCAGTTATTGGCTCGTGGATATGTAGTATTATCTTGATCATTTTTAGGTATTCGGTGAGTGTCGCGTCAAGTTTGCGAAACTTAGACTTTTATATCAAACGAGGACATATTGGGCTAGCATTGAGAGGACCCGCGAGCGAGACCGTCTACATCGCATCACCAATTGAGTGGACATGAAGCGTACATTGTGTCAGAGGTATTTGCCTTCGTCGTATCGAAGTCGCTTGCTCGACCAATTATTTTCCCTTCAGCAAGGATCCATATCTGTCGCTGAGTACAAGGATCGCTTTGATGAATTAGTTGTGATGAGCGATATCCGAGAGGACCCAGCCATGACCACTTCCCGATTTCGGTCTGGGCTTCGATCTGACATTCGTACTAAGGTGATTTATCATAGCTCGAAATCCTTCGAGTCGACATATCATCTCGCCCTTTGTTACGAACAGTCTTTGAGATCCGAAAGAGCTGGCCGATGAGATTCTCACCTTGACCTCCGCAGCACGAGTCTCCCTCGTACTGAGGTCACCATGACGCCTACCATTGTCTTGTCAGCCACGACAGAAGTGATACCTAATGCGGATTTCTCTCACCCCAGTAAGGTGCTTAGCCCTGTGAGCAACCTATCTTTTGTTTCTGACTCGTCTATTGTGATCCCGACTATGAGTGAACTTGAGCGACCTATTGAGTCTGTAGTGTTGTGTCCCTCACCCACACCACTTTTGACGTGTCATGGGCTGATCAGCACCCCTACCCTAGACTCTTGTCTTGACACCGCGCTGACAGACCCGTTCTTGAGAGGTCTATGTCTCCCTCTCATTGTCATTGCTTTGAGTCATATCACGACTAAGAGCCCCGAGCCTAATGTTGATCTCGTAGTGGCTATGCCACTCAATCAAGGGGACACTACCTCTCATGATGGTACTCATATGGAGGATCATGAGCCTAGTGACGAGTTCTGTGACGACCCCCTTGTTGAACCTCCTGATGATCCGTCCCATCCTGGTGAGGATGAGATTCAGTTAAGCCACTCATATATGAGTATTGACTTACTGACGCCACTTCCATTATCGTACCTGACCTTGCCCCAGTGGTTGGATATTGAGTGGAGCATCAAGTATCTAGGATTTCCCCTAGTAAACTTGAGTACACTCCTGATATTTTGGGATCCTATCCGGCGACACATCGCACCCTTGATGTGTTTTGGGACGCACCACCTGCTGACCCACCAGACGAGTTCTTTATTTTTGGGGATCCTTCCCACACTATAAAGTCACGCCTTTTAGCCTGTGCACACGACTTTCACTCAGGTGGTCGTCGCATTCGCGATAACTTTTCATACACACCTTTTGGTGCGCCCCCAGATGTGTTACGCTCCATGAGAGACATTTTGCTCTTCATAAGCTCGCCTTTGAGTGTAGATGTTTCTCACGATCATCTGAGCACTCGTTTCACATGAGATAAGTTTTTCTACACTCCACCGAGAGAGCCTCCTGATAGGCCACCTCCCTTGATAGATTTTCAGGTCATTATTAGATTTTCCCATAGAGAGCATGTTGTGTCTGACGTGTTTTATTTATATCATTTGCATGAGTCTGTTGAGTCGTTTCTTCATCATTTGCATGAGTCTGTTATGTTGTCTGTTCATCGTTTGCATGTGTGGCATGAGTCATTCCGACAGAGAATCCATAGTGATAATAAATTTGATAAATCACATGCGATCCGTTCATTGACAAGTGCAGGTACTTCATGAAGGCGAGCAGGTGATGGTGAGAATCTGCGTTGTGAGGCTCCGTGTGAGGCTTGCTAAAGGCTTGAGCGTTAGACGAATGGATCTCTATATAATCATGAGATAGATCGAAGCAAACATCTATGATCTTGATTTCCTTGCAAGTATGAGTATCCACCTGGTATTTAGTGTTGAGGATATGACGCCATACTACGAGCCTCGCGAGTATGTGGACCAAAGCAGTGAGGATTTCCAGCCGCCCACACCTTCACTCCCGTTTCCTTGCCACCCCCATAGCCCACCTATGTATGATGGTGATGCAATCCGATACGGATCTAACGGCCTAGCAGCGCCCTTCCCGAGAGAGCGGGGACTACGATAGCTAATTCTCTACTTAAGACGATTCAGCTCGAATCTCTTAGCGAGGGCTCCAAGCGTGCATTTAGTTATCTCGCAAACGGATAACTCAATTTAGCGACAAAGTTCGTGCTAGTTTAAATGGAAATAACGATAGAAAAAGACCGATAAAAATGCAAGCGCTAACAACACGATCAGATAAATTAATTGCATGAGTAGTAGACAACAACGGGGAGCAGAAAGGTATACCTGCGAGGATTTCCCAGGCAGAGGAGTTCCTACAGGTATTTGGGACAGCAAGCTTGTCGGTTTTGGGTTGGTGGTGGCTGGACGGGATGGCTGTAGGAGGTGGCTGGTCGGCAAGCTGGTCGGTTTTGGGTTGGGGGTGGCTGGACGGTATGGCTGTAGGAGGTGGCTGGTCGGGACTTTGACGGACAAGACTGTGGCGAGTGGGGGAAATGGGATAAAAAATGGAGGGTTCGTGATGTTGGCGGTGGGGAAGGTGTCAGAGGAGGAGTTGAGCGGTTTTGGTTGCCGGAGTTCCAGGCTTCGGCCCTGTCGGAGAGGGAGGAGGCGCGGTAGGGCGGAGTCGGGGAAGATCGGGAGAATAAAGGTCGACGTCGACCGATATTCCTGGGAAACGGCGGCGCTGGACGCTGCTTGAGTAGGCGGAGGGCTCGTCGGATCTGGAGGCAGTAGGATCGTCTGACCTCTATCGATCCCAGGGCCGAGGCGCCAGAACGGGAAAGGGAGAAGACAGGCGGTGGGGGACGAACGAAGGCGTGCTGGGCGGAAACCGGGAGAGAAGACAAACAGTCTCTCTCAGTTCTTTCTGCCAGCTCCCCTTTGACCCGGTGGAGGATTAGTAAAATAGTAGGAAAAGGACAGTTTCATTCAATTGATAAGATAATAAATGAGGGGGTTCAATGCCATGAATAAAAGAGGGGTTTTGGAAATCCAAGAGGTTTTAAATCTTAACTCCCCAAATTAATTTCTTATTTAATACTATTAAATCAGAAATTGTAACTTTCCTCATGCAATTAAATTAGCGCCGCTTAAAATATTGTCGCGCCTGCATCCTACCACCTTAGACTACCAGACCTCTTTTATTAATGATCATATTGGTCGGTCAAACCAACAAACCTTATTTAAAATTGAAAAAGCAATACAATAACAACAACACACACGAATACAACTCCCATAATGATAACAAAAGTATTTTAAATAAAATAAAACACACACAAGATGAGCTTGGCTCATCCGGATGCGTCCACGGATGCATCAGATGGCCACCACCACTCACCTACTTTTGACACCCACCAACCCGGGGACTCGTCTTCTTTGGTTCTACCAGCGGCGCCGCCGATCGCACCAGGATCCGCCACTTGTGAGTTGAGCATTGAGAGCATCATGGAGACCAGACTCCACCAGTGCATTCCCACTACAGACATTGGTGACTTTTGGATACTTGCAGCAGAGCTTGATCGATTCGCCCTTGGATTTTTACTTCAGCGCGACCGTCTCCATTCACCGGAGATGACAACTTTTCAGTCAGGGGGAGTTGATTGACAAGGACACTTTTCCAGCGACGACACTTGGGCGACCTCTGGTGGACTTCTTCGAGTTTTACCTGGCATGCAACGAGAGAATTCTGATCCCTATTCATCGGGAGATGAATTCTTTCAAGCCGGGGAGATTGATGCGAAACATAGACGAGCACTTGCAGTGGATGACGAGTTTTGGGCCCATTCGGGTCTGATTTGGCGACTTTCCATATATGACGTGCCCGGATCGACGATCAGACTCCGCAGATGTGTTCGGATTTGCGTTGCGAATTGATTTATTATTTCACTATCTTGCATTTTATTTTGATATATTTAGGTGGCCCCACCTTCGGCCAATCATAACCATCGATGGTGGGATTCCCCAATCCTCCTTTTATTATAAATAGATGGTTTTTGGGCTGGTTGAAGGCATTGCTGATTTTGGAGAAGAGAAATCCCGAAATCCGGCGATCCCTTCACGGTGCCTACTCCGTGGAACCCTAGGTGACGACTCCTTGGTGCCTATCTTCCTCCCCAACGTACCCCCTAACCCTAGCCCTCTTTTCCCCTCCCAAACTCCCTCTCGCAGCCCCCACAGCCCCCCAATTCCATCAGAGCCTGCTGTTCAGAAGAGAATAAGAAATCCTGTTTAATTGAACGGTTCAAAAATTAAAAATACTGTTCATTGATAAATTTCTCAGCCTTATATCCACGGCCGACCGCTGTTCCCTCTCCCTGCTGCCTCCCTCCAATCCAGCAACCCGCCACCCTGCCGCTTCCCCCTTTTTTTTCTCAACAACAGCCCCTTGGCCGGCCCCTCCTAGTCCACCACCTCTCCCAAAAGCCCCCACCGGCTTCTCCCCTGCCTCCCAGAGCCACCACCGCCCACTCTCCTCCCTCTACAACCCAAAACCGCACCCCCACATCCTCCCTCGCCGTGGATCCACCTCCAAACAACCCCAATTTCCAGATCAGTCCAGATCTAGAAATTTCAGCCCCGATCCGTTATTTCTACCACCCGTCCAACACTCCCTAGCCTAGATCCGTTACTACATCATCGGATCTACCCACCCCCCGCCCGGATCTCCACCTACGTGGCCGAATCTATCCATTTCCGGTCCACTTTTCATCTTCCGCCGCCGAGGACAGCCACCTCCACTATTTTCACGCCACCGGTTCCACTCTCGATCGCCGATCCACGCATCCGGCTCCGGAATTTTCATTGCCTTGGTCAGCCTACTATTTGGTAAAATTTAGTTGTACTGATTTATTATTTTCAGCATTTATTTATTGGGTTGGACATTTTATATTTGCTTGGAAAAACAATATCGTAGAATTTTGCCCTAGATTATTATTATGATTTGCAGGGTTTATTCACCGTGCACTCTTGCTTTGGCCCTCCACGCTGAAGAAAGCCTAAGCTTGTTTTTCCCTAGTAAATTATTTTGTCTTGCTGTGAATTAACTGCGTGGGATGTCATTATTTATTACCTAAGTGTGAATCGTCGGGCTGTTGCATAACATGTAGGGTTAAGTCGCCGCATTTCTCGCCGCCTATAGATTTGTCTTGCGTCAATTCTTACCATATTATCAAACTAAATATTGGGGCGGCCCGGTGCACAAAGGCATCCCCACGTAGCGAGGGTCCGGGGTAGGGTCTCACCACAAAGATTAAATGTAGTCAAACTTACCATGCATTTTTGCAAGAGGCTGCTTTTAGGACTCAAACCCGTGAGCTCAAGATCACATGGAAACACCTCAACCGGTGCTCCAAGGCTCCGCTTCATCATCAAACTAAATATGACCTCTTTAATTATAGTTGTTACAATAAATACTTTACGAGTTATCATGATATGAATGAATATTTGTAAGAGTGTGAAAACTATGATAAGCATTTGATTATGACTTATACTTGTTGGATTTATAAAGATGCAATGCATAAAATGAATCATAATCATAAACATGAGAAGGCGTGCGCTTAGAGCATGAAAATGTGAACTACATGCTTTATGAATATGAGCATATTCTTAAGCAATTCATTTCTAGCTTTTAAAATAGTTATCTCTCTTCCAAGAGAAACAGACAAAATATATATAATATTGAGTTTCATATTTTGGGATCTAAGCATATGACGTTCAACTTTGTCATTAACAAATCATCGTAAGATATAGAAGATGAGCATCTATGTTTTATTTCATTTACTTTTCGGATTAACTCATTTTTCTCTTTAAAAACATTCCATTCAGTTTTACCAGACTCAAAAGTTCTATCAGCATGTAGTTTATTATCTCTAACAAGTGAATTATAATCATGAGATAAAGTAGATATACTAAGTTCTATCAGCATGTAGTTTATTATCTCTAACAAGTGAATTATAATCATGAGATAAAGTAGATATACTAACAACATGAGATTCGGACTCTGTTAGTTGTTCAGTTAACATAGATTTTTCTTTCTTAAATATCTCAGAATCATGCAGTAAAGTCTTATACCTATCAACAATAAGAATAAGAGCATTTAATCATCGAAAATAATAGTAACATAAGTGTTAGCATCAATCAATAAACTTGACGTAGAATCATATTGTTTCTTTAATTATTTAGGGTGCTGATATTTGTACATCATAAATGGCTATTTATAACCCATGAATATTCGTACACCCCAAAATTATATTTGTACCCCAAGTGGCTATTTATATCCCAATTTTTGAAATTTTAAAACTAACATTACAAGAACAATTGAAAGAAGAATAACTATATGGTTCTCAACATATATTGTTACATAAAGGTAATAGGCAAAAAAACATAATTTTCTTCAATATTCAGTCAGCATCCGTATGGTCCCGTTGAAAATATTTTATCCCTGCAAAAAAGTCGCGTCAAATTAATAAATTAATAAAATAATTAAAACAACTACGATTCAAAATTGTTACATTGTACTTAATAAGTTGTAGTGATATATTTGAAGATCCAAAAAGATGAATTAATCTCAATTTTTCGAATGTGACTGCAAAATAACCATAATGTTAGATTAAGATATTGTCAAAATTTTAAGTTATTAAAAATAATATACAATATTTACATACCTATGGTCAAAATAGTCGTGTAATATTTGGAACTTCTCATTGCTCTGCCACTTGTTCATGATATCTTGTCCACACTGAAAATATTGGCGGTTGTGGACATTCTTCTTTCATCCGCAATTCAATGAAGTGGTCGTCATTTATATATCCGATATAAACAGCCCTTCTAATATCTGTCGGAGCTGAATTTAGTGGTAGAAATGTGAAGGATTGTTGACTCGAGAAATGAACTAGCTGTATGTTGTAGCATGATGCAACTAATAGCCCCATGTCAGACATTGTCATCCACTTATCTAGTGGTGCTGGTACATTCCAACAATCTAGAGATTTTAGTAATTCCAATCTCCTTGTTGTCCCAAATATTTCAGTGTACAACAATGACCTATTATGTAGCTCACCCGCAAGATCATGTCGTACTTGCATCCAACTATCTCCCATATTTAGAGCAAGACTTATCACTTTATATCCACAATGCCCATCTCCCAAAACATCAATGACCTCAATGAGCTGTGTATGCACATTTGGGGGCATTTGCTTGTGCACATTTTCAAGGAAACCACCCATTGTAACTGTTTGTTTCTTTGTCTTAATCAATTTGACCTTACCAAGTTGTTGTTGTTTTTGTTTTTCCTCATTTAGAACATGCTCAAAATGTGAGAGCTCTCTTTTTGTGAATTTATAATCCTTCATAATTTTTTTTGAACTTCCTTCCGGGCGGCCTTTCAATTTTTTTGACATTTTAGGTTCCTTTGTCCGACTTGCATCCAGATTTATTAGATCACACAATTTTCTTTTAATCTCTTTTCGTTGTAGATCAGTAATGGTGCTATATTTTTTCAATTTTCCTTCCATATCGTTCTCTATGTCAACACACTCATTTTGTTCTTCCTTCACTTTGAACTCATGCTTGTCTAGTAGTGTTAACTGTTTCCAATGTTTGTGGATCATCCATAAAGAAAATGCGTTACTCTCTTTAATGTACATAACAAACTCATGTGCACAAGACAATCCAAGCGTATATCTGTTCTTATGTGTACATTGAGCCTGCTCAACATACCCCGATTTTATTGCATCTTTTTCCTTTTTTATCATCTCTAATGCAGCAGTAGAGACGTTCCCAAGTAACTCTGAGTAAAATATAGTTTTAAAACTAGGGTAAACATGCATCTTACTTTTTCCAAACATTATTTTGATTTTCGAGTGTTGTAAGTTGATCATGTTGTCAAAAGTTTTCCAAACTGCAGTAAGATTTCCAACATAAACTTCAAGAAATATTTTCAGTTGACTATGACCCCCCTCGACATGATTGGTTGATGTGTTTCCAAAATGCAAGTATTTATCAACCCATGTAAAAATAAACATCTCTTTGTAAGGTTCTAACCGTGTTTTTGTAACATAAACAATCACATCCGGATAACTTCTAGCATAATCGATCATTATTTCATTTAACCGCATATGAAACTCATTTTCAGATACTGCTTTAACAATATTTTGCCAAATATTCAAAAATACATCACATTCTTTTCCCTTGGTAAAGTACTTTTTGCAATGAGCCAAAATATTACGATGTATATGTACTTGACATAACACATTCTTAGCATTTGGGAAAATAACTTCAATTACATTCATCAAAGCAATCTCTCGATCGGTTACAAAAACATTAGACATTACATTCCCATCAAAAATAAGCTTGAAACACTCAAGCGCCCATTTATAGTTAGCTTCATTTTCACTTGACATAAAAGCGAAACAACAATAGAAAGACTGATTTGTAGATGTGACACCAACAATAGAAAGTAGTGACAAACGATAATGGTTGGTCTTATACGTACAATCAGTCATAAATGTATTTGAGAACATATTATTTAGCCGAACTGAAGTAGGATGCACAAAAAACAAATTTTCCAATTGCATAGTACTCTCATTTTCTTGCATGAAACTAATATATCCGAATGCACTAATGCATTTAAACAAATGCTGGATTGGAGTTCCACCATCAAATTGTGTTATGTACAACTTTGCTTTCACATTGTAGATTGTTCTAAGTGATGTGGAATTCTCCGGATTTCTTTTCTTTAATGCGGTTAAAATTTTGCGCGGCTTACATCCGACATTGAACATCTCCTCCACTATCTTGTACTCATTATCGTCTAATCTACCGACATATGGATGTGCTTCAATATGAACGAACTCATGGTTATGTATACCATGTTTAACTACACATTTCCATTCATCATTCACATCTCTGTCTTTTTAATGCAAAATTACACATACAACGTTTCAAACTAGATTTTCTTATGTTTTTCTTGATGTTTTCTTTTGTTGTCATTAGGTAACCCAGTTCTATCACAACGTAACCCTTGGTGATGCTCTGGATGTGATTTTATCAGCTCTCAGAATAATGATAACAAACCCCAAATTTTTGACCATTTTCCGAGCTCATTCAATCAACGCTTGTTTATTTTCAAAACTCAAATTAGTACAAAAGTGCATACCAACATCAAACAAAGTGTCTTTAGAGAACTCTTCAGTACACAACAACAACAATTTTTCTGAACTCATTCCACAATCTACACAATAACAACACAAAAAACCATGAGACTTATGATGATACAACCTTTTTAAGTACACTACAATCAATCATAATTTTTCTGAACAACCACAATAATTTTAACTACAATCACATAATAACCATGGAAAAAATCATTTTTGACGACAATCACTAACAAAATCTTGCACACAAAAATTGAAAATATGAAGGAATGTGTGATACTACTTTGGATCTGAAAGGGAAAGCAAAAAAGAGCTTGAACCTCCTCCAAAAAAGATGAAAAAACTGCAGTAAAGAAGTCCAATATTAAGCATTAGGCATTACAAGATCGGGACTGGAGGAATCAAAAATCTGCACTAATTGATGTACTTAATACCTGATCCAACAAAAGAATCGGGATCGACGACTGCTGGAATGTGGAAGCCGGCGAAATGCAGGGCGGCGAAGTTGGGGTCGGGACCGGCGGGATTCAGCAGCGCGAACACGTTGTAGTGGCAAATTGGGAACGGTAATTGGGCAAGCTGCTGAGATGTGGAAACCGGCAAAAGGCGTGGCTACCGGAGGCAACACCGGGCCGACGAAATGCCAGGCGAAGGTTTAGCGGGGGTGCGGCTGTTTAGGGTTTCAGGGAGATTGGCGGAAATGCGGGTTTAGGATTGTGGGGTACAAATATTATATTTTAGGTTTATAAAAGGGGAGTTTTATTTTGATGAATGATGTATGAATAGCCATTAAAGGTGTACAAATATCAGCACCCATTATTTATGATTAGATAATTTTAATATGCAACTAATGAATATTGAAATTTATTATGTAATTCTAAATAAGGAGGTTGCATATCAATATCTTAATAACTGGCTCCTATTAGTGCGATCCATCAATCATTGGACCTCTTGTTCTGAATCAGGCTCAGACAAGGGGTCAATCCACTATGGAAGCCTTCTTCTGCTGATCAAATTTCTTGTCCTTCTCAAACATATTGACATTTTTGTTACGGGTCCTCTGTCATTTATCTTATTATATTAGTATTATGTTGTATCGAGTCGTTATATAGTCATTTTATATATTTAAACATTTTGTGCTTGTAGTTGTTTCGGGTATTTACGCCCGTGCCATTTGAGCCTTATATAAGGATGCCTTGTCATGTATTTGGACTTGAGCAATGAAATATGAAATTTCCTTTCTCTTTCTAAATTCCTCTCTCTCTCTAACCCCTCTTCTCCTTCTAGGGTTTCCTCTTTCTCTTCCCCCAACTTCTCCTTTCACAAGCTCTAGGGTTTTAATCCCCTTGTATCACCGCTGCTCATAACAACTTGGGGCGTAAATACCCGAAACAACCACAAGAACGAAATATTTAAACATATAAAATGACTACGTAACGACTCGATACGACATAATACTAATATAATAAGATAAATGACGGAGGAACCATAACACTGTTGTTATGAACAACGTTGATACAAGGGGATTAAAACCCTAGAGCTTGTGAAAGAAGAAGTTGGGGGAAGATGAAGAGGAAACCCTAGAGAGAGAAGAGGGGTTAGAGAGAGAGAGGAATTTAGAAAGAGGAAAGAAATTTCATATTTCATTGCTTAAGTACAAATACATGACAAGGCCTCCATATATATGGCCCAAATGGCACAGACGTAATACCCGAAACAACTACAAACACGAAATGTTTAAACATATAAAATGACTACATAACGACTCGATACAACATAATACTAATACAATAAGATAAATGACGGAGGACCCGTAAGGCCGTAACACTCCATCCATCCTTCAAAACGATCTTGCCCTAAAGCTCGTGCTCCATTCGGGTGGCCGGGCCATCTGGGACATTGACCTCCCTCCAGAACAACGCTTGACAGCGCGTATCGACGACGGTGGCATCGACGAGGAGCGGCGGTGGCATCGGCGAGGAGCGGCGGTGGCATCGGCGAGGAGCGGCGGTGCCATCCATAAAATGGGCGGCATTTGGAATGGCTTCGCCAGGGTCGCTCGAGGGGTTGGGAATAGTATCATCATGGAGGTTGGAGGGCCGACAGCTTGTAGTAGGAATCGATCCGTCGGGGTCACCAGAGTACATGCCGGTAGAAGAGGCGGTGATGAGGCCGGTGGAAGCGGCAAGGCAGGGGCCGACGAAGAAAGAGTCGGGAAAGGAGGCGGTGAGATGCCTGGAGGAGGTGGCAATGCCGGAGCCAGCGTAGGAAGAGCTAGTAGAGGAGGTGGCGAGATGACCGAAGGCGACGGTGTGGTCGACCGAAGAGGTGGCGGAAGCGATGGGAGGACGACCACCGTGGAGAGAGGTGGTATATCATCGGCCGGTGGCGGCGGCGACAGGGCGGCGGCGACGACGGCGGCAGGGCGGCGGCGGCGACAACGGTGGCGATGAAGGCAGCGGTGGCAGCGACGACGGTGGCGGTGGCGATTGCGGTGGTGGCGACGCCGGCGGCGGCGACTGCATGAGTCGAGTCAGTGGCGATGGCGATTGCGGCGACACGTCTTGAACGACGGAGGACGGCGGTGACGCCATCAGCGGCGGTGATGGCGGTTGCGCCGAAGGGTGTCGAACCTCAAAATATCCGGACCTCTCCAATTTGTCAAGCTTGGAGTTGAGGCGAGACATGGAATCATATGACATGACGTCGACCATTTCAAGTACATCGAGGGGAGGATGGCCGCACCTGCGACACTAATAGTAATGTTCATCAAACTAATTGATGGAGGATGTAAATGGGATAATTAAATAACTAATTAAACAATTAGTTAATAAGTAGGAGAAGGATTGGGTCCTTAATTAATTAATTGCGTAATTAATTCTAGGGTAGAAATAATAAAAATTAATTAAAATATTAAGACACGTTAGATGAATCAAGAGGTGAATAATGAAAATAGGGAAGAAGAGTGGCGTAGGTGGCTGAGACTGTCAAAAGGGGAAGAGGGCTGTGGTGGATTCCATGGAAAGTAAAAAAAAAAGATGTGCTGGAGAGGTTGCGTGCAAGAGGGGGGGTATTGGGTGGGACGTTTTAAAGAAAAAAAGAAGATGAGATTGGGAAAAGACAGACAACTTTAGGAGATGGGAGATGGGAGGCAGCTTTTAAAGAAAAGCTTGAGGCGGTAGCTGTTGTGGCTCGCGAAAGTTCGTGCGGCTCGAGGAGGAGCATGCGTGAAAGGTTGTTGACTGAAAGGAGTAGCTGACTGATTGGGAAGCTGCGGAAGGGAGCTAATTCAACAGACTGGTTGATGAAGAAGCGACAGCAGTCAGCACCAAAGCAGTCGAGGATGGATACGTCGGGGGTTGGATGGATGGGGCTTCCTTGCTGCAGAGGAGTAAGCAACGACCGGGAGGTCTCGTCGTGTCTGAGGATGCCTTTAGCGAGCGTTCTGTAGGTGTTAGGGGTGCAGCGGTGAGGGGATTTGCTAGCGCCGGGGAAGGGGAAACAACGGTTAACCGCGGGGAACGATGACCAGAGGGGAGGAAGAGCTCGCTGCGGCGGTTCTGAAGTGGAGAGCGGGGGTCGGAGATGATGGCGACAATGGCGCTGGTTGGTGTTGTGGCTTTGGACAAAGGAAGCGGAAGTAGGGGAGGAAAGTCCTCTGATACCAAGTTGTTATGAGCAGCGGTGATACAAGGGGATTACAACCCTAGAGCTTGTGAAAGGAGAAGTTGGGGGAAGAGGAAACCCTAGAGGGAGGAGAGGAGTTAGAGAGAGAGAGCAATTTAGAAAGAGAAAGGAAATTTCATATTTCATTGCTCAAGTTCAAATACATGACAAAACCTCCTTATACAAGACCCAAATGACACGAGCATAAATACCTGAAACAACTACAAGCACAAAATGTTTAAACATATAAAATGACTGCATAACGACTCGATACAACATAATACTAATATAATAAGATAAATGACGGAGGACCCGCAACATTTTTTCTTTGTTCTCTCACCATCCTCCCTCTCGATATAACACCAAACAGTATGTGGTTGGACTTGCTATGTTTAACGCAAACTATTTGTGATTTATCTCCTTAAGTAGCGGGGACAAGATGGATGTAGTGAGTGTATGGAATCGTCCCCTAATAGAACTCTAATAAGCGAGTGTGTTATGGTCCCACATGACTAGTTATTTATGTCTTTAATTAGTGTCGGCATGTATTCATGTTATGTGTCTTTTATTAATCGAGTCAATGCATGAGTTCGTTATGTTTTATCATTTCGTATTGTTCTCTTTATTTTTGGGTAATTACACAAAAACCACTTTGTAAGTCTTCAAATAGATCCTTTGGGTAATTGTATTCATTATCAATCAAATTATGAAACTTCCTATTCCTCTATCTAGTTCCCTCATCTTCTTCAAGTTCTAGGGATATGGTTGAGCACGACTCCCCTTCTTCCTCTCCCCTCGCATTCTCCGCGGGTCGAGCTCGGCTCCCTTGTGTATCTTTGTTTCCACCGCCACCTCCGACGAAGCTCCTCTTGTATCTCCTACTTCACCGCCACCTCTGATTCTGGGACTACCGATCATATGGCCGGATCCTCATCAAGTTTTACATCCTACACTTCTCTCTGGTTGCATTAAAGTTATTGTGGCTAATGACTCTCTCCTCTATTGCTGGCAGTGGACCAATTCCTTATTCTTCTACCATTTTTCTCTCTTCTATATTGCATCTACCATCATTTTGTTTTGAGCCTAGCCCTTAACGTCGTCGGAGGTGGCGGCTGAGGAAGAGATACAAGGGGAGACGAGCTCAACCCGCGGAGAATGCGAGGGGAGAGGAAAAAGGGGAGTCACGTTCAGCTCCGACCCTAGAAATGTGAGAAGGAGAAAAGTGCGGAGAGAGGAATAGAGCATTCATATTTCATTCATAATTCATATAATGACCCAAGGGGTTTATTTAAAGACTTACTAGTGACATGAGTGTTAACACCCTAAAATAAAAGCAGATGGTCGAAATACTAAAACATGATGACTCTAATTAGTCGTAACTATGACTCAAGCCAAACACTCAAAATAACATACAATAAGACACAAATGAAATATGCATAACAAGTCGTATGCACCAAGCTTGGATAAGACTGATGATACATTTGTCGTGGTAGTGCCTTGGTGAGAATGTCGGCAACCTGCCCAGACGCAGGAACATGCTCTAGCTCTAACTTCTTTAATTGGACCTTTTCACGAACGAAATGGCAGTCAACCTCGATATGCTTGGTCCGCTCATGAAACACAAGATTCTTTGCGATGTGAATTGCCTCCTGACTATCACAAAACAAGGTTGCAGGTGAGGGTAAAGTGACCCCCAAATCACCAAGTAGACCCTCAAGCCAGGTGAGTTCAGATACAACCGCCGCCATTGCACGATACTCAGCTTCAGCGGATGATCTAGCAACAATAGACTGCTTTTTGCTATGCCAAGTAATAAGATTTCCCCCAAAGTAGGTACAGAAGCCTGTAGTAGAGCGGCGATCATCTAGGGAACTCGTATAATTTGCATCTGAGTATGCAATAAGAGATAGGGAGGAAGATTGATTATATACCAATCCTTGTCCAGGAGCTGTCTTCAAATATCTGAGGATGTGTTCCACAGCCTGAAGATGAGAAGTGCGAGGGGCGTGCATAAATCTGCTAATAACTCCAACGACAAATGAAATATCAGGTCTTGTGACAGTTAGTTAAATCAATTTTCCCACAAGACGTCGATAATACTCTGGGGTTGTAAGTATGTAATCAGAGTCATACCCATGAGCACATAACTTGTGGTTGACGTCCATCGGAGTTTCTACAGGTTTACACCCCGAATAGCTAGCATCGTGGAGGAGATCAAGACAATACTTTCGTTGTGACAGAATAAGGCTATCGGGTCGTCTTGCAACCTCAAGCCCAAGAAAGTACCTCAATCCTCCCAGATATTTTGTATGAAAAACGGTGTTCAAGTGTTGCTTAATTTTCTGTATCCCCGTGGTGTCGTCTCCAGTTATCAAGATATCATCCACATATACCAAGAGAATGACAGTCCCAATTGATTGATGCTGAGTGAAAAGAGAGAAGTCGGTCGAGCTCCGCTTGAATCCAACATCGCGAACAGCCTTACCAAACTTGTCAAACCAAGCCCGGGGAGACTGTTTGAGACCATAAATCGATTTCCGAAGAAGACATAAACGAGACTCCCCCATGGTCTCAAACCCGGGTGGTTGATGCATGTAGACCGTCTCTTGAAGGTTGCCATTCAAAAAGACATTCTTAATATCAAGCTGATGGAGAGGCCAGTGGCGATGGACAGCCAAGGAGATCAGAACACGAACGGAATTCAGCTTGACAACGAGAGAGAAGGTTTCCTCATAGTCAAGCCCCTGCTGTTGGGTAAACCCACGTGCCACAAGCCAGGCCTTGAGCCTATCAATTGTCCCATCCTTAGCATGCTTGATAGTAAACACCCACTTGCAACTGACACATGATTGGCCGGGAGGAGGAACCAGATCCCAAGTCTGGTTGGACCAAAGAGCAGTCAATTCCTCGTCCATGGCCGCGCGCCACCCTGGATGTAAAAGAGCCTCCTGCACGAAGTTTGGAATAGAAATGGAGGAGAGGGAGAGAGCAAACTTGCGTAGAGATGGAGCAAGGCGATGCATAGAGACATAATTCATCATGGGGTGAGCGGTAGAAGATGTTGGATCGTCAGTCCGCGGGATAGCACTGGTACAGGGAGGCTGTTGTAGAGCTCCAGAGACCGGGGAACGACGAGTGTAGACACGAATAAGGGGTGGCTTGGATGGTGGAGGTGGAACATGTGCCGGAGGAGGAGTGGGAAGTAGTGGTGGTAAAGAAGACGTGACAGGAACAGTTGGTCGAGGAACTGGTGGGGGGAAAGGAGGAGCAATGTCAGACGATGGATCATAAAATGATTGAGCCTCCTGAAAGGTGACATTAATAGAGATAATGACTTTGTCATGAGGCGGAGAATAACACACATAGCCTTTCTGTGTCCGAGAGTAACCAAGAAATATACACTTGCGGGCTCGGGGAGCGAACTTATCCGTGATTGGACCGAGAGTATGAACATAGCAGGTACACCCGAACACACGAGGCGTAAGAGCAAACAAGGAGTGAGATGGAAAGAGAAGGCTTAATGGAGTGGCATGATCGAGCACAGAAGAAGGCATGCGATTGATGAGATGACATGCCGTAGAGACTGCAAAGTTTCAAAAACGAGTAGGAACATGCATTTGAAGCAATAGGGATTGTGCCACATCAAGAAGATGACGATTCTTCCGCTCGACCACACCATTTTGTTGTGGCGTGTACGCACAAGAGGTTTGATGTATGATACTGAACTCCGTGCATAAGTTCGTAAATGTACGACTAGTGTATTCCTTTGCGTTATTCGTATGAATAACTTTTAGAGGAGAGGCGAACTGTGTACGGATTTCATTCACGAAGATACGAAATGTAGAGGTAAGTTCAGTACGATCTCAAAGTACAACCAAGTTAAGCGTGAGAAGTCATCAATAAATGTGACAAGGGCCCCAAATATCAGAATGAACTAATGCAAATGAAGTATCACTCCGAGTACAATGAGGAGAAAAAGAAACACGATGTTGTTTGCCAAAGATACATGACTCACAAGAGAACTCATGCAGAGTGACATCCGAAAGAGCTTTCTTGAGAGTCTGGAGGGGAGCATGCTCGAGACGACGATGCCAGTCGGTAGTGGAAACAGTAGAGAAGACGGAAGGAGGGGCATCGAGGCGGTAGAGCCCATTTGACAGCCGTCCCTTACCAATGATATTCTGCGTGTTCCGATCCTGCACAACAAAGGTAGATGGTGAGAAAGTAACACATCAATTTAGGTCTTGTGTAAGGCGGCTAACGGAGAGTAGATTAAATGGGGAACCGGGAACATGAAGAGCAGAGGCCAGAGACAAAGTGGGTGTGAGGGGTATATCAACAACACTAGAAACGGGGGTGGTATCACCATTTGCCACCGTTATGAACTTGGGGTGAGCAGTCTCAGAGTATTGCGGAGGACGTTGCGACGTGATGCGATGTGTGGCGCCTGAGTCCACAATCCACTGAGAGCTTTGCAATAGACAAGAAATATCTTCATTGGAAATAGAGGCGACAGAGCCAGACGAGCGGGAGAGCACCCCCTGCAAGTGTTGAAGCTGAGTGCGTAGAACATCAATATCTGCCCGAGTAGAGGCAGCAGAATCTGGGGCAGGAGCGAAAGGAGGAGCCGGAGGATCAACCAGGGCAGTAGCGACAAGATGTGGAGGCAGGCCATGTTTGCGATAACACGTGGCCTAAAGATGGCCATCTCGGCCGCAATAGGTGCACTTAAACAGAGGTTTGCCAGACCGACCGCGCCCTCGAGTCGCGGTACGACCACCATGAGCAGGCGGAGCTGGTGAAGAGTGTTGTAGGAGAACTGAGGAGAGAGTAATAAGAGTATCGGGGGGCGGGGCGATCTTCAGGAGCATAGAACATACATCAGATAAAGATGGTGTGTTTGTAGAGGAGAGAATCTGGGCCCGAACACTGTGGAGGTGAGAGGGGAGTCAGGGGACCCGAGACATCATCATAGCAATGCCGACAACCTCTTTCTAGGCTCGCTGAGCAATAAGATCGGTAGTGGGAGGATGATGCTGGATCCGGGCCTCCACCAGGGTCTTGGCTTTAGCCACAAAGGAGATCATATCACCGGGACCCCCAGGATCTAGATTTTGGAGATCCGAGATAATGTCAAACAGGTGTTGCAAACTATTCTAGCCCGAGTAGAACGAATGGAGTTCCTCCCACATGGTTTTAACTGTGTCATGATACATCACCATCCGATAAGGCTCAGTTTCCATAGAGTTGAGTAGCCAAGATTGGACACGACCATCATCGCGGAGCCACTCATCAGTGGGAGCTGTTGGAGTAACCTTTGTGAGGTGGTGTAGAAGACCTTTTGTCTGCAGAACACGACGAACCGAGTGAACCCACTCGACAAAATTGCGCTTCCCACTGAGAGAGATAGTAGTAATGCGAAGTTCATCGCGATGCTCGGAATTGGGGGCTGCAACACGATCGGGAAGAACCGAGGAGGTGTTGGAGTTCTCGGACGCCATGAGACTACAGCGGTGGTGTAGAAGACCTTTCGTCTGCAGAACGCGACGAACCGAGTGAACCCACTCGACAAAATTGCGCTTCCCACTGAGAGATAGTAGTAATGCGAAGTTCATCGCGATGCTCAGAATTGGGGGCTGCAACACGATCAGGAAGAACCGAGGAGGTGTTGGAGTTCTCAGACGCCATGAGACCACAACGGTTTGATTAGGGCAATAGCTGGGCAGGCAGCGAGTAGAAGCCGGAAATCAGACCGGGAGGAAGGAAACCGGGCGACTAGAGAGAGTCCGTGCGGATAACAAACTGCAGGGAAAAAATGCGCGGCAACAGACCGAGCAACACGCCAAGCTGGTCGTGGTCGGGCGGCGAGTAGCAAGCCGCAAGAACTAGACCCGCGATGCAAGAAAGTTGCTCGGGCGGCTAAGAGCATACTGCACCAAGACACAACCGCGACGGATAGGCACTAGTTCGTGTGGTTAGAAGCAACCCGCACCGTAGCGTAAAAGCAGTCCGTGCGAGTAGGTGAGCTAGTCGCGAAGTGAGGCGGGGTAAGGAAACCGCAGCGAGGAGTAAACCGCGCGACAAGGAGACCACAGCGGTTTGAGAAGGAAGCCGGATAGAAGAAAAACCGCGAGAAGCCACCGGATGAATCAAGGGAAGTCGCAACGGGTAGTAGTTGCAGCAGATAGAAAGAAACCCGTGACGGTTAGAAGACCAGTACGCACAGGAAGGGGAGGGGGTGTGGCGCACGTGCCATAAAAAGGGAAGGCTATAAAGAGGCGTAGAAGAGAAGGAGGAGATGGATCCACAGGAGAAGAGATGGCGGCGGGTAGAAAGTGGAGAAACCGCAAAGCCGCGCGGTTAGGTAAGAGAACAAACTGCCCGATTAACAGGAGACCTGGCGGTTTGAGAAAAAACAGGTCAGATCAATGCCTCTGATACCATGTAGAGAAAGGTGAAAACCTTGTATATACTTCTTGAATACCAAAATACAAGTATGAGTACAAATATATAGGAGAGAAGAGAGGAAAACTAAGGTATACAAACAATGTGAGACTAAACACTAACTCCTATATGAGCCTTATTAACGGGTCAATACATCATGTTTTTCTAATATTCTCTAACAATTACCAAAGATGGTGTAAGATCCGCCTTTTCCCTTTTCGAAGGCATCCCGGATCTTATGCCCAGAACCGCCGCCTTACGGTGACACTAACTCCTGAGTTAGTCGACACCATAAGACGCCGATTCTGCCGGCTATTACGATCATTTTTCACTAGAGATGCGGAAGTAAAAGTGTATAAACAAGCTAATACACATGTCCACAGAAATCACAGAGCATATCATATATATGGAAATGAAAGTGCTATTATAGTCCATAATGAGTACAAAAGAGAAAGTAGGGCTTATGCCCATATACATCAATAGAAATCAGACTCTCTCTCACAAAACAGAAAGCTGTAAACTAAGCTATCCACTACATCTCCTCCCACCGGAGGACGTGCGGTAGTAGTGTCTGGTGGTGGTGGTAGCTGCTCCTCATGCCCTGCCTCCTCATCCCGCTGGACGTGCTGGACCATCTCCTCGAACTCCTAAAAAGGGGGAGTCAACGTATGTTAGTCAAAAAGACTAAGTCGTATCCTCAACACCTCCTCCTGTCGCTCTTAGGCACCGGATGGAAGGAGGATGCGGAGGACAACAAGGGGTAGCGAAGTGGAAGCAGGTGACATTTCTATCTAGCAGGAGTAAGTAAAATCTAGCAGTTCTATATATAATCTAGCAGTTCTATATAAAGTGCAAGTAAGTAAAGACAGTGCAGAAAGAAAAGGACTGCAGTAAGAAGATAGAACTGGAGGTAAATGCAGTACAGAAAGGAAAGTACGCTACTGCTACTCCTACTCCTATCAATATCACAGAAGTACCCCAACTTATATGAACGCCCATACGAACTTATAAGTTAGGGTTTCCAAAAGTAACTTATCATATAAACCGCCCATACAATTTATATGATAAGGATCTATGAAGCGTATGTCCTAATGAATGAATGTATGTTATGATGAGTATGTTAAACATGCAAGTGCAACACACACACACGACTCCGTGATCACAGACCTTTAGTTTCCTCTTTTTGAGAGCTTGCATCACTCTCGGGTACTACCGTTGTGGCTACGGCAACAGTGGAGCGGGCTCTCCACTTCTAGGTGGGTATAAGCACTACCAGACCTAGACCCCTCTCATACGCCTCTGTACACGTCCTAGGTGCACTCTAGAGTTTTGCGTACGTATTTTGCTGACTACCCGTCAGTCTTGTAGGTCGAGTGTACGTCTTCGGGGATTCCGCAGTATTATATATTTAGCATACTGGCCCCTCCACCCGTACTCCTCGCCCGAGTCATCGTACTGCCATCGGTGCATCGACTGGCTAGTCCCGCTTGACTCGCCACTAATTTTATGCACATGCAAGATATTAATCTGAGCTTCCTGCTCGTACTGATATTGCTAACACATTCTCTCCAATCCAATTTGGGTGAGCAAGTGCTTGTATCCCTCCAACCTTATGAAACAGGTGAGCAAGCCACTCGTATTCCTCCAACCCGGTTAGGATGAGCTCATTACTTGTATCCCTCCAACCTTATGAAACAGGTGAGCAAGGCTTGTATGAGGTTTCCAACCTTATTAAACCGGTGAACCTATCGCGTAGAACTCCATGCCTATTAGACTACTCTTGTCTAAGGTTTATTACACATAGTGGTTTAGGGTGAATCCCAGGACTGCCCAAGGTATGCCCAATGAAGGGGTCTCGAAGGCACTAGGAACTACAATGGGATGACAAGCCCAAAGTTCCCTTTCGCAAGGATAATTACTTTTAGTTGGTGTTTACCCGTTACCCACGATTCTCCTTTAGTATTACTCCTTAGTGGCCTAATGACTTATGGTGTTAATCGGAAGTCGAGGGTTTCCCGTCGGACTCCGTTATGCCTATTGTAAAGTGATTTGCACTCTATCCCTCGTTACTATACTTATGACGCTATCAACACCACCCGGGTTTATTCCCAATTTCCACAACTATCCCATTTTATTCTATCTCCCGGCGGTCCTAGTAGGGTAAACCTACTTATGCCAAATGTAGCCCCAGACCTAATACCACCCTGCCATTTCCAAATTATACTACCATCCCCATCGTTCTGTTCATTAATCTAGGGTGGTATTATCTAGATAGGTATTTACGTACGACACTTCTATCGAGACTGAGCGACTAGGGTAAGATGACCTAACTAATGATCAATTGAATGAACTTCCAAATGCATTGTATTGTGTTTAATCACATGAGATTATTATAGATATGATACATCGATTTATTCATTATTTTATCTCCACCAGAATCATTCAATTATTGTTAAGGGTAAAATTGTCATTTTCCCGTATACTTATAAATTAAATCTTCAATTTATCAAGTCGAATCTCAAGGGCTCGAATATGTCTCCCTTGAGTTTAAATAATATCATTAGGGTTTTGTAAATCTTCTAGACCCTAGTTTGATTCATTTTAGAAAATTCTTAAGTGTTCACCAAATTCTCAAAAATTGTCAAATTCACTAAGTGTGGGATTTTTGCTCCCCAAAAATCCCAACTAATTTAGGGTTTGAAATTATACCCTACTGGTCTACTAAATCAGGGGGTGTGCATTCTAAATGCACCCCTTTAGGCAAATATCATAAACAGGTTTTACATTTGCTATTTGCACACCGAGCCTAAGTAGTTCAATTCTTGCATGTGGGTCTTTCCCAACATGACTTGTTCCAATTTCAGAGAAATTTCTACCACTGGTCTATATGGTCCCTAAGGGCCAGCCACCAAAATTTGGGGCCATTTGGAGTTAGCTAACTCCAAGAATCACCTAGTTAAGCCCTAGGGGTATTTTGGTAATTTTCCCACATTTTATTTCCCAATCAAGCCCATTTTTGGGCAGGGCCTAAATATGCCCTAATTATACCTCTGACCAAAATCTCAGGTCAAGGGGGCTTCTGGTTTGGCTTGGGCAGCCATTTGAAATTCTGCAAAATTGCTATTTGCAGCCCAAGCCAAATATTATTTCTCAAACATGCAAGTGAGATTCCTCAACATGCAGTGCATCAATTTAGCCCAAATTTTAACCATGGGTCTAATATACCCATGAGAGGGTGCCACCAAAATTTGGGGCCATTTGGAGTTAGGAAACTCCAAAAATCACATTTATTTACTTTTGGGTATTTTTGTAAAAACTATAGCAAAATGTTCCCCAAAAATTCTGATTTTTGGGGAGGGCCTAGATAAGCCTAATTTAGTAACCTAGCCCAAATTTCAGCCCATTTGGATCAAGGGTTTGGGCTGAGGAATTAATTTAATTTCTGTCCTACCCTAGGAGTAGTCCTAGTAAAATGGACCTACAGGGCAGAATACTTAACCAAATTTGATGAGTAACATGCCAAATCAAAGTTAACACAGAGATCTACAATATTCATGTTGGGCAAAAATTCTACAGGTGGCTATAAGGGCCTTAAAATCAACATGCAAAGTGACTGCCAAAATGTCACAATTTAATACACTATTCATTAAATGAAATAGTAACAGATTTATTAAAAATAACTTAAATGCATGATCAGCCTGCCCGAATTTTAAAGAAGATCGGACGGTGCCTGTATTTCTTCTCCATGCAACATGCATGGCCAAAACCCGTGCTGGGTGGTTTTGCGGGGCCGTTCCCGGCCATCGCCGGCGGCGGGACCTCCGGCCAAGTTCTTCCCCGGCCTCACGGTGGTCGGGGCTAGAGCTGGCCGGCGACTGGGCGGCGGAGAGCGGCGGACGGCGGCGGCGCAACCAAGCCGAGAGCCCCCTAAATCGCCATTTTTTTACAGATTTTCGAGCTTTTGATTTCCTAACGTCGAGCTCGTTTGAGCTCGACCTCTAGCCTAGTTGATCTAGGAAACTAGTACGCTTGGAGGGGAAGGGATACGGACCATTGGCGGCGGTTGTGGTTGAGGGTGGCGGCGGTTTCCCATAGAATGCAAACTCCGGCGAACTCCTCTTTGGTTGGCCATTGCAGCAGTGGTTTCTTGCTCTCTCTCTGGGGTGGAATGAGTGGGAATGAGGGTGTGAGCTCGGTTTTGGGCTGAGATAAGAGAGGGGGGGCGATTTCACCAATGATGGGGCGATTTCACCAAGGAGGCGATTTCACCAATGTGGGGGGGGGGGGGGGGCTCGGGTTGGCTGGGTTGAGCCGGCTGGTGCTTGGGAGTGGGCCCTACTGCTCCAAGTGGGTTAAATAACCCCTAATGGGTCGGGTTCCATGAGTAGAGTTGGATTGGGTGAGTGGAGAGGTGGGGTTTGGCTCACAAAAATAAAATAGGCTAGATAGGCTCGGGTTTGGGCTTGGGCTTGACCCAAGGCTGCATGGTGGGTCCCCTCTCCTCCTAATACTCCTACATGGTCAGCCAACCCTTTGTGGGTTGGTGGGGTGAGCCCAAGTGGCCCAAAATGACTCCTTAGCATTTTCTCTCTCCTATTCCTCCTCTTTCCTCTCTCCTAGGTAATTTCCAAAATTACCATTGCATGCCCCTATTTTTCTCTTCCATAGGGGGTATAGGGTCACTTTAGACCCACCTAGTGATTCTGGGTTGGTTTGGGTGGACCCAACCTAGTGAAATGGGCTAGGGCACCATTTTCACTATTTAGGTCAACATGTTGACTTGACCCAACATGGGTCAACTAGTTGACCCCATGGCCTACCCTAGGGTCCACTTAGATTGTATTTAAGGTTAGGGCAATGTGGTGGGGTCATGGTGTGGCTAGGGTTTGTATTTAGCCTAGTTTGACCTAGGTTGACTTGGGCCCCATAGTGGGCCCCACATGGTCTAAATCCTCCTCCTAGGGTCAAACCTAGCTAAACCCTAGCATCCACCACATGTCTAACCCAAATCTAAGTCATTCGAAATTTGGGATGTTACAAACCCTATAAACAAAAAAAATAATTTCGTTCCCGAAATTTAAGTTCGGGCTACGGGGTTTCTACGACAAGCTTATAAAAGATTCGAAACGTAACTAAAAGGAAAATATAAAACTAAGTTGTACCTGAGGAGAATAGCTCCGGGTGTCGCTCCATCATGAGATCCCTCGGCTCCCAGGTGTGCTCCTCCCGTCCGTGGTTGGACCACAACACCTTCACGAGAGGGACCTTCTTTTTCCGCAACACTCGGACGGCGGTATCGTCGATCCGGACCGGCTCTAAACGAACTGATCGATCTGATGCTACTGGCCCGTCGGTAGTAGAAATATGCTGCTCAGGGCGAAGGAGTGCTCGTCGTAGGGAGGAGACGTGAAAGACGTCGTGCAGAGTTCCCAACTCTATCGGTAGCTGCAGTCGGTAATCCAAGGGGCCGATCCGCTCCAGGATCAAGTAAGGCCCCATATATCTCGGACTGAGCTTCTTGTGCCTCCGCACCCGGGAAACACCGTGCACTGGACGTATCTTCAAGAAAACCCTGTCTCCCACCTGGAACTCCACCTTACGATGCCGCGCATCGTAATACTTCGCCTGTCTGCTCTGGGCCTCCAACATCCGATCTCTGACCAGACGTATCTGAGCCTCCGTATCCTCGACATACTCTGAACCGTGAGCTCGTGTATCCTCATCTTGTACCCATGATAGAGGTGTCCGACACCTCCTCCCGTATAGTGCCTCGTAAGGAGCCATCCCAATGCTCGCCTGGTGACTGTTGTTATAAGAAAACTCAATCAAGGGCAACAGTCGCTCCCAGGGCTTCCACGTATCCAAAATACAAAGACGCAGCAGGTCCTCCATAGTCCTGTTGGTCCGCTCTGTCTGACCGTCGGTCTGTGGATGGAAGGCAGTGCTGAAAGAGAGCTGCGAACCTAAGTAAGCATGCACTGCCCTCCACTCCCTAGAAGTGAATCGACCGTCACGATCCGAGACAATCGTCCTGGGGACGCCGTGGTATCTAACGAACTGCTCCACAAACAACCTTACCAACACGGCAACTGGGGCGTCCTTCCGGATCGGTATGAATCTGGCTACCTTGGTCAATCTATCGACGATGACCCAAATGGAATCGTGCCCAGAGTGGGAGCGAGGCAACCCATGCACAAAATCCATAGCAATATCCTCAAACTTCCACTCTGGCACCGGTAATGGCTGTAATAACCCTCCTGGGCTCTTGCATTCAGCTTTCACTAGCTGACATGCCTTGCAGTGTGTAACATAATGTATGATCTCCCTCTTCATCCCGGGCCAGTACATGCTCTTCCGCAAATCAGCCGTCATCTTGGTGATACCGGGGTGCACTGAGTACCGTGATTGGTGCGACTCCCTGAGTATGTCCTCCCGGATACCACCTCCTGCGGGTATATATATACGGCCACGGAAATGAACGAGGTCGTCGCGTAGCGTGTAATCCTCTGCCTTGCCCTCAGCTAGGGCTCCGAATATCGGCTCTAAATCTGCATCCTGCCTCTGATGCGCCCAGATGCGCTCCCGAATGTCACAATCACTAATCAGGGAGTTCAGATACTCCCGGTACAGCTCTGGCTTAGTCTTTGACACCACAGTAATGTGTATGCCCTCCACCATCTGAGCCAACGACATAGCTCCCACCCGAGGTTCCGGACCAGTAGTGCCGACTCTCCTGCTCAAGGCATCCGCCACAGTGTTTGCCTTTCCCGGGTGGTAATGGATCTTGTACTGATAGTCACATAGGAATTCTAGCCATCTCCTCTGGCGTAGATTCAGATCCTTCTGAGTGTCGATGTATTTGAGATTCTTGTGATCGGAGAAAATATCACAATGGATCCCATACAGATAGTGTCTCCATATCTTCAATGCGAATACCACTGCCCCGAGTTCTAGGTCATGAACTGGGTAGTTGTGCTCGTGCTTCTTCAACTGTCTCGAAGCGTATGCTATCACATGACCGTGCTGCATTAGGACAGCACCCATCCCCTGGTATGATGCGTCGGTGTAAATCTGGAATCCTTCCTTCCCAGCTGGAAGTGCAAGGATAGGGGATGAGGTGAGCCTGCTCTTCAATTCCTGGAACGCTGCCTCGCACTTCTCAGACCAATGAAATCCTGCCTCTTTCTTCGTCAAGGATGTGAGGGGGAGAGCTATCCTGAAAAACCCCTCCACAAACTTGCGGTAGTAGCCTGCTAGCCCCAAGAAGCTGCGTATCTCCGTGGCCGATTTCGGTTGCGGCCAATCTCTAACTGCCTCGATCTTAGCTGGATCCACGGCTAGTCCAGCCCCACTGATGGTGTGTCCCAAGAATGTTACCTCCTTAAGCCAGAACTGGCACTTAGAGAACTTAGCATACATGCTATGCTCCCTCAGCTTTCCCAAAACCAACGATAGATGCTGCGTATGTTCCTCCTTGGTCTTGGAGTAGACCAAAATGTCGTCGATGAAGACTATGACGAACCGATCCAAGTAAGGTTCGAATACACGGTTCATCAGACTCATGAATGCTGAGGGCGCATTCGTGAGCCCGAAGGGCATCACCGTGAACTCAAATAAGCCATACCGAGAACTGAACGCCGTCTTCGGTATGTCCTCCTCTTGGATCCGCAGCTGATAGTATCCAGATCTCAAGTCCAGCTTCGAAAACCAGAATGCTCCCTGAAGCTGATCGAACAGCTCATCAATCCGTGGCAGTGGGTAAGTGTTCCGGACCGTAAGCCGGTTCAACTCCCGGTAATCAATGCACAACCGGAGCGAACCGTCTTTCTTCTTCACGAATAAAACTGGTGCTCCCCAGGGTGATGAACTAGGCCGGACAAATCCGGACTCCACTAGCTCCTGTAACTGCGTCCTGAACTCTGCCAGCTCCCTTGGAGCCATCCGGTACGGTGCCCGGGATACGGGCTTGGCATCCGGTATCAACTGGATACGGAAGTCGGTGTCTCTGGCTGGCGGTAGTCCGGGCAATTTCTCCGGGAATACGTCGGAGAAATCCCGAACCACGGGTATATCGGAAATGGCCGTCTCCGCCATTATCATCTCGAAGCATACAAGATACACCTCCTCGCCCTGCTCGTAGGCTTTGACAGCCTGTACGGAAGATAATGAAAGAGATGGGATAGGTCGGATACCTTCGATGGTGACGTAGGAGTCGCCATGCCTGAGGGTGATCCTCTTGGACAGACAGTCTATTTGGGCGTAGTTCCAATGTAACCACACCATGCCCAGAATAATGTCGAAGTCCTGCAGCATCAGGATCGTCCCCGGTATCTGGAATATCTTGCCAGCGATCTCGCCCTCCAGGTTGCAATGCTCCGTAGTCACTATCTCCGAGCCGTCGGGCAGACGCACCCTTCTCTCCGTGCCCGTGAATCTTTCCACGCCATCTAGCCCTTTGATGAAGGCTTCTGATATGAACGAGTGTGTAGCACCCGTGTCGTATAAGGTATGGGCGGGTTTGCCATTGACGATGACTATGCCTGAGGTTTTGATTATTTTAACGAGTGTTATTCTACGAGGCTTAATGAGCTTATAAGATCAAGTAATTTGAAGGAAATAAAACTTTTAAGGTTTTAAATTACCTGTAATGACCTCCTCTGGGTTTCTTGGAACGGCAAGATCCAAGGCGTACATCTGATCGCGACCCCTGCCTCGGCCGTGATGTCCTCGTCCTCGGCCTCGGCCTCGTCCTCGACCTCGGCCCTGGTATGCAGGAGGGGCCACTGGAGGGGGTGGAGGAGGAGGAGGAAGCTGACGGAACTGCTGCGGACAATCAGCTCTATAGTGCCCCGGCTGGTGGCACCCAAAACAGACCACTTGTCTCTGACCTTGATCTTCCTGCCTGATCGGTCCATGAATCTGAAGAGGTGGAGGAGCATATACTGGAGGAGGCCTCTGCTCCTGCCTGTAGTTCTCCTGTCTGTAATTCTCTTGCCTGTAGTTCTCCTGCCGGTAGTTGGGGCGACGACGTCCCCCACCCCGTTTGAACCCAATGACCTTGCCCCTCTGGGGGCCTCTACTACTCTCTCCGTGCCATGGCCCATCAAGTGGCCTCTTCCCTCTACTCTGTGTCATAAGCTGGTCCGCCTCGTGCTTCTTTGCCATCTCGATGATCTCTGTCGATGATCCATGAGAAATAAATAGCAGTGCCTGCCGCACTGAATCCTTAAGTCCTCGGTAGAACTTCTTTGCATACCTCCGGTCCTCTAGATCATGAATGCCTGCAAATCTGGCCAGATGGGAGAATTCCCTCTGGTACTCAATCACTGAACGAGTCCCTGCTTGAGGTTCAAAAACCTCTCCTCCAACTCGTCTCTGTCTGTATCTGTCACAAAATGTCCAAGGACGGACTCACTGAACTCCTCCCATGAGATCTCTGATGGGTCCCTATCAGCATATGTGGAATCCATCATGGATTTCCACCATCTCCGGGCATGTGAATCTAGAGCAGAAGTCGCCAAGGGTACTGCCTGTTGCACCGGGCAACTGATGCCTGCAAGCATCTCCTGTATGGCCTCAAGCCATTCCTCTGTCTTCACAGCATTCTCCGTCCCGTGGTACATGGGCGGGGACAAGCTCCTGAACGCACTCAACCAGTTTGACCCCGGATTTGGCAGCTGTGCCGGGGCCTGCTGGGCTCTAAATGCGTCTAGGATCGCAGTAAGGGTCTGTCCCATCTCAGTCTGCATGAACGGAGTGGCAGCCGGAGGGGGAGGGACCACATTCTGTGGCACGACGACCTGTAGAGGTTGCAAAAAGGTGATTCTTAAGTCCAAATTCTTTAAAATTTGGCCTAACTCATTGTTTAATGGACTATTTAGTGTGACTTTTTACACATGGGCACACCATTGCTTCCGCTGAATAGTTTGTCCGCAAACTACTCTCGAGCGGGGTGTTCCAGTGTTGTGGACTTCTTTCTCTAATGATCGTATTTTTTTCAAGTGATACCAGTTTGTAAGATCCGCCTTTTCCCTTTTCGAAGGCATCCCGGATCTTATGCCCAGAACCGCCGCCTTACGGTGACACTAACTCCTGAGTTAGTCGACACCGTAAGACGCCGATTCTGCCGGCTATTACGATCATTTTTCACTAGAGATGCGGAAGTAAAAGTGTAAAACAAGCTAATACACATGTCCACAGAAATCACAGAGCATATCATATATATGGAAATGAAAGTGCTATTATAGTCCATAATGAGTACAAAAGAGAAAGTAGGGCTTATGCCCATATACATCAATAGAAATCAGACTCTCTCTCACAAAACAGAAAGCTGTAAACTAAGCTATCCACTACATCTCCTCCCACCTGAGGACGTGCGGTAGTAGTGTCTAGTGGTGGTGGTAGCTGCTCCTCATGCCCTGCCTCCTCATCCCGCTGGACGTGCTGGACCATCTCCTCGAACTCCTAAAAAGGGGGAGTCAACGTATGTTAGTCAAAAAGACTAAGTCGTATCCTCAACACCTCCTCCTGTCGCTCTTAGGCACCGGATGGAAGGAGGATGCGGAGGACAACAAGGGGTAGCAAAGTGGAAGCAGGTGACATTTCTATCTAGCAGGAGTAAGTAAAATCTAGCAGTTCTATATATAATCTAGCAGTTCTATATATAATCTAGCAGTTCTATATAAAGTGCAAGTAAGTAAAGACAGTGCAGAAAGAAAAGGACTGCAGTAAGAAGATAGAACTGGAAGTAAATGCAGTACAGAAAGGAAAGTACGCTACTGCTACTCCTACTCCTATCAATATCACAGAAGTACCCCAACTTATATGAACGCCCATACGAACTTATAAGTTAGGGTTTCCAAAAGTAACTTATCATATAAACCGCCCATACAATTTATATGATAAGGATCTATGAAGCGTATGTCCTAATGAATGAATGTATGTTATGATGAGTATGTTAAACATGCAAGTGCAACACACACACACACGACTCAGTGATCACAGACCTTTAGTTCCCTCTTTTTGAGAGCTTGCATCACTCTCGGGTACTACCGTTGTGGCTACGGCAACAGTGGAGCGGGCTCTCCACTTCTAGGTGGGTATAAGCACTACCAGACCTAGACCCCTCTCATACGCCTCTGTACACGTCCTAGGTGCACTCTAGAGTTTTGCGTACGTATTTTGCTGACTACCCGTCAGTCTTGTAGGTCGAGTGTACGTCTTCGGGGATTCCGCAGTATTATATATTTAGCATACTGGCCCCTCCACCCGTACTCCTCGCCCGAGTCATCGTACTGCCATCGGTGCATCGACTGGCTAGTCCCGCTTGACTCGCCACTAATTTTATGCACATGCAAGGTATTAATCTGAGCTTCCTGCTCGTACTGATATTGCTAACACATTCCCTCCAATCCAATTTGGGTGAGCAAGTGCTTGTATCCCTCCAACCTTATGAAACAGGTGAGCAAGCCACTCGTATTCCTCCAACCCGGTTAGGATGAGCTCATTACTTGTATCCCTCCAACCTTATGAAACAGGTGAGCAAGGCTTGTATGAGGTTTCCAACCTTATTAAACCGGTGAACCTATCGCGTAGAACTCCATGCCTATTAGACTACTCTTGTCTAAGGTTTATTACACATAGTGGTTTAGGGTGAATCCCAGGACTGCCCAAGGTATGCCCAATGAAGGGGTCTCGAAGGCACTAGGAACTACAATGGGATGACAAGCCCAAAGTTCCCTTTCGCAAGGATAATTACTTTTAGTTGGTGTTTACCCGTTACCCACGATTCTCCTTTAGTATTATTCCTTAGTGGCCTAATGACTTATGGTGTTAATCGGAAGTCGAGGGTTTCCCGTCGGACTCCGTTATGCCTATTGTAAAGTGATTTGCACTCTATCCCTCGTTACTATACTTATGACGCTATCAACACCACCCGGGTTTATTCCCAATTTCCACAACTATCCCATTTTATTCTATCTCCCGGCGGTCCTAGTAGGGTAAACCTACTTATGCCAAATGTAGCCCCAGACCTAATACCACCCTGCCATTTCCAAATTACACTACCATCCCCATCGTTCTGTTCATTAATCTAGGGTGGTATTATCTAGATAGGTATTTACGTACGACACTTCTATCGAGACTGAGCGACTAGGGTAAGATGACCTAACTAATGATCAATTGAATGAACTTCCAAATGCATTGTATTGTGTTTAATCACATGAGATTATTATAGATATGATACATCGATTTATTCATTATTTTATCTCCACCAGAATCATTCAATTATTGTTAAGGGTAAAATTGTCATTTTCCCGTATACTTATAAATTAAATCTTCAATTTATCAAGTCGAATCTCAAGGGCTCGAATATGTCTCCCATGAGTTTAAATAATATCATTAGGGTTTTGTAAATCTTCTAGACCCTAGTTTGATTCATTTTAGAAAATTCTTAAGTGTTCACCAAATTCTCAAAAATTGTCAAATTCACTAAGTGTGGGATTTTTGCTCCCCAAAAATCCCAACTAATTTAGGGTTTGAAATTATACCCTACTGGTCTACTAAATCAGGGGGTGTGCATTCTAAATGCACCCCTTTAGGCAAATATCATAAACAGGTTTTACATTTGCTATTTGCACCCCGAGCCTAAGTAGTTCAATTCTTGCATGTGGGTCTTTCCCAACATGACTTGTTCCAATTTCAGAGAAATTTCTACCACTGGTCTATATGGTCCCTAAGGGCCAGCCACCAAAATTTGGGGCCATTTGGAGTTAGCTAACTCCAAGAATCACCTAGTTAAGCCCTAGGGGTATTTTGGTAATTTTCCCACATTTTGTTTCCCAATCAAGCCCATTTTTGGGCAGGGCCTAAATATGCCCTAATTATACCTCTGACCAAAATCTCAGGTCAAGGGGGCTTCTGGTTTGGCTTGGGCAGCCATTTGAAATTCTGCAAAATTGCTATTTGCAGCCCAAGCCAAATATTATTTCTCAAACATGCAAGTGAGATTCCTCAACATGCAGTGCATCAATTTAGCCCAAATTTTAACCATGGGTCTAATATACCCATGAGAGGGTGCCACCAAAATTTGGGGCCATTTGGAGTTAGGAAACTCCAAAAATCACATTTATTTACTTTTGGGTATTTTTGTAAAAACTATAGCAAAATGTTCCCCAAAAATCAGGGAAAATTCTGATTTTTGGGGAGGGCCTAGATAAGCCTAATTTAGTAACCTAGCCCAAATTTCAGCCCATTTGGACCAAGGGTTTGGGCTGAGGAATTAATTTAATTTCTGTCCTACCCTAGGAGTAGTCCTAGTAAAATGGACCTACAGGGCAGAATACTTAACCAAATTTGATGAGTAACATGTCAAATCAAAGTTAACACAGAGATCTACAATATTCATGTTGGGCAAAAATTCTACAGGTGGCTATAAGGGCCTTAAAATCAACATGCAAAGTGACTGCCAAAATGTCACAATTTAATACACTATTCATTAAATGAAATAGTAACAGATTTATTAAAAATAACTTAAATGCATGATCAGCCTGCCCGAATTTTAAAGAAGATCGGACGGTGCCTGTATTTCTTCTCCATGCAACATGCATGGCCAAAACCCGTGCTGGGTGGTTTTGCGGGGCCGTTCCCGGCCATCGCCGGCGGCGGGACCTCCGGCCAAGTTCTTCCCCGGCCTCACGGTGGTCGGGGCTAGAGCTGGCCGGCGACTGGGCGGCGGAGAGCGGCGGACGGCGGCGGCGCAACAAAGCCGAGAGCCCCCTAAATCGCCATTTTTTTACAGATTTTCGAGCTTTTGATTTCCTAACGTCGAGCTCGTTTGAGCTCGACCTCTAGCCTAGTTGATCTAGGAAACTAGTACGCTTGGAGGGGAAGGGATACGGACCATTGGCGGCGGTTGTGGTTGAGGGTGGCGGCGGTTTCCCATAGCATGCAAACTCCGGCGAACTCCTCTTTGGTTGGCCATGGCAGCAGTGGTTTCTTGCTCTCTCTCTGGGGTGGAATGAGTGGGAATGAGGGTGTGAGCTCGGTTTTGGGCTGAGATAAGAGAGGGGGGGGGGCGATTTCACCAATGATGGGGCGATTTCACCAAGGAGGCGATTTCACCAATGTGGGGGGGGGGGGTGGCTCGGGTTGGCTGGGTTGAGCCGGCTGGTGCTTGGGAGTGGGCCCTATTGCTCCAAGTGGGTTAAATAACCCATAATGGGTCGGGTTCCATGAGTAGAGTTGGATTGGGTGAGTGGAGAGGTGGGGTTTGGCTCACAAAAATAAAATAGGCTAGATAGGCTCGGGTTTGGGCTTGGGCTTGACCCAAGACTGCATGGTGGGTCCCCTCTCCTCCTAATACTCCTACATGGTCAGCCAACCCTTTGTGGGTTGGTGGGGTGAGCCCAAGTGGCCCAAAATGACTCCTTAGCATTTTCTCTCTCCTATTCCTCCTCTTTTCTCTCTCCTAGGTAATTTCCAAAATTACCATTGCATGCCCCTATTTTTCTCTTCCATAGGGGGTATAGGGTCACTTTAGACCCACCTAGTGATTCTGGGTTGGTTTGGGTGGACCCAACCTAGTGAAATGGGCTAGGGCACCATTTTCACTATTTAGGTCAACATGTTGACTTGACCCAACATGGGTCAACTAGTTGACCCCATGGCCTACCCTAGGGTCCACTTAGATTGTATTTAGGGTTAGGGCAATGTGGTGGGGTCATGGTGTGGCTAGGGTTTGTATTTAGCCTAGTTTGACCTAGGTTGACTTGGGCCCCATAGTGGGCCCCACATGGTCTAAATCCTCCTCCTAGGTTCAAACCTAGCTAAACCCTAGCATCCACCACATGTCTAACCCAAATCTAAGTCATTCGAAATTTGGGATGTTACAGATGGAGAGCGTGACATATATAAAATTGCTCGAGTTAAAGAAAAGAAGACAAAAGATTTAAGCTAAGTAAAATGCATAAAAGATGAAACAGATACAATTTTAACGGATGATGTGCATATTAAAGAGTAATGAAAAATATATTTTTATCAACTCTATAATGAAACAAAAGACAATGAATTGAAGTTGAAAAATTTAAATAAATCAGAGGAGTATAAAAACATAACGTTTTATCATAAAATTCAAGTATCAAAGGTAAATGATGCTCTAAAGAATATGAAAAATGGAAAGGTTGTTGGGTCAGATGATATACTCATCGAAGTATGAAAATGTCTAGGGAATGAAAGAATTTTGTAGGTTGCATATTTTTTTAATTTTGTAGGTTACATATTTTTTTAATAAAATACTGAAGTCAAAGAGGATGTCATACCAATGAAGAGAGTATTTTGGTATCTTTGTATAAGAACAAATGAGATATACAAAATTATATTAATTACAGAGGAATTAAATTGATGAGTCATTCCATGAAATTATGGGAATGAGTAATAGAAAGAAGAATAATGTTGGTACCCTAGTTTGATTTGAGTTTAGTCCTCTCCTTTGTGCTCCTTGACCCAAGAATTATCTATGGTCAATGGTTAGTAGTCTAGCTGTAGAGTCCTCACTTTTCCAGATTGAGAATTTGGTTAAGTAGTTTGTTCGTTCGACTATCGTCGAACGCCGCTCGACTATCGTCGACTAACTGTTCGACGATCGTCTATCAGTTGTTCGACTTTCAGTCTGCGTGGATAGTTCGACTATCAGTTGATAGTTCGACTATCTGTTCTGCGTTGATAGCTCGACTATCTGTTGATAGTTCGACTATCTGGTTTTGATAGTTCGACTATCTGTTGATAGGTCGACTATCTGATAGCTCAACTATCTGTTGATAGTTCGACTATCTGTTCTGCGTTGATAGCTCGACTATCTGTTGATAGGTCGACTATCTGTTCTCGCTTGATAGTTCGACTATCTGCTTTGATAGTTCGACTATCTGATAGTTCGACTATCTGTTGATAGGTCGACTATCTGTTTGTCTTTGATAGTTCGACTATCTGCTTGGATAGGTCGACTATCTGATAGTTCGACTATCTGTTGATAGATCGACTATCTGTTTGTTTCTGATAGCTCGACTATCTGTTTGTTCTTGATAGTTCAACTATCTGATTGATAGGTCGACTATCTGATAGCTCGACTATCTGTTGATAGCTCGACTATCTGTTTTGCCCTGATAGTTCGACTATCTGTTGATAGGTCGACTATCTGATAGTTCGACTATCTTCTGGTAGTTCGACTATCTGCTGTGATAGTTCGACTATCTCCTTTGATAGTTCGACTATCTGGATCGTTCGACTATCTGTCCGATAGTTCGACGATCTCCGTGCGTCGGTCGACGATCTCCGAGGGTCGTTCGACGCTTTCTGTATGCCTTTATATTTTGTATTTATTTATTATATTTAATTAATTAATACATTTTCTGGCAAGTTGTTTTGAGTTTTATGATAATATTTCCAGGCATATCTGCTCTATTCTTTTTGCCTGCGTCAAATCTTTTTAGATAAAGTTGTTTGTCTTATTAGCTGACATTATAAATTACTTTATCTGCTGTCAGCCCTTTATAGCCGTTAGACTGAAAAGTCTTCTTTTTGCTATAAAGAGTTTGTTTCTGATATGACTTTATTTAGTACTTTATTATCAAATTGTTTCCTGCAGCTTCCTAGAAAAAGGGTTATTCATTTTATAGAATGTTTCTGCTGCAGAGTTTGTTTTGTCTTCTTGATATTTACAGCCCAGGTCTCAAGGCTCAGAAGAAGACAAGTAATTCAAATTGAAGAGAGTCGTTGCTTGCTGATGTTATATAAAGGACCCTTTGAAGAAGGATTCAAGGGAGCATATAGCTAACTAGTGATCCAGATATTTTCAAGCATTCAAGCCTTCATCAAGATCAAGTCTTCTGCTCTCAGCAATTTCCATCTAACTGAGAAGTGTTAAGATCTTCTACTCTTCTTCAACCTGAGTTCTCCTGCTTTCAGGAAGTTCAAACTCAGAGTTCTTTTGAAGAAGAAGAAGAAGATAGCTGCTTGAAGATCTTTATTTTTATTATTTTTATCTTCTTGTAGTTTTTCCTTCAGAGCTTTCTGAAGAGTTTTCTGCACTGAAGCAAGACTTCACCTGGACATCTTTGAGCCAGGGGGAGCCTTGATTCTTTAGAGCTTTCTAGCTCAGTGCAAGTTTTGTGCTTCTCTAATCTTTGTAAAATAGAGAAGACATCTTAACCTTCTTCCCCCTCCTGTACAGGGTTATTACTCCCTTCAAAAGTATCCCTTGGTGGCAGGGCACCTGATCAAAAACCTGTGCTTGGTTTTTAGACACCTGATCAAAAGTGTAAAGGGTTTCTGGATCTACCTGAAGCAGATCCTGTTGGTGACAGGGCACCTGATCAAAAACCTGAGTGGATTCCTACCGTGTGGGTAGAAGAGTGGACGTACCCAAGTTGTTTGGGGAACCACTATAAATTTCCTTGTGTCGTCTGGATTCACTTGTTTAATTCCTGCATTGTGGCTGTGAATAAATATAACTAGGATTGCTAGTTGCTGAGTAGGTTTTCCAAGCCTTAACTGTAATTACAGTTAGCTTGAGTTTGTACACATCACTTGTGTTAGGCTTTAAGGTTAAATCAATATCTATAATCTTTTATTCCGCACTTCACTCCAAGGGAGTTGGGTAGACCATTAAGTTTTGTCTAGTGCAAAATTTGATAACTCTATTCACCCCCCTCTAGAGTAGTATCTATCCTTTCACTTTCAATTGGTATCAGAGGGAGGTTCACTGACTGAATAGGCTAACACCTAAGTCACAAGATCCTGATAGATACCAAAGCTTATAGATATTCACTATCATGGCCCAGTCCAAGGATTATTCTAGCACCAGACCTCCAGCATGCAACTTAGCTAAGTTTGGCATCTGGAAGGCAAGGATAAAATTATATATGAATTCTATTGATGAAAGCATCTTTGCTTCTATTTTATCAGGTCCCCCAAGAGCACCTGATGCTGCTTCTGGCTCATCATCTGATATGAGTGCAGTGCCTCCTCCAGATTACAACGATGAATACAAGAAGGCCAAAATAGCAGATGCCAAGGCAATGAACATACTGGCTCAGACAATGTCTGATGAGGTATTCCAGAAGGTTGCTGACTGCTCCTCAGCAAAGGCCATGTGGGATACACTGAACCAGATTGTAGCTGGTTCAACTGATGAAAGGAAGGACAGAAGGTCCAACCTGATCTCACAGTATGAGAACTTCAAGAAAACTGATGCTGAATCAGTTGAAGCCATGTACACCAGGCTCAGCTCAATCATCAATGAGCTGAGGACCCTGGACAAGGACATATCATTGACAGAGGTCAATGATAAGATTCTTATGTGCTTCCCTAGCACATGGGATCTAAGGATATGACCCATCAAGGAAGCCAGAAGTACCAATGAGATCTCCACTGAAGCTCTCCTCGGCAAGCTCAAGTCTTTTGAGCAAGTGCTGAAGACAAGGGAAGCAGAAGCTGAAGCAAAGACCCCCACTCCAACAAGAAAAGAACAATCTCTAGCTCTTAAGGCTGCTGATGCTTCTGAAGGCAGCCAATCTAATGAGGAACTAATGACATTGTTTGCCAAGAGGTTTCTCAAGATGGGGAGAAAGGAGTTCAGAAAGAAGTCTTCACGCTATGAAGACAAACCAAGGTATGATCGCTCTCCTGCTAAAGAAATTATTTGTTATGGTTGCAGGAAGCCTGGACACATCTTGCCAGAGTGTCCAGAGGAGAAGAACAAAGAAAAGAGAAAAGAAAAAGAACAACACAGGAAGCACTCCAAGCCATCCTCCTATAAAAACAAGAAGAAGGAGAGAGGTTTCATTGCTGAAACCTGGAGTGATTCTGATGAAGAATCCTCCTCATCAAGCTCCAGTGAGGATGAGGAAGAGAAGAAGGCAAAAGAAGTTTGCCTGATGGCAATAGATGCCTGCAGCAATCACTCTGCTGCAGAGAGTTCAGATTCTGATGAAGAAATGCCTACAGAAGATGAGGTACTCTCTTCCTATGATTTTACTTCAGAAGAATTTAAATTAGACTTTAAATCTTTATGCTTAGATTTGATTAGCTCTGAAAAGGAAATAAAAGAACTTAGAAATAGGTTAGCTGACTCAGAATCAATAGCCACTGAAAATGTTAGGTTAAAGGAAGATCTCACTACTTGTAGTGAAGAAATTAAATTTCTTAAAATAGAGTTAGCTAAGTCTAAGAGACTAGAAGAATCACTTAATGGTAGAAGCCTTATGTTGTTAGAAATTACCAGCATGACTAACACTAGGTCAGGTAATGATAAACTAGGCTTAGGAGCTTCTCCCAGTGAACCCCCAGTACTTCTTAAAAATAATCTTTCAACTCCAGTAAACTTCATTTCAGCTAGTGGAATGAAGAATACTGAGCAAGTAAATCTAGTTAATAAAACTTTAAATAAAGCTAAGAGAGAAAAGAGAAAGAAATTCTTTAAAGAAATGCAAAGAGCGTCGAACGCCGCTCGACGATCGGAAGCTCAATGGTCGAACGAAGCTCGACGATCTGAGCGCCCATCGTCGAACGTCGATCGACGATTTCAACATGATTTTCAAAATCATAATCAGTATCATAGAAACCTAAATGAAAATAGAAACCCTAAGTTTGTTGACCCATCATCTGCATGGAGAATCCCACCTAGGAGATCTCACCCACTAGGTTATCACCCTCAGCCTGCATTTTCATATATTTCCAGTTTTTCTTATGTGAAAAACAAGGGACCCAAGGTTACCTGGGTCCACACTGTCTAAATAAATGTCTTGCAGGTGAAGGCCTATCCAATCACTCAAAATAAGTGGTATTTGGATAGTGGATGCTCTAAGCATATGACAGGAAATAAAGATCTTCTGTCAAAGTTCAAAGCTAAGCTCGGCCCAAAGGTTATCTTTGGAGACTCCAGCTGTGGCCAGACAGAAGGCTATGACAAGATCACAATTGAAGCAGTTACTTTCAAGAAAGTTGCATATGTCAATGGACTGAAGCATAATTTGATTTCAGTCAGCCAGCTATGTGATGCTGGCTACCAGGTTTCATTTTCTAACTCCTCTTGCAATATTACTTTAAATAATAATGTTGTTTTAGTAGGTATTAGAATAGGTAATATTTATTTAGTAGATTTCAATTCATCTCATTCTGAAATCTGTCTGTTTAATGAAGTAACAATTAATAATAATTCTTTGTGGCATAAGAGGCTTAGTCATGTAAACCTTAAAAATATATCTAGGTTATCTAAACACAACCTTGTTAGAGGTTTACCTTCTTGCCCCTACAAGAAGGAGAGCCTATGCAAGGCTTGTCAGCTAGGCAAGCAAACCAAAAACTCTTTTAAATCTGTAAATAAGAGTGATTCTCCTAAAATCCTGTATCTATTACACTTGGACCTTTTTGGCCCAATAAATGTACAGAGTTTAGGAGGGAAGTATTACACATTAGTAATTGTAGATGACTTCTCTAGGTTCAGTTGGGTTTTCTTTTTGAGAACTAAGTCTGATAACTTCAAAGCCCTTACAGACTTTCTACTATGTGTGCAGACTGAGTACTCTACTCATGTGGCCTTGATCAGAAGTGATCATGGTACTGAGTTTGACTCTCTTCTCATGCAAGAATTCTGTGAGAGAGAAGGTATCAAACATAGCTTCTCAGCTCCTAGAACTCCTCAACAAAATGGAGTAGTTGAAAGGAAGAATAGAACACTCATTGAAGCTGCTAGCACATTGTTGGCAGATGCTAACATGCCTCTCTCCTATTGGGCAGAAGCTGTTAGTACAGCCAATTATGTCTTGAATAGAAGTTTGATACACAAACTTAAGTGTAAAACTCCTTATGAGTTGCTTAAGGGAAAGAAACCTAAAATTAACTACTTTAGAGTTTTTGGCTGTATTGTTTATATTCATAATAATAATAAAGAATATATTAGAAAATTTGAAGCAAAAGCTTCAATGGGAATCATGCTTGGATATTCCCAAGTAAGCAAAGCTTATAGGGTTTATAACAAATCTACCTGTAAGATTGAAGAATCTGTGCATGTATCATTTGATGAGCATCAAATGTTTTACAAAGAGAAAGAAAATTCTCCTTCCTCCAGTTCTTTGCAGGTACCTGATGCCCCTCAAGAAATTCTTCAACTATCAACTCTTCAGATCACTGAATCAGACAGTGATGAAGACATTGCTGAAGCTGTTGTTGTTCCACCAACAGTAGATCAAATTCCTCCTGAGGAATTAATCCCAACTGTTGCTGAAGATCACATCCCACCTGCTGATATTGTCACACTTAGAGATCACCCCACATCTCAAGTGATTGGAGACATATCAGCTGGTGTGCAAACAAGACACCAATTAAGACAGGATGTGATGCATGCTTGTTTCCTCTCACAGGTTGAGCCCCTCACCTTTAAAGATGCAGAGCTAGATCCCCACTGGATCATTGCTATGCAAGAGGAACTCAATTAGTTTGAGAGATGTAAAGTTTGGACTTTGGTTCCAAGATCTAAAGGCCAACTGATCATAGGCACCAAGTGGGTGTATAGAAACAAGTTGGATGCAAATGGAATTATAGTAAGTAATAAAGCAAGGCTTGTAGCTCAGGGCTACAGACAGGAGGAAGGTATAGACTATGACCAAACCTTTGCTCCTGTTGCAAGGCTAGAAGCAATAAGGATCTTCTTGGCCTATGCAGCCTACATGAAGTTTAAGGTGTTCCAAATGGATGTCAAAAGTGCATTCCTGAATGGTGAGCTTAAGGAAGAGGTGTTTGTTGAACAACCACCAGGATTTGTTTCTTCAACTCAGCCCTCACATGTGTTTAAGTTACAGAAAGCTCTTTATGGACTAAAGCAAGCTCCCAGAGCCTGGTATGAGACTCTAGCTAGTTTCCTCTTAGAGCACAACTTTACTAGGGGAGTAGTTGATAGAACCCTTTTCGTCAAGCATCACAAGGACACAATCCTGTTAGTTCAGGTGTATGTAGATGATATTATATTTGGCTCCACTGATCCCAAACTTTGCAAAAGGTTCTCTGACCTGATGCACTCTAAGTTTGAGATGAGTAGTATGGGTGTGCTGTCTTACTTTCTTGGTCTCCAAGTTAAGCAAGATTCTGATGGTATCTTCATCTCCCAATCCAAATATGCCAAGGAATTGGTAAAGAAATTTGGGATGGCTGATGCTTCAGCAATGCCTACACCTATGGCTACTAATGTAGTTATTGATTCTGATGATCACGGCAAGCCAGTTGATCAAAAGAATTTTAGGGCCATTGTTGGTTCCCTATTATATCTAACTGCAAGTAGGCCTGATATAATGTTTGCTACATGCCTTTGTGTTAGATTCCAGGTCAACCCCAAGGAATCTCATCTGATTCTTCTAAAGAGAATCCTGAGATACCTGAAGGGATGTCCAGATCTAGGACTTTGGTACCCAGCTGAGTCAGAATTTGAACTAATTGGATATTCTGATTCTGATTATGCTGGTTGCAGAGTTGACAGGAAGAGCACCTCAGGAACTTGCCAGTTCCTGGGAGAGAGATTGGTCTCTTGGTTCTGTAAGAAGCAGGCTTCTGTCTCAACTTCAACTGCAGAGGCTGAATATATAGCAGCTGCTAGTTGTTGTTCACAGATCCTGTGGATTCAAAACCAGCTTGTGGATTATGGTTACTCACACAAGAACACCAAAATCATGTGTGATAGTACCAGTGCTATTTCTATTGCACAAAATCCTGTGCACCACTCTAGAACGAAGCACATTGAGATTCGGCACCATTTCCTGAGAGATTGTGTGGAAAAGAACAAGATTTGTCTTGAGTTCATATCCACTGAGTTTCAGAGAGGTGATATATTCACCAAGCCTTTAGATGAACAGAAGCATCTGTTCTTTTTAGTTCAACTAGGCATGATCAATGGACGAGACTAAGTGTGACTGTATCTGCCTATGTTGAAACTTGTTTGAAGATCGTCGAACGATGATCGAAGATCGTCGAACGGATCAAGTCTATCATCGACCTCTGGTTGATGATGGCTTATCTGTCTGAAGATCGTCGACCGGCGTTCGACCATCGTCAAACAAGTCGAGCTCATCGTCGATCTCTGGATGACGAAAGCCTGTTGTTTGTGAAGCCAGAAATAGTCGAACGATGATTCGACTACTCTGCTTCTGAGCCGATCGTCGAACGGCCGTTCGACTATCGGGTCAAGTATCTTTTTAATAGATCGACTATTTCCGGTCTAATATAAAGCCGATAGTCGACCTAGGTTAAAAGATCTTTTGTTTTATCGTCGACGGAGCGTGTCTTTTCGCATTCTGCCTTCCCGCTTGCGATTTTCGGCCGTTTCGTCTTCTTCGTCTTCTCCATCTTTCTCCAGCGATTCTCCAGCAATCAATGGCGGTCTCTCCAGCAGTTCTAGCAGTTGTGAAGTTTGATGCTGGCTTTAGCGTTGATTTCGACGCGTTCAGTAGCTGCGATGCCGGGATCGTAGAAGTTCTTCAGCTTTGCCGGGATCAAGGACTCGAGAGGTTAATGTCTTCAAGGATTAAGATAAACATCCCAGAGATCAAGGAATGGGCCTTCACGTCGTCCTCCACCGACGACTCGATGACTGGTACCATCGGCGGAGAAGAGGTAATCCTAACTCCGGCCGTTTTGACTGAAATTTTTGGTTTAATAAATGGTGAAGAGGATTATGAGCAAGATGCTCAAGAATTCGGAAGAATGTTAGTTGAGCTGGGACATGCTGAGGGCATTCCCACGAAGCTGTTCAAAGTAAATTTCCCTTTCAAGATCAAGTTTCTTGCTGAGCTGGTAGGAAAAGTGCTCCTCGGTAAGCACTCTGCTCATGATAATATCACAAGGCAACAATTCGCACTAATGTGTGCGATTGTTAATCGGAAAAGGATAGATTGGGCAGCAGTGATGTTTGATTTAATAAGGAAAAAGAATGGCAAGAAGGAAGTTACCCTCGGAAGGGTTATTGGAATCTTCCTGAAGGAAAAGTACCCCCAGCTGCTGAGTTCAACCGCAACAACAATTAACGCAAGCAAGAAGATGGATCCTAACCTGTTCTCTAAATGGAAGAGAACTTTTGTGAAACCCGCTCTCACAGGGGTTGCTCCAGCAACATCTGAGGACACCAGGACTGAATCAGTCACTCCTCACCCTGTCGAAGCTGGCTCAGCTCTTCCCTCCTCCTCTTCTGCTTTGCTGTCTGCTTCAGTTGAAGTTCCATCAACTTCAGCTGAAGTACGACCTTCTCCCTCTTCTGCTCCAGAAACAACCACGGTTGTTCTTCTTTCTTCCCCTCCAGCATCTCCTATTCCCTCTCATCAGACTAGGATATCTGCTCCTAGCTTTGATTTGTTAGGATCTGAGAGAATTCCTACTCCTCCTTTGTCTCCCATTCATTCCCCAGTTAATTCTCTAATTAACTCTCCAGCTCCATCTCCTGTTCAATCCCCTGTCCACACCATTCTTCATCTCAGCACTTCAACCATATCTGCTGCAGCTCCATCCACTTCCCTTCCATCATCTTTTGAGATCACTCCTGAATTCATCTCCCGCATTGTGGAGTTGATTACCCCCTCAATCAAAACCATGATTGAAGAGGCAATCGCTCCCCTTGCATCCTCCATTGATATCTTAACTGCCTCCATCAAATCTCTCTCAAAATCTGCTGAGCCATCTTCCTCAAGGGGCCTGGTTTCAGTCTCCACTGAAATCAGGCAGGGGGAGATATTCTATGAAGATGCCTCAGAACCTCCTGCCTCCCTTCCAGCTATAACAGATACTGTGATGACAGCCCTGGAAGAGTCTGCTCCAGCTGAGAAAGAAGTAGTTCCAGTGTTATCTGATAAGGAAATAGCTGATGGAATCATGCTATCTGAAATTGCAGTAAAAGTCTGCCTAGAAGACCTCACCACTCCCGTGGTTGCTAGATTCCTAGAAGGAATTATAACTTCATATCTAGATGAATCATGGGAGATGGTCAAGTATGAAGGTAATTCACTTATTCGATTTATTAACGAGTCAATTAATTTGCTTGCTAGTGAATACCTTGAAGGAATGATTATTGCTTATTTAGCAGATCTGTATTCATAATTCTACAGATTTTATTAGAGAGGATTTATCTGCTCAGATAATAGTAATTGTCTCAGAGGCTGCCCCAATTGTTCCTGATATCCAAGTAGATCCAGAATTGGAATCTTTTTTAGATGATAGAGAAGATGAGTCTGAGAATCAAGATGAAGTCAAAGATGACACTCCTGCTCTGAGTGTGGAAGAAGTACAAGCAAGAGCTGCCTGGGATCTAAGAGTACAGTCTTTAAAAGAGAAAGAAAAAGAGCTGCAAGTTGAAAAGTCAACCATTTGGGATGATTCACCAGGGTTGGACTTAGATTCCCTTCTGGCTCTGGATGCCATTGAAGAGGAAAGAGAGAAATCAGATCTGAAGCTTAAAGAAAAGGCTGTTTCTGAAGCCTATGATCCGTATGATAATCCCCCATCATCTCACTCTGATGATGAAGATGATTCTGACGTATCTGAAAATTCAAAGAGAAAGAAAGTTGTTCAAAAGAAGAGAAAAGCTGCTTCTCCTCCTCCCAGTAAAGACAATGATATTCCTTATTACATTCTGAAGGGCATTGACCCTAAGTCAAAGGAATTTCAGCACTGGATGTGGTTCTCAAAGAACCAGCAGAAAGAGAGGAAAAGATCTAGAAGATATGATAGTCCTGGTTCAAGATGGACTCCCAGAGGTCCTCCTCCTCCTCCTCCAGGTGCAGGAGCTTCTGGTAATCTTTCTGCCAACCCTTCTGCCTCTTCAGGAAAATCTGCTCCATCAGCAAGATCTGCTTCGTCTCAGCATCAATCAAGGAAAAGCTCTCATAGCTCTCATGGAAAGTCTCATTCTGGCAGTCAAATGCATGAAGCAGAAATGAAAGAACAAGTTAAGGAGGTTGTGTATCTAAAGCCAACTTTTTCACCTCCTCCTTCTCGTAAGAGAAAGGTTTCAACTGCTGCACCAGTTCAGTCTGAGAAAGTTGTTTTAAAAGGTAAGTAGTTTACTTTGTTTTAAAATTCTAGCAAGAACCTTTTGCTAAGTCTGCTCCAATATCTTATCTAGATAAAGAATCAGATGCTGCTCCTCCTGAGCCTGTTTATGAAAGCCCAGAGCTAGATCCTAACTTTAGGATGGCTCGTTTTCACGAACTAGTTGGAGCAGCTCAAATAAGAAAAGCAAAAGCAGAAGGAAAAGATACTACTGGTTTAACCACCATGTCTGCTTACAGAAAGAAAGAGTTTGAAAAGTTCCAGGTCAATCCTGATGTATTTGATCCCTCAAAATATATGGAAAAGCATCCTGAAGCAGTAGTCCCAAGAGCTGCAGAATTGAAGATCATTGGTATGCAGGACTTGAAGCTGTCAAAGAAAGAATCTGATGATCCTCTAAGGAAAATTTCTTTTGTTCCTAGTTCCTCTGCCCCCTTGCCAGACTCTGTAGATTCTTAATAGTTTGATTGACTGCTGTGTTATATTGGTTTATTATCTATCTGTTTGATAATCTGTTAGTTAATTGTTAATTATTTCCTGTATTGTTTTTAGTGTTCTATAGCTAGCTGTATGTTTTAGATTTTGAAGGACTTAACTCAAATAGGGGGAGATTGTTGGTACCCTAGTTTGATTTGAGTTTAGTCCTCTCCTTTGTGCTCCTTGACCCAAGAATTATCTATGGTCAATGGTTAGTAGTCTAGCTGTAGAGTCCTCACTTTTCCAGATTGAGAATTTGGTTAAGTAGTTTGTTCGTTCGACTATTGTCGAACGCCGCTCGACTATCGTCGACTAACTGTTCGACGATCGTCTATCAGTTGTTCGACTTTCAGTCTGCGTGGATAGTTCGACTATCGGTTGATAGTTCGACTATCTGTTCTGCGTTGATAGCTCGACTATCTGTTGATAGGTCGACTATCTGTTTGGTTTTGATAGTTCGACTATCTGTTGATAGGTCGACTATCTGATAGCTCAACTATCTGTTGATAGTTCGACTATCTGTTCTGCGTTGATAACTCGACTATCTGTTGATAGGTCGACTATCTGTTCTCGCTTGATAGTTCGACTATCTGCTTTGATAGTTCGACTATCTGATAGTTCGACTATCTGTTGATAGGTCGACTATCTGTTTGTCTTTGATAGTTCGACTATCTGCTTGGATAGGTCGACTATCTGATAGTTCGACTATCTGTTGATAGATCGACTATCTGTTTGTTTCTGATAGCTCGACTATCTGTTGATAGCTCGACTATCTGTTTGTTCTTGATAGTTCGACTATCTGATTGATAGGTCGACTATCTGATAGCTCGACTATCTGATAGCTCGACTATCTGATAGCTCGACTATCTGTTGATAGCTCGACTATCTGTTTTGCCCTGATAGTTCGACTATCTGTTGATAGGTCGACTATCTGATAGTTCGACTATCTTCTGGTAGTTCGACTATCTGCTGTGATAGTTCGACTATCTCCTTTGATAGTTCGACTATCTGGATCGTTCGACTATCTGTCCGATAGTTCGACGATCTCCGTGCGTCGGTCGACGATCTCCGAGGGTCGTTCGACGCTTTCTGTATGCCTTTATATTTTGTATTTATTTATTATATTTAATTAATTAATACATTTTCTGGCAAGTTGTTTTGAGTTTTATGATAATATTTCCAGGCATATCTGCTCTATTCTTTTTGCCTGAGTCAAATCTTTTTAGATAAAGTTGTTTGTCTTATTAGCTGACATTATAAATTACTTTATCTGCTGTCAGCCCTTTATAGCCGTTAGACTGAAAAGTCTTCTTTTTGCTATAAAGAGTTTGTTTCTGATATGACTTTATTTAGTACTTTATTATCAAATTGTTTCATGCAGCTTCCTAGAAAAAGGGTTATTCCTTTTATAGAATGTTTCTGCTGCAGAGTTTATTTTGTCTTCTTGATATTTACAGCCCAGGTCTCAAGGCTCAGAAGAAGACAAGTAATTCAAATTGAAGAGAGCCGTTGCTTGCTGATGTTATATAAAGGACCCTTTGAAGAAGGATTCAAGGGAGCATATAGCTAACTAGTGATCCAGATATTTTCAAGCATTCAAGCCTTCATCAAGATCAAGTCTTCTGCTCTCAGCAATTTCCATCTAACTGAGAAGTGTTGAGATCTTCTACTCTTCTTCAACCTGAGTTCTCCTGCTTTCAGGAAGTTCAAACTCAGAGTTCTTTTGAAGAAGAAGAAGAAGAAGATAGCTGCTTGAAGATCTTTATTTTTATTATTTTTATCTTCTTGTAGTTTTTCCTTCAGAGCTTTCTGAAGAGTTTTCTGCACTGAAGCAAGACTTCACCTGGACATCTTTGAGCCAGGGGGAGCCTTGATTCTTTAGAGCTTTCTAGCTCAGTGCAAGTTTTGTGCTTCTCTAATCTTTGTAAAATAGAGAAGACATCTTAACCTTCTTCCCCCTCTTGTACAGGGTTATTACTCCCTTCAAAAGTATCCCTTTGTGGCAGGGCACCTGATCAAAAACCTGTGCTTGATTTTTAGACACCTGATCAAAAGTCTAAAGGGTTTCTGGATCTACCTGAAGCAGATCCTGTTGGTGACAGGGCACCTGATCAAAAACCTGAGTGGATTCCTACCGTGTGGGTAGAAGAGTGGACGTACCCAAGTTGTTTGGGGAACCACTATAAATTTCCTTGTGTCGTCTGGATTCACTTGTTTAATTCCTGCATTGTGGCTGTGAATAGATATAACTAGGATTGCTAGTTGCTGAGTAGGTTTTCCAAGCCTTAACTGTAATTACAGTTAGCTTGAGTTTGTACACATCACTTGTGTTAGGCTTTAAGGTTAAATCAATATCTATAATCTTTTATTCCGCACTTCACTCCAAGGGAGTTGGGTAGACCATTAAGTTTTGTCTAGTGCAAAATTTGATAACTCTATTCACCCCCCCCTCTAGAGTAGTATCTATCCCTTCACTTTCAAATAAGACGGGAGACTAACATCTCAGACAATCAATTTGGATTCATGCCAGGGAGGTCGACCATGGAAACTATACATCTTTGAGGGGACTCGTTGAAAACTACCGAGAAAGAAAACAAGATTTGCGTATGCTGTTTTTCGACCTTGAGAAGGCTTATGATAGAGTTCCAAGAGAGATCTTATGGAGAGTCTTAGAAAAGAAAGATGTAAATGTATCATACATTTGACATAATCAAAGATATGTATACAAATTCAGTGACAAGGGTGAGGACATCTGGAGGATTAACACAAGAAATTCCTATCAATGTTGTCTTACATCAATATTCAACTTTAAGCCCTTATCTCTTTACCCTTATCTTAGATGAGCTCACCATACATATCGAACAAGCAATACCTTGGTGTCTATTATTTGCGGATGATATCGATTTGATCGATGAGACGCGCGTGGGTGCAAACGCAAAACTTGAATCTTGGCGAGACACTTTAGAAAAGAAGGGTTTTAGTTTGAGCAGGGCAAAGGCGGAGTATATGGAGCTTAAATTTAGCAGTGCAAGAAAAACATATGACTTTGTTATTAAGTTGGGTGATCAAGATATTTTCCGTAGTGTATGTTTTAAATATCTTGTATCGATAGTTCAAAAAAACTAAGGTATTGATAAATATGTGACGCATAGAATCCAAGCGGATTGGTTGAAGTGGAGAGGCGCGTCAGGGTTCTTGTGTGATCGTAAAGTACCATTAAAACTTAAGGGCAATTTCTACCATACTGTGATTAGACCCGCGATACTCTATGGTTCTAAGTGTTGGGCAGTGAATTGTGTACATGAGCAAAAAATGGGAGTTGTGGAGATGAGAATGCTTAGGTGGCTGTGTGGACACACGAGACTGGATAGAATTAGGTATGAATGTATCATAGATAAGACAGGAGTAGCACCAATTGTAGAGAAGATGCGAGAAGCTCGACTAAGATGGTTTGGACACGTACAAAGGAGACAATTAGAGGCACCTGTTAGGCGTTGTGGGAGTCTAGTCACTAGGCATGTTAAACGAGGGAGGGGTAAACCAATAAAGACTTGCAATGAAACTATAAGGAAAGACATGATGTACTTAGGCATTAGTGAGATTATGACACAAGATAGGGCACAATGACGACAAAGAATTCATATAGCCGACCCCATTATAGTGAGATAAATGCTTGAGTGTTGTTGTTGTATCTTATGTGAAGGAAGTGAATCTTATGTTGTAAAAATGCAATATATTTGATTTGCTGTTAACAATATCAGTTTGCTTTTAATAATTTTGTTTGCAATTAGTAATTTTCAAAAAATATATGTTGTTTAACAATAGTGTGCAGATTGCCATTTTCGGGTTGTGTGAACAATTTCCCAAATAATTGCATATATATATGGAAATAGAACCCTCGGTCTATTGCCAATTGAAGTGCCGAATGACACTTATCCCAATAGAGTAGGCTAATTGGTGCATAATTTTATTTATTAATTAAAGTATTTTTTTTAAGACTCCCAGATTAAGGATCTACTCAATTAATAATTGACTTGGAACTGGTGTATCATTAGGAATTTTCCTTTTCTACTATTCTCACGGATTGGTTTAAAAAAATCTTAAATTGCATGGGACTCAATGGGCCAGTTACACAAATATTCTCTCATTATTTAATTGGTGCTGCGTTTTTTTCTTAGGAGGAATGAATTGTGTTAATATGTTTTATAGTTATAACTTATAATATATTTTCTTAATAAATTCTTACAAGTATGTTATTTTGTCTCCTACTTTAATTGCTGCAGGTTCATCCTGTATTAATGGTGCTTGGCTTTGTCCTCCTGAATGGTGAAGGTATAATGCTTTTTTGCTTAAGAGTGAAGTTTCTATAAAAGTAAGTGGATGAATTATGGCGGGTATGAACATAATTATGAAAAACATAGGTAGAATTTGTGTACGTGTGATCACGAATGCTATATTTTAAAAATGGCATTTTAAGCCCAAACGCCACCACAATGATGCAAGTGTGATCAAATATGAGCAATGGTGAACTCCTATACCCCAGGAAGTGGAGTTTGGGACAGAAATGCTGTCAAGGAAGTTCTAAATGCAAGTAAACCTTGACCACTATATACAATATTACTCAAAGGTCACAACTGTTCCAAACAAGCACATCCTCTATCAAGTTGCCTTGCTCATCTCCGAAGGACTTTGCTCGCGTGGACGTTTCTGTGGATGGAAACTTGGGCTAATATTCTGTTTTTCCCCAAAAGATAAACTTCACACTAGTTCCAGAATATTGACCGTATACACAATAATGGACATTAGTTTAGTGCTTTGGGATTTTCCTTATATAATGTTGGTACATACTAAACTTAGTAAGTTCCCGATGAATCACCTTCTCAACCTTTGTATATGTTTTTTTGTGCTTGTTTGCAGCCATTTTAGCTTACAGGACGGTGTCGGGGACCAAGAACTTTAAGAAAGCAGTGCATCTTGCTATTCAACTCTTGGCCTTACTTTTGGGTTTGATTGGTATATGGGCAGCTCTAAAGTTTCACAATGATAAAGGAATCGACAACTTCTACAGTCTCCACTCATGGTTGGGCCTGGCGTGTTTCTTCTTATTTAGCATTCAGGTAGCCAACCTTCCTCCACTTCCTGGTTCCCTGTCCTTCTCATGCTTTCATGTCTCTTATTTAGTTGATAGAATCTAAGATTTCAATCTAAAAGCAATTAGTTGGAGAAGTGTGTGATCTCTATTAAGTGCACAAGATTGTATTAGTTTCTGACGTAGGTCTATTCTCATTACGCCCCCTCACATATAAGGTCTTTGACCTTTAACACGCAGATTATTAACTTTTAATCGGGTGACATGGAATTGACCGTTAGTTCTGGATTGCTTAAATACCATTTTAGAATCCAAGCATCAAATCAGAATCAACTGTTTCGAGGTGGAGAGGCCCCAGATCTGTATTATGTGTGCTTGACTATGTTAGTTCCCTGATGTTAGGCTATTCTCAACATTAGTAAAATATATGACAAGAATTTAACAAATATTAATACATACGTGCATTATACGTGATTTTGTTTGAAAATCCAAATAAAAAGCTGATTATCTAATAAAACTCTCAATGAGGCATGCAGATGAGATTTTTTAAACAGTATTGTTATGTAACTTGGCTTTTCCGGGGATGGAGATGGTGATGGTGATGGTAGAGATGCAAAGGAGCCTTTACTGTGGCTATCTAGGTGGGAGCTCTAGGGGTGCATCAAATTCTAACTAGAAAACTAACATATTTAGGCTTCGTTTGGTTCGGCGTTTCACCGCCTCCGTTTGGAGCAAACGCAGCCGGACAGCGGGTAAACAAACGGCTGACGGCGGCGTTTGCTCCGTTTACACCCGTAGCAGGAGGAAACGGCCCCGATCCGCTCTGTTTCGACCCCCACCTCTCCCTCTCCGGTTCCGAAGTGGCGCTTCGACCCACCGGATGCACCCGCCACTGCCGAACCAAATATAGCCTTAGTCTTGTACATTTTATAGCCCCAAGGCTCTTTAAGTAGCCCGACAAATGACCTTTGCAAACAAGCCCTTGATAAGTTGATTAATTGCAATATCACTCAAAAATAATAAAAATGAATAAAAAGTCCTAATTAGCTGATAGAAGCGGCTATCCATCGGAAGTTAGGGCACGGGAGGGATGAAGAGTTGTCCATTCCTTTCCATTCTCATTCCAAAACCTACGTAAGAGATCCTTGCCTACCATTAACACAAGAATTAAATCAATAACAATGTGGCGTAGAAATAATGATATAATAATACCTCCATTCTTACATTGTGGTAGGAGCTCGTGAACGGTGTGGGTGAGCGCACACGTATCTCTGATTGGTGGTGCGACCGCCTATGCTCGTATCAACACCCTAGGGCTCCTCAATGATCTTGTTCTCAAGGTCGAAATCAGGGAATTGAGTCTCAATCTCTTTCTTCATGATCCAAGTGGCTTTCTCGAGGGGCATGCCCATCCACTTAATGAGATCCTATTGTACCAGCTGATCTTGAATATTCTCAACGTATGAATCCAACACTGCAAAAGGTTCGTAATGTGGTATGGAGTCGACCATCAGCCCCTTCAACAGGGTGTCTTGGAGGGGGTGATGTTACAATGCTCTCTTGAGTTGGGAGACATGAAAGACTAGGTGTTTGCGACTAGCGTGGGCAGTTGTAGCCGGTAGGCCACCTCTCCTATCTTCTCCAGGATTGAGAAATGGACGAAATAGCGGGAAATAGTTTAGGGTGCAATTGACCTGCGAACGAACTCTGACAGTGGGGCCTCAATTTGACGGGCACGGTCTTATCGGGAGAGAAGACATGTCCCACCAGTGTCCATTGACTTGCTGAACCATGCATTGCTAAGCCCAAAGGAGATGTCGCTTCAGTTGGCGGAGGGCCTCATCACGGTCTTGGAGACTTGCAACTAAGGCTTACACTTGACACTTACCATACATGTTATATGGAAGCTTCCGGGGAGGTCGCTCATGACCACTTTAAAGGGAGTCAAGCTAGTGGCAGACTGGTAGGATGCGTTGTACCACCGCTCAGCCTAAGCTATCCATTGGGACCAATGGAGGGGTTGCTTGGTTGCAAAACAACACAAAGTAGGTGCCGACATAGCGATTGTGGACCTTGGTTCTCCCCATCAGTTTGTGGGTGGTAGACCGTGCTGAAACGAATTTTTATGCCCTGTTGGAGAAACATCCTTGCCAAAAGGAGCGCATAAATAAAGTGTCGCAATCACTGATAATAGAATGGGGGAAAACCATGTAGGCGAGTCACCTCCCTGATGAAAGCCCAAGCGATTGAGTTGGCCTTGCATGGATGCTTGATAGGGATGAAATGCTCGTATTTTGAGAGGTGATCCACGATGACTAGTAGGAAATCATATCCCTAGAGCGAGGTAGCTGAGTGATGAAGCCCATGGCAATGTCCTCTCAAACTGCGTCGTGTACCAGTAGGGTTGGAGCAACCCAGCTAGAGTGAAGGTTTGATACTTGACCTTCTATCGTGTCAGATAGTTTGCTACAAACTACTACACCACCTGTATCATGGCGCACCAGTAAATGGTGTTAGCCAAACACTTATAAGTAGGATAAGCATTGGAGTGCCTGCCCCACCATAATGGAGGCATGAAAGACGTGGAATCTATAAAGATGATTTGGCGACCACCGATCGATAACGATAATGTAGCTGCTCTCCCACCAGGTGGAAGGGAGGGTGAGACACTAGGTCTTACCGGAGGTCCTGGATCATGACAACTTAATGGGGGGTCACATCATACCTTGAATGGGATAACGTCGACATCAAGCAATTGTGGGTGGGAGAAGGAAAACAAGGTACCACTAAAATTCTTGCGGGAGAGGGCATCCACAATGGCATTTTTCAACCCCGCTTTGTACTCAATGGAGAAGTTGTATCCAATAGCATGGAAATCCACGAATGTTGGGCTAGAGTTGTCACCTTTTGATAAAAGAGATGGTGCATGTTGCGATGATCACTACAGACCACAAAATTGCGGTCGAGTAGATAAGGTCGCCAATGCTGGACTGCCAAAACTAATGCACGTACGTAGCTCACTATCATAAGACGAGACTGAATGACGATCTGTGAAGGCTTTGTTGAAGTAGGGGATAGAGTAGCCTCCTGCATGGATACGACGCCCACGCCCGTCCCGGAGTTATCTCACTCGATGATGAAGGACTTGGTGAAATTAGGCATGCTGAGTACTTGGGCAGAGACCAAGGCCACTGTAGGTTGTGGAAGGCTTCTCGAGTTGTCGAGCTCCACTCGAATAGCACCCCCTTCTTGAGGAGGTTAGTAAGAGGCAGTGCAAGCGCGCCATGGTCGTGCATGAAGCGGTGATAATACACAATGAGGCACGGGAAGCCCCATACTGCTCTAGCGCACGAAGGTGCCTCCCAGTGGAGGACGACTATTATCTTGGTTGGGTCCATGGCTAATCCGGCGATGGAGATGTTGTAACCCAAATAGTCAATCTTTGTCTGTCTAAACATGCATTTCTTCTGATACGCTACGAATTGATGATCTGCGATGAGCTAAAGCGCAGCCGCTAAGTGGTCGAGGTGGAGTTGCCAAGAGGGGTTGTAAACCAGTATGTCATCAAAAAATACTAAGACATTTTTACGCAGGTGTGGGTGATCGACGTTGTTCATGATGGGCTGGAATGTAGATGGTGTATTAGTCAAGCTAAATGACATGACTTAGAACTCGTAATGTCCTTCATGGGCACAAATTGCTGTCAAGCTCACTCCTTTCTGAAGGATAATTAGATGGTCTTAGGGGTGGCTTGGTGACAGCTGATGGAAGTGTGTCTACCCAAGGGGGGAGATGAAGTTCCGTCGACGGGGTTAGCTAATAAGCCCCCATACCCCACAGTAGTACTCAAAATTAGGGAACGACAATCTAAGAGTGAATGCAAACTGGCTTGTGAACGAGCTAAGGAGGGGTCCCCTTGCACCCCCTTGCAGAAGGTGGGTGCGCTCGGTGTCTCAAAAGCCATCATTAGTCAATCCCAATTATGGCTTCATTTGGTTCGGCGGTGGCGGGTCGATCCGGCGGGGGTGGAAACGGAGTGTTTGAATCAGAGGGGAGAGGTGGCTGCTCCAAACGGAGCTTTTTGGGGCATTTCTCAAGAAGGGCGGGTGGAAACGGAGCAAACGCTGCCGGAGATTCATTTATTTACCCTTCTTCCGGCGGCGTTTGCCCAAAACAGAGCAGCGAAACGCCCAAACAAATAGAGCCTATGTTGGTGGTCTTCTAGAGTATGCAAGCAGGCCACCCCGAGAATGGCGTCGAGGCCACCGAGTCCTATTAAGAGCCCATTGTTATGGATAGGTCCGCACGGTGATCCACCATGCGTGTGGCGACCGTTGTTCAAGAACATATGAAAGCCTGGGGTAGACGTAACCTGAAGCTATAACACCTCGACAAGGTCGGACCATACGATAGTAGCGGCTAATGATTCTTTCCTTTATGTCAGAATTGGAGCGTTGAAATTGGAACTCAATTGAAATTCCAATTCCAGCGTTCGGCTGTCCTAAAAATATCTCGGAATTGGAATTCATTTCAATTCCTATAGAAATTGGTTATAAAGGAAATATGTCTCCCTCAATTCCGACCTCGTGAGATCTTCATTCGCAATTCCCATCCCGACCAGTGCACCCATGTCTCTCAAAAAGATCTCGACGCCAACTCCGTTGTTCTCCTGTGGGCGCATTTATTGCCCAAGAGCGCATTTTTCGCCGGGCGCGCATTTTTCGCCCGGGAAGGCATTTTTCGGTCGTGTGCGCATTTTTTCGGCCGGGCGCACATTTTTCCGCCGTGCGCGCATTTTTTCGGCCTGGTGCGTATTTTTTCGGCCGAGCACGGATTTTTTTCCTGGACGCGCATTTTTCGCACGAGCTCACATTTTTCGCCAAGACGCTTTTATTTGCACGGGCACATTTTTTCGCATGGGGTGCGAATTTTTCGCCCGGGCGCATTTTTTTCGCACGGGGTGCGAATTTTTCGCCCGGTCTCATTTTTTTCGCCAGGGAACAATTTTTTTCGCCCGATCGAGATTTTTTCGCCAGACCGCATTTTTTTGCCCGAGTACGATTTTTCTCCTGGGCGCGAATTTTCCGCACGGACGCATTTTTTTTGCCCGGGCGCGTTTTTTTTCGTCCGGGCGCGAATTTTTCACCGAGGAGCTAACGTTTCGCACGAGAACGAACTTTTTGCCCGGGCGCGATTTTCGCCCGGGCGCGAATTTTCGCCCGGGCGCGAATTTTCGCCCGGGCGCGAATTTTCGCCCGGGCGCGAATTTTCTCCCGGGCACGAATTTTCGCCCGGGCGCGAATATTTCGCCCGGGGCCCGGCCGCGATTTTTTCGCACGACCGTGTTTTATTCGGCCGGACACAAATTTTTTGCTCGAGCGCGTTCTTTTCGTCCGGGCGCAAATTTTTCGCCTGGGGCCTGACCGCGATTTTTTTGCACGACCTGGTTTATTTTTTCGCCCAAATGTATTTTTTCGCCTATGGGCGAAAATATCGCGTCCGAGCGAAAAATTTGCGCTCGGATGAAAAATTCGTGCCCGGGAGAAAAATTCGGTCCCGGGCGAAAAATTTGCACCCTGCCGAGAAATTCGTGCTCGGGCGAAAAATTCGTCACCGAGCGAAAAATTCGCAGACCGGCGAAAAATTCCTAGACGGGCGAAAAATCATGCCAGTGCCGAACAACCACGCCTGGGAGAAAGTGCGCGCCGGGGCGAAAAGTGCGCGCCCGGGCAAAAAATGCACACACGGGCGGAAAAATGCATGCACAAGCGAAAAATGTGCGCTCGTGCGAAAATGTTGAGCCCGGGCGAAAAGTGCGCGCCCTGGCGAAAAAATGTGCGCTTGAGCGAAAAATGTGCGCCCGTGCGAAATTGTGTGCCCGTGCGAAAAAATTGTGTCCGGGCAAAAAGGGCGTGTCTCGGTGATAAGTTCGCGCCCGAGCGGAAAAAAGCGCGCCCAGATGAAAAATGCAAGCTTGGGCTAAAAAATTCTAATATGCAATCGAACAGTTGAATTACTAATTTCAATTTTTTTTGATTGAATTCCTGCATTTCGCCGAATGGTAGAATTGAAATTGATTTTAGAATTGAAATTGAAGTCAATTCCAATTACTGCATTTCAATTCCTGCATTTCAGTTCCTGCGAAACAAATGAAGTCTAAAAGATTTTTACAATATTTGGACACCTATAGGAAGGCCTACCATTAACTCGTGAGAAATAACAATGCCACATTTGAAATGGAGAGGATCCTAACGCCTTCATTCTTCCTGGTGACTAGAGCTCATGCACTGCCTGAGTAAACACACAGGTATCGTTTTCCGGCGGTGGGATGGCCTATGCCCTTTTCATTAACCCTTAAGTATACCGAAACCATGACTTATAATTAATTAAACAAGATTCATAATAGAAGATATGAAAATTTCCTGTACTATATACATTTGAGGTTTAGAATACATGTATTTTTCGTGCGTTTAAAAAGATGGAAAAGAAATATTTTCGAATATTTCACTCGTATGGATATTGCGCTGTAAAATAGCACATGAAGTTACTAACATGGTTTTTTCTTCAGTGGATGGCAGGATTTGCCACCTTTTGGTATCCCGGTGGCTCCAGAAACAGCAGGAGCTCGTTGCTTCCATGGCACGTCTTCTTAGGACTGTACATATATGCGCTCGCTCTTGCCACAGTTTCCACCGGTATCTTAGAGAAGGCGACATTTCTTCAGATGAATAAAGTGATTTCTCGGTATTCGTCGGAGGCTTTTCTGGTGAACTCCCTCGGAATATTACTCATGGTTCTTGGTGGCACTGTTGTTCTAGCTGTTATTATTCCTGCAAATGTGAAGGGCGATGGCCCAAGGGGTGGTATGGAGTAGGCCTGCAAATGTGAAGGGTGATGGCCCAAGAGGTGGTATGGAGTAGGCCAAAGCTATATATAGGAATAAGGATTGCCTGTTTAATAAGTTACTCAGAGAGGTTTTTTTAGAAAATGTATGTATTTATGAGTATTATGACAATCAGTAAATTTTGTTCCATGGTTTCATTCATTCTTCCCATCCCCCTTTTATGTCAGTCTCCATTTTCCTTAAAATTCTTGTGGAAGTCCACATTCTTTTCAAAGAACATATTTGAGTTCATATTCATTAATTTGTTTTCAAAGGTGTTTAAAAAAAATATTCGGCAATCATTTTCTTACTTATTAATTTCATAAATAGAGGGTTGCCCCTTGAATTGTAAGAGCATCCCCGGAACTTGGATTCTAATCATAAGTAGTGAGAAATGTTTATGCTCTTTTATGCCTCCTCCATGAATATCTCTTGCCCTTATTTGATCTGTTATGTGTGGGGACGACAAAACTTCTGTTTAACAATGATGCCTTTGTTGTTGAGTCTAAAGTTTATAATTTTTCTCAGAGTGTATTAATAATCACATTTTATTGTTCTCCATGATAACAAAGCAAATACCTAGCATCCCCTCCTTAGCACGTCCTACTCGCGGATCCTTTTGATGTTCCTCTAGTAGAGGTAAATCAGGTTTTGAACCTGAAATTTCATAAAGACATCCTTCAACAACCTTTCTTTCTTCCTTTACCAGTTTCTGAACAAGCTTCATTATATTACTTTTAGCATGACATGGTATCTACACTAGCAGTATTGTTCGGCAATCTTTGTGGCTAAGGTGACTAGCACAACCGTGAACTCTGTGACCACCATTGTGGGGGCGTGGAGGATAAGTACTCATCCTTGCAATGTAAATATGTAATTAAATAAAATTACAATTGGAAGAAAATCACTTCCCTTAGTATCAGGCTTTTATGTTAATTCATTCTAGGACGTCGTCTACATGACTATATCACTTAAAAGAAACTCATGCATGTTGAATAGGATCTTGTCTGATAACTTTGTGGTCCTGTCTTGGCTCATTAACTCCATAGAGCCTCATATTGGAGTTGTGCACCTCAGGTTGGTTATTGCAACCGTTATCTAGAGCACTGCAAAGGAGATATTCTAAGGCTGGAAATGTCACCCACATTTATGCTACCAAGGTCAAGATCTGTGACATTGTTTAAGGGCACCCCACATTAATGTGGGTGTATATCTTCCCACATTAATGTGGGTGACGAGTATTACGTCAATGTGTTGTTTTCCACATTAATGTTTTTAGTCATGTGTTGTTTTCCACTATTCGGAAGACTACCACAATGTTGATTGGGATTATATTTGTCTCTGTCCTATGTTACCGGCATTTGTTACCTTAAGGGAGCTTTTGGCCTAAGGAACTGCAGAGGTGGATTTAGGATAATTCAGGCCGTTGGATTGATCCAACGGCCTGGATTACTAAATAATTTTTAAAAAAGTTTCATCTATCGCTTCTTCTATCTCCTGTCTCCCGCCATTGCCCTTTTTTTCCCGCTAACAGTGCGTTCGGCGGAAGATTCACGGACTCCACCTCCGATACCCATGAAACTCCCGTTTCCTCATTTACTCGGAGAAAAAAAAATCACGGTTTTAGCCCAGGGCATTAATTTTCTCCTTCGCGTGAGTCACAGATGGTGAATTGCGGCATCTTCCTCCTTCGCGTGAGTTCCTAGTTTTTCTTTCTTTTTTCGCTTAATCCCTTCTGCTGTTGCCATTCGCCATTCTACCATTCCAGTTTTGATTTAGGAGGAAAAAATGGTGAATCTTCTCTGGTTTTTCAGATCTTGAGGCGGTGAAGCCTCAAATCGGCCAACAAGGGGAGAATAGGATGTGAAAGACAACTTAAGTACAAGAACATGATCGCTCATGCACTGCTGTTGTGGTAGTGGTTAGTAACGGTATGAGGATGCTCTGTACAAAGATTTTGGCTTAGAATGTTGAGCCGAAGATGATTGTGGTTGTGACCACCATTTTTTACCTTCTCGAAAAAATTCAATGTCCAATTTTTGAAAATCTAACCAGTTTGAGAATTCAGGTTCTGTCCAGTCTGCAGTAGAAGAACCTATGCCGAGCAATATTTTTTTTTCACATAATTGTATAAACCTTGAAAGCCTTCATAAGATTGAGCAATCACCATTCAGGATTTTAGCTTTGGATTTTCAGCATTTTCAGATCTGGTGTTTGGTGTACAGAGAGGAATTGAGCAATCACCATTTAAGTATTGTTCCTTTGTTCCTCATTTTCTTGCTTCTAGGCATTCAAACAATTGAGCAATCGCCATTCCAAATCGTACAGGATGAGTGCTGTTTCAACAAAAAATTTATTAGCACAAACTGATGAATTTGGGTACCAATGACTTAATTAATACTCTCATTTTATTTAAGTAGTATAATTAATTACATAATTATTTTTATGTAATTTTTTTGTTTTACAGGTCTATTAATGCTAACAATACTGATTGGATACCTAAAAAGGATATGTTATTTAATACTCCAAATGATGCATGCGAATTTTGGAAGACATATGGAGGGAAGATGAGTTTAGTGTTCGTAAGAACTACACAAATAAAAGCAAGATTGCTAAACAAATTACTTCTATAAGATATTTGTGTAGTAAAAATGATCATCGAAGAAAGGATAAGCATGATCATGTTGGAGTAATTTGCCAGCAGGACACGTGTGTGTGGAACCGATCCCGTGGCTTTCCCCATCGCGTTCCTGGTCTGGGTGTCGACCCCGATGGCCCCCCTGTGGCGGAATATCCCCGCGGTCTTGTGGTTGGGATTAGTCCCACATCGCTCGCAGCGCTCGCTTCTCCGTGTTTATGTACCCCGCCACCCTTCATCTTAATACCTGGGTTTTGAGATGTGATATGAGTGGGCGGGTTCTCACAGATCATTTAACAAAAAAACCTAGGGCGGATACAATAACAGATTGTCTTCATTTTCCTTAAAGTTCTTGTGGAAGTCCACATTCTTTTCAAAGAACATCTTTGTTGAAACCGAAAACTCAGTCTTTGTGGAGTTCATCATTGGGAAAGGGGTGATCACACACTTACTTCTCTCCTGCGAACCAAAAGACTAAGGAAGAAGAACTGGGAACATACCCAAGGGCTTGACATGGAGGTCCCACCACACACCCGGAAGATCTTAGAGCGCTTCCCCTCCCTAGCCAAATGTCGGGCTACAGATACCTCAGAAAGCGCTAGAAGATTGGGGAACTAGTAAGCATGCCTTCTGAGGTACCCCCTTGGGTCTATTTATAGTTTTCTGAAAATGTCATGCATATAGCAAACCTCCGCTGTTTCAAATGGTTATGCACAGCCCAATTGGGTCTATCAATAGCGTAACTCTGCTGTTCTAGAAGGATATTCGCACCTCCTGCAAGGGTATCCAGATAATTTGCCTCTGGACCCCACGGGGATGAGTTTCCTGGTCTTTGGGTCAACTCACCACCCTACTGGGCGGGAGCGAGCTGGCGCCCAGGTTGCCTAGGCAGGTTCAGCTCGCCACTCTATACAGGCGAATTGGATACCAGATCGCTTAGGCAGGCGCGGGCTGGGTTTGGCTCGCCCAGCTCGCCTACCTGGCCTTGACAAGAGCGAGCCAGCCCCCTGGACTCGCCTGCCTACTACACTGGCACGGGCCGATCGCCTTGCCTCGCTCGCCTAACCGGGCCCACTAGGCGAATACGGGGTTGTACACAATCCCCGCTCTTTTTGAGCTTGCAAAACTCGGAAAGAATCATCCAACCCCACGTGTTCGGTGAGTGATCTGCTGAGTTGGAGGGAATCTTTTGGTGGGTCCCGCTAGTATGCTATAAATATGCCACCGAGCCTTTGGAAAAAACCCGCCCTTATTTTTAGCCTTCCCTGCGAATTGTAGCTTGAAGGATGCCTATGTCCGAAGAGATGCGAGCGCGCCTAGCGGCTGCGAGGGAGGGGACTCCGACCCCCTCTTTAGGCCGAAGAAAGGAAAGATCATCCGGCGGTCTCCGGCGAATGACGCCCCTGAGTCTAGTTCGGCGGCCGGTACCGAGGTCGCCCCTGAGGTATACAGACCTCCCTGTCTGACTCATCACTCTGCTTCTGATTTCTTTTTCTGTAGGAGACGCTTTGTGAAGGTGGAGAAGATAGAGTGGAACTGAGGCATTCTGCCTTGTTGATATTTGAGCGGGCCGCTAGCCCTTCGGCCCAGGGGCATGCCCCTCCTGCGTTTTCTCCGTCGCCAATCCCTCCTGGGCTAGGGAAAACCTTTGCATCCCTTGGAGGCGAAAACTTCCAGGGCCGGTCGGGTTCCTCCCGACTGCCTGTCGGCGTGGGGACGTGCCAACCCCTGGTGAGTTTGTACACTTGTTTGATTATGAATTTCTTGCATTTTCTGACCTCCCCTATCTATGTAGGCTTTAATGCGATCTCATCCTCCGACGTCGAGATGAGCGAGGGGTACTCGCCCCCCTTCTATGGATCACATTTTGGATTATCTGGGCGACCCGCTGGACGCCGATGGGATGAAGAAGCGGGTGACACGGTTATTTCAGAAACAAGCCTACTGCTGTAGGAGGTTTGTGACAGGGTAGACGAGGACAAGGCCAAGGCAGAGGAGCAGTTCGCGGTGCTAGAGGGCACGAGATGCCCTGCTGACGGTGATGGGACTACTTCTCCAGGGGTGCACCTTACGCGTGCAGAGGAGTGGCTCAGGCATGCCACAGAACAGGTCGACCTGGCCCAGCGAGAACTATTAGCGGTTTGCGAGTACCATTACCCTCGCATACCGCCCCGGTCTGGGACACAAAGGTGAGGCAGGTGGAAATGGATCCAGTACTGAGCCACCCCCTTCCTCGCCTCCGATTGTTAAGCCTGGGTTGCACTCGTATCGTGGATCAGCTCGCGTGGTAGGGTCACGAAGTTCTTTTTCTTTTCCTTGGACATTGAACTCTTGTTTGTTATTATTTGAGATCTCTCGCCCGTTGGTGTGCTTATGTTTTATGCGTATTATTCTGATAATGAAAGTCCACCTAGTGTCAACTACCTTCACCTATGGGGGGGGGGGGGAATAGGTGACTTGCAGCGTATTTGCGGAATTAAAATTGTACCTGCACAAGAAAACAAAACAACACAGCACAGAAGGACACAAGCAATTTATAGTGGTTCCCCGATTTGGGTACGTCCACTTTCCCCCTTCGACCTATCTCCCAACCAGGGACGACTTGGTCACTTCACCAATAGGATTGAAATCCAATCCTTGCACTAACGGAAGGAACCCTTCCACACGTAGGAGTCAACACTCCCACAACACGGGTTGCACCCAACCCTTACAACTAGAGACCAATCGGTCCTTTACAAAGAATTGAAAATAGCTTGTAAGAAATACAAACAACGTATGGAGACTAAGGTGTCCCTCTTCATTCGACGACGTGTTCTTGAAGTCAACGAAGAGTCCACAACCCTAGATCTCGCTTGGATTGAACCTTCCCGAAACCGGCGGCGGCTTGGAGCGGCGGCTAGGTTCACGGAATAAGCGGCGGCGACGGAGAGCTGCTGCCGTGCAATCGAGATTCAAACTTCGTAGCAAAGGAAGCAAGGTCTTCCAACGGTCACACTAGGATCGGTTGTCTCGATCGATTCGGAAGGGGAAGGTTTTTCCCGATCAACGAATCAAGAGACAAGGGATCTCTGGTTAGACGCGTGAGACACTATGCTAGCCTAAGCTTCTGTCGCCGGAGATCTGGAAGAACTTCAGATCACAGCGGCGACCACGGCGCGAACGGCGGAGACGATCGGCGGAGCGAGATCGCGATTTTAGGGTTAGTCGGCGGCTCGGCTTTCGTATTCTGTATCCGTTGACCACTGTACACAAATACCTGTGTATTTATACAATAGGTCATGGAGATGACCGTTGTGGGCCCCACCAAAGCAAAGACCAAAGTCCGGTTCAAATAGCTGCAGGTAACATGAACCGGTCCAGGAATTCGGAAAAATCGCCCAAGGCAAAATCGGCGAGAATCGTAGGTGATTCTCGACGAATCGGCGAGAATCACTTACGATTCTCGCCGAATTCTACTTGGCGAATTCTGGCTGCACAGGTTATAGAGGCCGGGGAGAATCGGTGGGAATCACATTTGATTCTCGCCGAATCGTCGAGAATGCAAAGTCATTCTCGACGAATCGGCGAGAATCACTTAGTGATTCTCGACGATTCTGCCTTAGAGAATTTTCTGACTGCGTCGAGACAGCCGGCCCAACCCGACGAGAATCATCTAGTGATTCTCGACGACTCGTCGAGAATCACTAGTGATTCTCGACGACTCGTCGAGAATCACTAGTGATTCTCGACGAATCGGCGAGAATCACTTAGTGATTCTCTACTATTTACACTTAGATGATTCTCGTCTTTCAACCCGTGAGCAGGTCTTTGGCCCATCCTTGCTCCTTGTCTGCTCATGATCTTTCATGACCCTGTGCTTGGAAATAAGTACACTCCAATAGAGAGAGTACACGTAAGCCAACACACTGATCTGCTCAACGAGGGATTACGTTGCACAGACCCGTGTATATTGACCTACTGCACCCTGACATTGGTGTGTACTTAGCAATGAATAGCTGCAAGCACAACTAGAAGAAATTCATCAAATACATAGTGAATTCACCTTAGCTTGTTCTTGGGCTTCTTCAAATCAGGTACATTGTGGATACAATACCCAACAATCTCCCCCTATTTGAAGAAGCCTAAACCCTACAAGCTAAGGTGAATACAACGGCTTGGAAGAACAGAACTTAAAATAAAAAGTTAAAATTCCATACCGTTATCTTTAGAGCATAAAAAGTTGAAATTCCATACCGTTATCTTTAGAGCTTGTGGAGCTATCACCTTAGAACCTTAGCCGAGAGGGTAATGGTAATCTCCCCCTTTTCGGCTTCTGCAAATCGGGGACTGAAGTATGTGACACCATGCTCCCCCTCAGTTCTTGTACCTTTGCTTTCACTAAATTCCTGGCAGAGGCCCCCCTAGACGCATGAGCCTTGAGCTTCTGTAGTCTTCATTCCTCGTAGTTTAGCATCCCCAATTCAGTTTTGAACATACTGAACTTGGTCTCGTCAAGGGGCTTTGTGAAAATGTCTGCAATCTGCTTGTCAGTGGGAACATACCAGAGAGAGATGTCCTTATTCTCCACGTTCTCCCGAATGAAATGGTAACGCACTTCAATATGCTTCGTTCTGCTGTGCGATACCAGATTGTTAGCAATAACAATTGCACTAGAGGAGTCGCAGTACATCGGTACTTCCTTGAACTGGAGATCATAGTCTGCTAACTGATTTCTGATCCATAGAAGTTGTGCGCAACAACTCCCAGCTGAAATGTATTCTGATTCCGCTGTGGAGGTTGCAACACAATTTTGCTTCTTGCTATTCCATGAGATGAGCCTTCTTCCGAGGAATTGACACGTCCCGGAGGTGCTTTTCCTGTCATCCCTACTTCCTGCAAAATCAGCATCTGGGGGTTGAGAGACGTATACTTCCTCTTTCAGGTCTCCGTTCAAGAAGGCTGATTTCACGTCCATTTGATAGACAGTAAATCCTTTGTGCGAAGCATTCGCCAGGAACAATCTGATGGCCTCGAGCCTTGCCACTGGTGCAAAGGTCTGGTCGAAGTCAATCCCCTCCTCCTGTCGGTAACCTTGAGCCACTAGCCTGGCCTTGTTCTTTATGATGACTCCATGTTCATCCAACTTGTTTCTGAAGATCCACTTGGTGCCAATCACATTTTGCGTCTTCGGTCTGGGAACCAGCGTCCAGACTTTGCATCTTTCGAATTGATGCAGCTCATCTTGCATGACCAAAATCCATGACGCGTCTTTGTTCGCTTCGTCGAACTTCTTTGGCTCAACCTGCGACAGAAAGCTAAGATGCAAAATCTCGTTAAGAGTACCTCGGCGAGTTCTGACACCGTCTCGGGGATCTCCAATGATTTGATTTCTGGGATGATCCCTCACGTGTCTGAGCTCTAGAAGTCTGGCATCAGGAGCTCTAGCAATTTCTGGGGCTTCTCCTTCTTCCGGAATATTTTCTCCATCCTGCTCATCAACTTCTCCAGCTGACGTTGAGGTGGAAACCTTGACGTACTTGGGAGTTGCACCTTTAGCAGTCTCATCTAAGCTTAGCAGTTCAAGTCTTGCACCATAGTTAGCATTATTTCTTTTCCCTTAATCTTGTTCCATGGCAAGCCTGGAACATCTCTTGTCTAGGTCCCATCATGTACCTGGGTACCTAGACTATCCTGCAAAAAAGAATTACCTTTCCTTAGGAACCCAATATGTATTGGGTCCTAGGTTCTTGTCAGCATAAAATCTTGAATGCCTTCCTGCAGGAATCCTGTCAGGAAGACTAACTATGCCCAGAGGAAGTGGACATACCCTTGCCCTTGGCACTGAGGGATTGTGCCAACAATCTACGGCAAAGTGACCCACCTTGCCACAGCACCAACACTCGTGAATGTTGTATCGCCGTTTCTGACCTGATCTGTTGACTGAGGTAGTCATGATCTTAGGTCTAAACGGGATAAAGCCGGTTCTGCTCACAAAATTGCCTTTTCCACCGTGACACATGGGAGGGTGGAAAGAATGCATGTGGTGAGTGTCAAGTGGCCTTGGAGGTGGTGTCTTCCTTTCGGTCAGCACGCTTCCAGAGGCCCCATGGGTACTTACCACATGTTTCCTGACCCCCCTTTCCTGTGTCCTAGGGTGGAAAGTACTGCAGTAATAGCTGGTTCCGGTAGATTCATGATGAGTTGGGGATGAGGCCGAGAATACAAATGGCTCAGGATGAGCCTTGGGTATTCTCTCAGGGGTAGCCATGACAGCTCTAGCACTGTGGGTATTTCCACATGAGGGCTGATCATTCTTGCAGTGACCATGGTTATTCCTATGGTCATACCTGTAGGCATGATGAGTACCTTTCCTTCCTGGAGTGGGGGGTCTAAATACCGTTTCCCCATTTCTCCATGAATTGATAATTCGGGAGATCCACCCATTTTCTTCCTTTCTTTTGATAGCATCAACCTTGGAAAAGTTGGATACTATCCTCTTCTCATTCTCTAGGCTACTCTCTAGATCTGAGATTTTAGAGTCCTTAACCTTATTGGATGCCAATTGGAGAACCAATAAGATTTTCAGCTGAGCAATCTCCTTAGCTTGCTCCTTCACAAGTAAGTTGTTCTTCTGAAGGGCACTCACAAGGGAATCAGGATTTTCAATCTTTTGATTGAAGCTATCCATATCCCTTGCATCTCTGGAAGGACTACCCTCTGAATTGTTCCTGTCTTCAGGAAATTCAAGAGGAGAGGGGCATGAGGAAGAAGTTACCTGCTCCTGGCTTTGTTGTTCAGGGTTACCGTTAATATCGGCAGAGACTGTTGAGTCAGCTTCATCAGAACTGCTTTACTCAACTTCTTCTTCAGTCTCTGACAAGGACACAGGAGCCCTGATACTGACAGATTGATCATCCCCTTCATCTTCAGAAATGAGGACCCCTACATAGGCTTCATCCTCTTGTTGACGACTGGTCCCTGTTTTCTCTGATCCCTCCATGAGGTCTGAGATGGTTTGCCACATGCACTTGGCTGTCCTACACTTGTCCACTCTAGAGCGAGATGGTCCAGACCAGACATCAGTGATGATCTGACGAATCACCTGGTCCAGGTTGAACAGTGAGAGCTCTGTCTCCGACATCTCTTTGGGACACTTGGGGATTTGGAGATCTTTCCCCGAGCTAGAAGCCTTCATGGGAATGAAGGGACCCTCTTCCATAATGAGTGATGCTCGAGGGTCAATGGACTCCAGATGAAATAGTACTCTCATTTTCCATACAGGATAGTACTCCTTTGTACATGAGGGGAGTCTTAGAGGAGGGACATCGTAATCCAACTCCATGCTTGAGTCTGATCTTCTTGTTGACACTAGATGCAGGAACTTACTCGAGGTGTTAACCCCTTTGATGAGTAACCTCCCTCTGATACCACTTGAAAGTCCACCTAGTGTCAACTATCTTCACCTATGTGGGGGGGGGGGGAATAGGTGACTTGCAGCGTATTTGCGGAATTAAAATTGTACCTGCACAAGAAAATAAAACAACACAGCACAGAAAGGACACAAGCAATTTATAGTGGTTCTCCGATTTGGGTACGTCCACTTTCCCCCTTCGACCTATCTCCCAACCAGGGATGACTTGGTCACTTCACCAACAGGATTGAAATCCAATCCTTGCACTAACGAAAGGAACCCTTCCACACGTAGGATTCAACACTCCCACAACACGGGTTGCACCCAACCCTTACACCTAGAGACCAATCAGTCCTTTACAAAGAATTGAAAATAGCTTGTAAGAAATACAAACAACGTATGGAGACTAAGGTGTCCTTCTTCGTTCGACGACGTGTTCTTGAAGTCAACGAAGAGTCCACAACCCTAGATCTCGCTTGGATTGAACCTTCCCGAAACCGGCGGCGGCTTGGAGCGGCGGCTAGGTTCACGGAATAAGCGGCGGCGACGGAGAGCTGCTGCCGTGCAATCGAGATTCAAACTTCGTAGCAAAGGAAGCAAGGTCTTCCAACGGTCACACTAGGATCGGTTGTCTCGATCGATTCGGAAGGGGAAGGTTTTTCCCGATCAACGAATCAAGAGACAAGGGATCTCTGGTTAGACGCGTGAGACGCTATGCTAGCCTAAGCTTCTGTCGCCGGAGATCTGGAAGAACTTCAGATCACAGCGGCGACCACGGCGCGAACGGCGGAGACGATCGGCGGAGCGAGATCGCGATTTTAGGGTTAGTCGGCGGCTCGGCTTTCGTATTCTGTATCCGTTGACCACTGTACACAAATACCTGTGTATTTATATAATAGGTCATAGAGATGACCGTTGTGGGCCCCACCAAAGCAAAGACCAAAGTCCGGTTCAAATAGCTGCAAGTAACATGGACCGGTCCAGGAATTCAGAAAAATCGCCCAAGGCAAAATCGGCGAGAATCGTAGGTGATTCTCGACGAATCGGCGAGAATCACTTACGATTCTCGCCGAATTCTACTTGGCGAATACTGGCTACACAGGTTATAGAGGCCGGGGAGAATCGGCGGGAATCACATTTGATTCTCGCCGAATCGTCGAGAATACAAAGTCATTCTCGACGAATCGGCGAGAATCACTTAGTGATTCTCGACGATTCTGCCTTAGAGAATTTTCTGACTGCGTCGAGACAGCCGGCCCAACCCGGCGAGAATCATCTAGTGATTCTCGACGACTCGTCGAGAATCACTAGTGATTCTCGACGAATCGGCGAGAATCACTTAGTGATTCTCGACTATTTACACTTAGACGATTCTCGTCTTTCAACCCGTGAGCAGGTCTTTGGCCCATCCTTGCTCCTTGTCTGCTCATGATCTTTCATGACCCTGTGCTTGGAAATAAGTATACTCCAATAGAGAGAGTACACGTAAGCCAACACACTGATCTGCTCAACGAGGGATTACGTTGCACAGACCCGTGTATATTGACCTACTGCACCCTGACATTGATGTGTACTTAACAATGAATAGCTGCAAGCACAACTAGAAGAAATTCATCAAATACATAGTGAATTTACCTTAGCTTGTTCTTGGGCTTCTTCAAATCAGGTACATTGTGGATACAATATCCAACAGATAACTTCGCTGCTTAATTTTCTTTAAGTGAAAATATACGGGGTATCCTTTCTCACCTACCCCTTCCTAAGCTGGGGCGCGAGATTGTTGGCAAGGCTAGCCCGACTCGCATACCTGGTCTTGGAGGGAGTGAGCCTGTTATCTGCCGAACGCGAGTCGAAGAGACACTGACAATCTCGCTTCAGTAGGCGCGAGTCGCGACCCACCCGCCTCTTGGGCGGGCGCGAGTGAGTGCAGATGGCTGCCGACTAACTGTCCCAGTGCTGTAGCGAGCTGGAAAGAACTTACGATGGGCCCGAGAGTCGAAGCATTATGGCGTATTTTTGCTATCCGCACTTTTCCCACCCTTTTTTCTTCCTATAAATAGGCCCTGCTGATCCTCTCTTACCTATCGCATTTAAGACTTCGTTTCTTTCTCTACTTCCCGCGACTACCGACTCACCCGCTCCCTGTGAGAACTGCATCGTCCCACTTAGCAATCTATCTGCGAGATGGGTGGCGGCGGCGACGACACTGATGGGCGAAGCAAGTGCGCTTGGACTTTTTCTGAACACGACTTCTCCTATGCGACCATTTCCGAAGATGAATTCCTTTACGCGACCACCAGGCTTTGTGGGGAGGTGATCCGGAACGGGGGAAAAATCAACGACTTCTTAGGGGAGGAACTCGCCATCCCTACGACACACTTCGATGTGGGCCTCTGACTTCCCCTATGGCCCGAGGTCTGCCAAATACTGAAATACTTCAGGGTTGTCCTCGGCCAGATGACCCCTAACTCTATTGCGGTAGTGGTCGGGTTTGCTCGCTTCCTATAGGAAGAGCGGATCGATTTCAGCCTTGCGGACTTCCGCAAGCTATTCTCCTTCTGGGCGAACAAAGACTGGACCACCTACTTCTCCAGCACTCACGTCAAAGTGCGGGAGACAGTCAACAAAAGTCACAACTGGCTGAAGAAGTTCGTTTTCATCAAGGGGGATTTCGGCAATGTCCCCTTCTCGCCAGTCCAGCTTGGCAAGGCGAGCTACCACCCCCTAGCCTAGGGGGCCATGAAGCTGAGCTGTGTGGGTTCTTCGCAAGGAAGAACTTTGAAGTTGCGTTTCTATGCAGGAAATTAGACAACCTCGCCCCCATCCCGCCCGGGGGAGGTAAGCAACTGACGTTTCTTTCTTTTTTGTCCGTTATTTTCCCGTCATTAACCCTTTCTCTGCAAGCGAGCGAGACATTCCCATGCACCCTACCTATGAGAGTGCGTGAGTCGCTTCCGGCGAGCTCTCCCATGCCGAGGTCGCAGCTTTCGCACATCACGAGACCCCAACCTCTGCCATCCAGAAGCGCCCTAGCCGCGAACAGCCTCTACCACCACCACCACCACCCAAGAAGCCGAAGACCGCGGGTGGCGTGCCTCCCGCGAGTCGGGAGAAGGGCAAGGCCCTAGTGAACCAAACAGCTGGGGATCCTCTCCCTCTGAGTGCTTCAACCGGCGGCTCGCCTGGCAAGGCGGCCAGCACTTCCGGGCCGCAAGGAGAGGAGCCCGCCATCAAGCCGGTGTCGAGAGGGCACCGTAACTTCGGTATAACTGAGCGTCCCTTAGATGAGCTCGGCATCACCCTCCTCTTGTGGGATAAGGAGGCGAACCGGGCTTACATTTCCACCATGCTGCTGAGATGGATGGAGTGGGAGTCCATTAGCAGGGAGGCCTATAACTTCTCGTTTGGCCTGTACGCTTGGGAGGACGACGTGGTCTACGACGCGGTCTACGACGAGGAGGCCACATGGGTCCTTGTGCACGAGAGCGCGTGGGCCTAGCTCCGCGGCCTGGAGCTGGCCCACATAGTGGGCAGGCGGCTCTTCTAACTAGAGAAGAATGTCCCGTCACTTAAAAAGCTGGTCGACAAAAAGGAGGAAGCTCGTCGTCTCGCCCAGGAGATGGCGGACCACCAGAAGGAGCGGGCAGACGCAGCCGATGCCTTCCTCGCCGGGTACCTAGGAGGGGTGGTAAGTTCCGCGACTCGTGCTTATTGCTTTAAGATTGCTTCCTCTTTCCTCAAGTTCACTCTATCTCTTTTCACAGGATGCAGCGACGGCCAAGAGTTTAGTCTTCCAGATCACCACCCTTGAGAAGGAAAAGGAGGCGTCACAAGCGCGGGTGCGGGAACTTGAAGCTGCGATAGCTGCTTCGCCGCCCTCCAGCAGCAGCTGCCAGCTCGCGCACTACACCGAGTATGAGCTGGAGGACATGATGCAGAAGAATGCTGCCAAGGCAGCGAAGTACACTCTCCAGACGCTGCAGTGGGCGGGCCTCATTACGAGCGAAGGCGCGGGGCTCTCGGTGAGCGAGGTGGTACCGGCGTTATTTCTTCCGGTACCGAAGCCGGGCGATAAGTTCTACCAGCCCCTTTAGGAGGGCGTGCCGCTTGAGAGCTCGCCTCGCTGGACCCCTGTGTCGAGCTTCCTTTATCTGTATTTTTATTTGTTTTAATGTAAACGTGGGCTGAGTCCCCGACTTGTAAACTGTGATTAATGAAACATGTTTTCTTGAGATGCTTCTCTATTTTTTTGTTCTCTTCGAAGTGTTCCAACTGTTTTCTGCATACTCGCGACCTGATTTTGCTCTACCGATCGCTGCCTCAGGGCCCGTGTCCCTTTGGCGAGATTGCGTGTTCCGCTAACGTAGCTTAGGAGTGATAGGCCCGCGATCAGACTCTTATTGTGGTTGGTTCTATGAGTCGACCGTCGCGGACTGATAGAAAATTGAAGTTTCTAACGAAAGGAGGCAAGTGCACCTATCGCATGTAGTACTCGATATTCGGGAGAATACCGAGGTCGTATTGTTCTCGGGGTCGTGTTGATTATTCCTACTCTTCCGTAAGGACTATTATTTTACTAAGAGTAAGGTGGATTTTTGTTTAACTAAAAACGGATATAAAAAGAAGGCAGAAAATTTCTTAGATTATTCGATGACAGGTTAACGACGACATCGAATCAGATTAAGACTAAAATAATTTAAAATGATTATTGAACTCAGTTTTCAAATTAATAAAAGGCACTTGGCCGTGGAGGTTCCAGAAATATGAGCACACCTATCTCAAGGTAATATCACTCACCTGAACGCTAAGACTATTCGACCGAATGTTTGTCCGATGAAGGATTCCTCTTAACGCCCGCATTACGCTAAGAACCCCGCTATTGGGTGGGGAACCCAATCCGGTAAAACTACGCTTCTCCTCTCTCGAGGGTATGCACACAATTCTATTTACCCAAGGGGGATCGGTCCATACGCACGGCCTCTCGGCTAGCTAGCGTATGGATAACGGAAATAGAGCCCACACATCGATTATGTGGTACTACGCGTCGTTAACCCGGGGTAAACCTTAAGTCCTTAAATTAAAATGAAAATAAAGAACTTTAATTATTTTAAATCATTTTATATGTCCCAATGCTCTTCGATGCCGAGGGCTAATAACGATTAGCCACTCATCGGTATGGGGACGGCTTTATGGTTTTAATAAGGCGCGAGTTCGAAATTTAGCACTAAAATGATATAAGAAAGAAGACATAGAAACAACAGATATTTAGAAACAATCCAAAAGCTAACTAAAATGAGAACTCACGCACACTTCAAAACCATAAATAAATAAAGTAGAGACATGTCCTACTCGAATAAGTAGGCTGGAAATAAATGCAATTATAAGTCCTACTCAAACGAGTAGGCGGGAAATAAATGCAAGTACTAGTTCTACTCAAATGAGTAGACGGTAAATGACAAGTCATACTCGATTGAGTAGGCGGGAAATGAAAGCATGTCATTTAACTCTTAACGAGTAGGCGGAAATAAATGCGCACACGCACGCACTCTACGTGAATTGAAGAAAGCGATAAAATCAAAGCAAGAAAATTTATCTCCTACACACACGCACTCTACATAATTGAAAAAGAGATAAGATTGCGAGTCCCGACTCAAATGAGTGGGCGGGAGAATGAAAGCAATAAAATCTATCCTCATACACCGACACACACTAACATGAAATTAAAAGGACACAATGAAAATCTATCCTCATACACTCACACACACTTAGTAAAAACAAGAAAGACAAAGTTACCTAAAAATTAAAACGACTTTATTTCTATTCTTAGAACATGCTAAAAACACATTAAAAAATGAAATAAAAGTTAAAGAAGCAAAAGTTTTTTGAAAACAAAGTTAAAATCAAAGTTGTTGAAAAATTAAAATGTTTATATTTTCATTCTTAGGATTCCATAAAAGCGATGAAAAAGTGAAAATAAAAATTAAAGGAACAAAAAAGTTTTACAATCCTAAAACAAAGCTAAGTAAAAAAAATCAAAAAAAAAAATCACTTTAAAACCTCTTTTAAAATTTCATAGGAATGAAAATATAGGACTTTAAAAAGTTTTCAATACAACATTTCATTTTAAAAAGAAGACTTAAACAAAATTTTGTCATTATAACAATTCATTTTTAGGCAAAAAGCTATAATTAAATCTAGCATGACAACTAATTAAGGGCATGAAGAAAATTAACTAGTTAAACTCATACCACACACACACACACACACTTTTCATAAAGAGAAAAGACAAAGAGAAACATGAGAATAAAGAAGAAGAAAAATGGGCACATAAGTTCATTCCAAAGCCAAGAAAGAAGAGAAAAGCTAACATGATTTATTGATTGAAAGGAACTATTACAAAGCTAATACAAAACTAAAGCTAAAGCAAAAACAAACATAAAAGGGAGGGGGATAAAGTTCTCCTTACATGGATATGGAGTCCACAAGGGCAGCCCACAAAACACACTAAAATTGGCTCAAAAAAGTGAACCCTTGGACCACACAGAAAAGTTTTATTTATAGACAAATTTTTTGGGTGTGACACGCCCTAGTCAAGGGCGTGACAGGGGGCGTGTCGAAGGTTGCGTGTTTGACTTGGCGAAATCCGACAGATGGATTGCTTCTGGAAGCTTCGAGAAGAGACATGTGGCGGTCACGGGCGTGTCTGGTGTCAGACACGGGCGTGTCGGCTGGGCGTGACTGAACAGCTGGCGGGAGTGGGGTTGAGTGTCGACGGCATTGAGTGTCGACACGGGCGTGTCGAGTCCTCGGACACGGGCGTGTCCTGCTCGGTTTGAAGGCGTTGAGTCGTGAACAATAAAAGCATTGAGTGGCTTCTGTCTTGATGGCGTTGAGTGTCTGACATGGGCGTGTCGGCCATGTGACACGGGCGTGTCGGGTCAATTTTGACCATTTTCTTGAATTTTTCTGAGATCAAAAATAAACTAAGTTAGAAATATTATTTATAAAAAAAGCATATTTTTGAATAAAACAAACTAAAAAAGACAAAACTAAACTAAAATATCGTAGTAAAGACACGAAAAAATGCGTATATTTACAACCTATCAAATACCCTCATACTTAAGCTTTTGCTATTTCAGAGCAAAAGTTTGAGGTGAACTTATAAGAAATAAAAAAACTCTAAGTTTAGCTACCGTTTTAATTTAATTATAAGAGAGATCAAAATAAATATACGTGGTATACGAGTTAAGTCCTAAAATTATGTAGATGATTTAAATAGGGCAAAAGTTTTGGCCAAATGACTTCTTGATGTAATCAAATAGAAAGCAATAGTTGTACTGGTTAGCTTAACAAAAATAGCTTGGAATTATATGAACTTTAGCTTATAGGAGTTTTACGGGAAATAATGCAATTTACAAATTATGCTCTCAAAAAGATTTTTTTTAATTAATTCTAGAATCATGAAATTGGCTAAGGGGGTTGATGGTTTATGAAGTTGCTTGGATTTTGAGGCGAGGTAATTTTTTCTCGAACCTCCATTTTTTTTTCTTTTTGGATTATTAAGAAAATGAAATCTTATTTTCCTAATATTATTTTTTTTCCTTTTCAACTTAATAATAATAAAATTAACCCAATGTATATGTATAGGAGTAATGAATTTTATTCTCTTACTCCGTAACACATAATCTTTTAATTATTGGGTGTCTATGTTTACAGAATGAAATCTTATTCTCATTGGCATAAGATCTTTTTAGGGGTAATTTTTTTTCTTTATCATACCAAGTAGGTCATGATAAATAAGGGGAGAAAAGAAAACTAGATTTTTAATTACAAAATTTTTGAGAGCAACCTTTATAAATTGTACGTTCCAATTTTTCAGAAAGCTAAAAGTAAGCATAATTGAATTCTATAGTCGTTATTTTCTAACATAATACACGTGCTCCTATCAATGAAAAATTAGAAGTAGTATCTAAAACGAGTTCGCTATTTTTAACAAAGCATAATGAATTATTTAAAACTTAACCCCGGCTATTTTAAATTTTCAATTTATAATTAACAAACGAATAGTGAACAAAAAATTGATCAAATTCTCATATAAATAAACTCAAAAAAAATTTTTGGATAGGAAGAAAATTAAGAATGATATATTTGAATTATTTGTTTTATAATATATATATATATATATTTTTGAATTTTTAAAGTTATTATCTTTTTTTGGATAATGCAAAAATCATTATTTTTGGATTTTTAAGTTTTGTAAATTTTTTGAATTTTTAAGAAAATTTTCATCTATTTACAAAAAATTTGAGAAAAGAGAAGTTATTTACAAGGATGAGAGAGAAAAGAAAGGGGAAAAGAGAAGAGTATTTACAAAAAATATTTACATTAATTTATTTACAAAAAAAGGAAAAAATATTTACAAAGTAAAATTAAATATTTTTGGATTTTTTTTAAAGTTAATTGTTTTTAAAAAAATTCTGTTCGTTTTGTTTTGGAAAATAGAAATGCAAATAAAAGAAGTGCAGAAAAGAAAATAGGAAAAACACGAAAACTCCCTCATACTTAGTTCCAACATTGTCCCCAATGTTGTAAGATAAGTATGCGGAATCAAAAAAATTAAATGCAATATGTACAAAAGGAAAGAGGGAGGGTAGAAACGTCCCTGATGCGTGTTCGGGGAAGCCTTTTTAGAAACCCTGCATTTATTAGAAAAGGTAGCAAACATAATAAATAAAGAGCGAAAAAGATAAGCGTGGGGTGCCTCCCAGGAGCGCTTTGTTTATAGTCGCGTAGCTTGACTATATTGGCGGGTTTATAAATTGAGGAAGGATATGGTTTCGTTATACTCGATCACTGGTTCGCCCGCTATGTATGACTTTAACCTATGACCGTTTACTTTAAACGAGCCTTTTTCCGGGTGGTAGACGAGTACGGTCTCATATGGAAAAACTTCTTCAACTAAGGGTCTGTTTGGCACAGCTCTGGCGGCTGGAAAATCTCTATTCCAGCCGCCAGAGCTGCTTTCAGTCTGTTTGGGACAACTCTCTGTGTAGAGATTTTCAAAAATCTGGAGCTGTTTTGCAGCTTTTCAGGAATCTCTCCCCTCCCAACTTCTGCTCCCGCAAAATAGCTTTCTCTCTCACATGTTTTGGAAATCTAATGGTTTCTTCAGTTGGAACATGCTCAGAGGCCGGACGGCCTTCCTCCGGTGATTCCGAGCCCCGCACGTCTTTCCTCCGGCGATTACGAGCCCCCGACGTCCTTCCTCCGGCGATTCCGAGCGCACTTCTGCACAGAACACCCAAACAGTCTGCAGCTTTTCAAAACTGCTCCCCAGAGATCTATTTTAAAACAGCTCTATCCGGACAGCAGCTTTTCAATCCGCCAGAGCTGTCCCAAACAGACCCTAAGAAGGGACCGAACCATCAATATTTAAGTTTTCTTGGAAAAAGTCTAAGACGAGAATTATAAATAAGGACAAGATCGCCAGGAGAAAAATCTTTGGGGGCTTGATTTTTCGATCGTGATATAACTTAGAACGCTCCTTATAGAACCTATTGGTCTCATAAGCGTTCGCACGCCATTCATCGAGCTCGTTTAGTTACAGTTTTCTATTTCGAGCAGATAAGTTAGCGTCGAGGTTTAAAAATTTTAAAGCCCAAAGTGCGCGATGTTCTAGTTCTACGGGTAAATGACACGCTTTGCCATAGACTAATCAAAATGGAGTACAACCGGTGGTGGTTTTTTATGCCGTACGATACACCCATAACGCGTCGTCAAGTTTAACGGACTAATCTTTCCTATTAAGTGAAACGGTTTTCTCTAATATGCGTTTAATCTCTCGATTTACTACCTCAACTTGGCCACTTGTTTGCGGGTGGTAGGGGGTGGAAAGCTTGTGCGTGACTCCGTATTTAGCTAACGTCTTAGCCATAAGAGCGTTACAGAAATGCGTTCCCCTATCACTAACAATTGCGCGAGACGTGCCGAAGCGAGAAAATAGTTTTTAAAGAAATATAACGACGACTCGCGCATCGTTGGTGGGGAGAGCTTGCGCTTTCGCCCACCTTGATATGTAGTCGACCGCCACTAAAATATACAAATTTTTGAAAGACGGAGGTAGGGGGCCAACCAAATCAATGCCCCATAAATCAAAGACTTCGCACTCTAAAAACATGTTTTGGGGCATCTCGTCTCGACGAGAGATGTTACCCGACCGCTGACAGCTATCGCATGCGCGCACAAAATTGTGAGCGTCTTTGAAGAGAGTGGGCAAAAATTATCCCGCCTCTAGCGCCTTCCGAGCGGTCCGGTTGGCTTGATAATGCCCACTGGCTGGACCCTCGTGGTAGTGCCTAAGTATTTGCGTGCACTCCAAACCCGCGACGCATATTCGGACCGCTTGGTCCGCGCAGATACGAAAAAGAAATGGGTCCTCCCAAAAGAAATTTTTCAAGTCAGAAAAGAATTTCTTCTTTTGATGACTTGAAAATTCTCTTGGAAGTACCCGCGCGACTAAATAGTTTGCAAAATCTGCGAACCAAGGCGAAGATGACGAAGATAAATGAATGGCTAGGAGGCGTTCCTCGGGGAATCTGTCATTTATTTCAGATTCGACGAGTGCTTCCGCACCCGTATTTTCTAAGCGGGAGAGGTGGTCCGCTACTAGATTTTCCGCGCCCTTCTTATCTCGGATCTCCAAATCAAACTCTTGTAGGAGGAGAATCCATCGAAGAAGGCGGGGCTTCGCATTATTTTTAGCTAATAAATATTTAAGGGCGGAGTGATTGGTATAAACTATAACTTTAGATAACGTTAGATACGAGCGAAACTTATCGAAAGCGAAAATGACGGCTAAGAGTTCTTTTTCCTTCGTCGTGTAATTCACTTGTGCGGAAGTGAGCGTCTTGCTAACGTAATAAATTGGATGAAAATATTTTTCTACGCGTTGGCCAAGAACGGCACCTAAGGCAATATCACTAGCATCGCACATGATTTCGAACGGTAGGGACCAATTCGGGGCCACTAAAATTGGTGATGTGATAAGTTTTTATTTTATTTAATTAAAGGCAGACTCGCATTCGTTACTAAAGATGAAGCGTGATTCCTTTTCCAAGTGGTGAGTTAGCGGCTTTGTTAATTTTGAAAAGTTTTGAATGAAGCGTCTGTAAAAGCCCGCATGGCCCAAGAAACTCCTAATAGATTTTACGTTAGTTGGCTGAGGGAGTTTTTCAATGATTTCTACTTTGGCCTTATCTACCTCCATCCCCTTAATCGAAATCTTATGGCCGAGGACCAAACCTCCTCGAACCATAAAGTTACATTTTTCCCAATTTAGAACAAGGCTTGTGTCCTCGCACCGTTGGAGGACACGATCTAAATTTTGAAGGCAATGGGAAAAAGAGCGTCCGAAAATAGAGAAGTCATCCATGAAGACTTCCATAATGTCTTCTACTAGCTCGCCAAAGATTGCTAGCATACATCTTTGGAATGTAGCCGGCGCATTGCAGAGTCTAAATGGCATCCTTCGGTAGGCGAAGGTGCCGAACGGGCAAGTAAAAGTTGTTTTCTCTTGGTCATCGGGGGAAATGGGGATTTGGAAAAACCCTGATAAACTATCAAGAAAACAATAATATGGATGACCGAAAAGACGCTCTAAAATCTAATCTAGAAATGGTAGTGGGAAATGGTCCTTGCAGGTGACATCATTAAGTTTGTGATAATCGATGCACACACGCCAACCCGTAATAGTACAAGTTGGGATGAGCTCGTTGTGCTCATTTACCACTACGGTTAGACCGCCCTTCTTGGGCACGACATGCACGAGACTAACCCATGAACTGTCAGAAATAGGGTAGATAATCCCCGCATCTAACAACTTAATGATCTCAGCTTTAACGATGTCTTTCATGCTTGGGTTAAGACGTCACTGCGGCTGAATCATTTTGCGGCAATTATCATTAAGAAATATCTTATGAGTGCAAAATGCGGGGTTAATCCCCTTTAAGTCAGAGATTTGCCACGCAATTGCGTGGCGATGTTTGAACAAAACTTCTAATAAATCGGAAGTCTCCGAATCACTCAAGTCCGAAGAAATAATAACGGGAAGCGTATCCCCTTTTCCCAAAAAGGCGTATTTGAGCGATTCGGGTAAGGGTTTCAGATCTAAGGTGGGTGGTTCTTCTAGAGAGGTTTTAATTCTTATGTTTTTCTTACCAATTGGTTCGAAAGGCAAGTCAATAGAGGTATCCTCATCACAATAAAAATTTTTGAGCGCAAAAACATCGTCGTTTAAAAATACAGACTCGAAAACGGGAGAAGAACGATCTCCAAAAAGGGTATCAGAAGAATAGCAGAAATCGTCGCTCGATGACAAATTGTCAATCGAGGGATTAATAAAGAAAGTAACTTGATCATCTCCTACCCGGAGGAGAAGAAGACCATTACTAACATCTATTAGTGCGCGGAGATGGCGAGAAATGGGCGACCGAGTATTATTGGTATCTCAGCGCCCTCTTCTATGTCTAAGATGACGAAGTCTACCGGAAAGGTAAACTTGTCTACTCGAACAAGGACGTCCTCCACTACCCCGATAGGGAACTTAACCGAGCGATCCGCTAATTGGATGCGCATATTGTAACACCCCTTCTGTTGCATAGTATATAACTGTAGGTCCGGCCGGGGCCCGACGCCATATACTACGGACAGACTGGTTGGTTACGTATTGAAACCATTCAACCAATCACAACGTCCTACACAACACCTTGCGGAAGCAATTTATTAAGGTTGCAAAGAATAAAGAACCCTGCCAAGCATGAATGCCCACTACTCAAACCCATAGGAATGTATAATACACAAAACGGAAATAGCCTTATGGCCTTACAAGAGTTGCTTAATAAAAGTGTCTTCCAAACCTCGGCACGCAGGCCGGCCACACATGAGTACAAAAAGGAAAACACTCAAAACTTGGCCTTTGAGGGCCGGCACAGCAACTTGGGCTTTAGCCCGCTATTTACCTCTTGGCTCCGCAGCACTTGCAAGCAACAATCACCCGCACGGTGGTAAACAAAGGCAACGGTCAGCTATGCTAACCAAATTATAACGATTCCGCCCCCAAACCGGGGCGGCAAAGGTTCTTCCCTGCACTTGTTAGCAAAACAAGCAACACAGCAAAATAAGCATCACAACATAGGTGCACGCTCACACGGCCGTACACCCCGTGCTCTCAGGGCACTTACTCGGCGGGCCAGTCCGAACCCCGTCCGGTCCTTGACTCCGCCACCACCCCCAGGATGGCAACCTCGTGAGCATTTAGTCCTTTCAGCCGTAGCCTAGACTCGATCTCCAAACCTCGATAAGTCCCACGTAAAACTTTAGGTCGCTTTAACTGAGCAGGTGGAGCGGGTAGGGGTCCACCAGTCCGTTGCTCACCCCGCCGTTGCCATTTGGCCTTTGACGCGAACTAAGCTTCCCCAGTCCCAAATACCGTTCAAACATGGTACATAGCCCCGCTATGTACCCGGTTGGCTCCCAAGCCACCAATATGACGGAACTGCGTTTCTGTCCAAATTTTCGGGTGCACCTCGGGGTTCATCCCCAAGGATCCCTGATGCATTCAAACATGGTACATAGCCCCGCTATGTTCCTGGCTGGCTCCCAAGCCACCAAAATGGCAGAACCTCGCTTCCGCCCAAAATTTCGGGTGCACCTCGGGGTTAATCCCCAAGATTCCCTGATGCATTCTACCGCATAGCAACCCGAAAACAATCAAAATGCTCGGAGTCTTCTCCGGCTAAAAATGCACATCAAATCATCACCGATCTGGAAAACACGTCCGGGTAGGCTTCACACTGCATGCCTATGTCCGTACTACGATTCCGGACTCTAATAAGGGGGACTTCACATATCTACCCCAAGGAATACCACGATCTCGCCGCACACTCGCGGGAGAGGGATTTTCCCATGCAAAGGAAGAAGAGCTTCACATGCTCAAGAAGAGAATCGTTACCCTTGCGCTTTTCCTCGGCGCCATGACGATCTAGCCGGATGGAAAGCACCGTATCGGCCTCGCCTTCGCGGATCCGGACTCGGATCGTGATTTGGAGCCCCGAAGCTCCGCCGGTGACCGGATCTAGCTTCTTCTTCCTCCTCCAAGCTCTCTCCTCTCTCTAACTCTTAGAGAGAGAACCAACCAAAGGGAATGAGGGTTTCTAAACCCTATTCCCGGATATAACATCCCAGCAATAGCCCCCCACCGTTGGATCCAAATCCAAGGGAACGAACGACCACGATTAGGCCTAAAATACAAAATCTGGGGCCGAACACGGGTTGCAACACGGTCGTGTGCCTGGCCGTGTCACCCATTTGCCGTCTCGACCGACTCGAAAACGAGAACACGGCATTCGACACGGCCTCCGACACGCCCGTGTCACATGTGACACGCTCGTGTCGATACCCGTGTCACACCCCCCGTGTGCAATCAGCCAGCTTTCCTAACCCGAGAAGGACACGGCCTGCGATACGGCACCCGACACGCCCGTGTCGCATGTGATACGCCCGTGTCTGGGCCCGTGTCATGGCCCTTGTGCATGACTCAGAAAACTGCCCAAAGTGACACGCCCTGGGACACGCCCGTGTCCCAGGCCGTGTGCCTCAACTCGACGATCTCCGATCGTCAAAACGTCGACCACATGACCCGTGGCCGAACACGCCCGTGACACGCCCGTGTCAAAACACAACATGCCCGTGTCATGACCCGTGTCACCTGCTCCAAGTCCCAGACTTGTCTTAAAACGCCACCCGTCCCTCTTTCGAGTTTCGGGGTGTTACACATATTCATTGGACTAGGAGTACCCAAACCTAAACGTTTAAAAAGCGAGAACGGCATCAGATTAATGCTAGCCCCTAAATCAGCTAAGGCGTATTTTACTAATATATTGCTAAAAAGGCACGGGATGGAAAACCGTCCCGGGTCGTTTTGTTTTGTGGGCAATTTATTAGTAAGAGCCGCCGAGCAGACATCGTTGAGAGATATATGGGAAATTTCGTCGAATTTACGTTTATTAGAAAGTAGTTCTTTTAAAAGTTTTGCATACTTGGGCATTTGCGAGATAGCCTCGCAAAAAGGAACATTAATGTGAATTTGTTTAAGTAATAAAATAATTTTTTCGTATTGCGCGTCCTTACGCTCGTTTTCTAACCTAAGTGGATACGGCAAGGACTTGTTTAAAATAATTTTTTCTTTTAAAATCGGTAAAGGCGGCGTAGATGAAGAAGAGGGAAGAGGGGTCGGAGGAGAGATGTGTACCTGAGGATTGATCCATTTTGGATCGACCACCTCCTTACCGCTACGGAGGGTTTTATCGTTGAGGTTCTACCGCAGGTTGGGCTCCGTATTTCCTGGCAGTGCCCCCTGCGCGTGTTCCGGCATGAGTCGCGCCAACTGTCCAACCTGTAGTTCTAAATTTTTTAGCGATCCGGTGATGTTCTGGATATTGGACTCATTAGACGCGATGTATTTATTAAAATTTTCCTCCACCGGGGACAGCTTCATAGGAGGGGGAGGAGGAAACGCGGGCGCAAAAGAAGGAGGAGGAGGACGCTGCGCATTGTTCGGGTTGCTCCATGAAAAATTCGGTTGGTTCCTCGAACCCGGATTATAGGTATTACTATAAGGGTTATTTTGGGGAAAGGAGGGACGAACCGGATTTCCCATGTAGTCCACGAACTCATCGACTACGCAGACGTTAGAGGGGGGAAGAAAACAAGGCGGAGTGGAGGAGGTAGCAGTCATCTCCGCCACTTGCTTTGTTAACCTTTCGACTTGAAGGGTTAACATAGCAGTGACATCCACTTCAAAAATGCTGGTCGCCGGCTTGGGGCGTCCCCGCGAGACGTTCCACTGATAGGCATTCATAGCCATCTCTTCAAATAAAGCCTGGGCGGCCTCGGGGGTCTTATTATTAAGGGTGCCTCCGGCAGCCGCGTCAATCATTTGACGCGTCTGGAAGTTAAGGCCATTATAAAAAATTTGTACCTGCAGCCACGCTGGCAGCGCGTGGTGCGTGCACTGGCAGAGGAACTCCTTAAACCGCTCCCAAGTCTCATATAGAGACTCAGAATCGTTTTGCACAAACAAAGAAATGTCCGCCCGCAACTTTGCAGTTTTTGCAGGGAGAAAGTACTTCGTTAGGAACCGCTCCATCAACTCAGCCCAGGTGGTGATGCATACTCGCGGGAGGGAATTCAACCATGCCTTGGCTTTGGATTTAAGGGAAAACGGAAAAAGGCGCAAGCGAATGGCGTCATCAGTGACGCCATTAATCTTGAAGGTGTCGCAGATTTCCAAAAAATTAGACAAGTGGACATTCGGGTCCTCATCCGGCAGTCCATCAAACTGCACGACATTTTGGATCATTTGAATGACACTTGACTTTATTTCGAAATTATTGTTCGCCACAGTTGGACGAACAATACTCGACCCCGTGTCATGCAATTTAGGTCGGGCGTAATAAGACATTGTACGCTCGGCCGCCTGGGCAGGGTTAGGGTCGGCCATAGAAGAAGCAGAGGGTTCTCCGATGGATTCTTCAGGGTCTAAAAAGGAATTCGGCATTGAGATCGAATATGCGCAAGAGAGCGGTCGATCTCAGGGTCGAAGTCAAAATTTTCAGAACCTGAAGGTTGTCCACGGGTCATACACCTTAAAAAAATGAAGGGGGAAGTAAATATATATATATATATTTTTGGTTTTTAATATGAAAATAAAATAAAATTAATAGAGTCCCGGATTCAAAATAACAACCGCTCGATCCCCGGCAACGGCACCAAAAACTTGATAGGCCCGCGATCAGACTCTTATTGTGGTTGGTTCGATGAGTCGATCGTCGCAGACTGCTAGAAAATCGAAGTTTCTAACGAAAGGAGGCAAGTGCACCTATCGCATGTAGTACTCGATATTCGGGAGAATACTGAGGTCGTATTGTTCTCGGGGTCGTGTTGATTATTCCTACTCTTCCGGGAGGACTATTATTTTACTAAGAGTAAGGCGGATTTTTGCTTAACTAAAAACGGATATAAAAAGAAGGCAGAAAATTTCTTAGATTATTCGATGACGGGTTAATGCTCGGCATCGAATTGGATTAAGACTAAAATAATTTAAAATGATTATTGAACACGGTTTTCAAATTAATAAAAGGCACTTGGTCGTGGAGGTTCCAGAAATATGAGCACACCTATCTCTAGGTAATATCGCTCACCTGAACGCTAAGACTATTCGACCGAATGTTAGTCCGTCGAAGGATTCCTCTTAACGCCCGCATTATGCTAAGAACCCTGCTATTGGGTGGGGAACCCAATCCGGTAGAACTACGCTTCTCCTCTCTCGAGGGTATGTACGCAATTCTATTTACCCAAGGGGGATCGGTCCATACGCACGGCCTCTCGGCTAGCTAGCGTATGGATAACGGAAATAGAGCCCACACATCGATTATGTGGTCCTACGCGTCGTTAACCTGGGATAAACCTTAAGTCCTTAAATTAAAATGATAAAAAAGAACTTTAATTATTTTAAATCATTTTATATGTCCCAATGCTCTTCGATGTCGAGGGATAATAACGATTAGCCACTCATCGGCATGAGGACGGCTTTATGGTTTTAATAAGGCGTGAGTTCGAAATTTACAAGAAATAAATAAACTAAACTAAAACAACCTAATAGAGATCCTAACCCAAATCAGAACCAGGGTTCCAACAATCTCCCCCTATTTGGGTGAGGATCCTATTAGCAAAATAAATAAATAAATAAATATTGCAAAGCATAAGATATATAAAGAAAAGCTTTGCTTAGCTGGCTGCTGCTGGCATTTGCAATCTCCCCCTATGTTGATGCAGTACATGTGATTTGAGAAGGCTGAGATGACTTTGAATATTGATTGAGTCATCCAGCTAACTCTTGTAAAAGTACCTGCAGAAAGACTATGGTAGAGATTGCTCTCTCCTTGAAAAAGGGATATGTTAGCAGCAAAGAAAAATGATATTTTGTCCAGCCAATTTAATTTGGATTCTGTATCTGAAAAACAAAATCAGATATCTTCCTTCCTATAGAATTTCTTTTCATTAGACGAGATTCAAACTCAGCTGACAAATGCAACTAGAGTAGAGGACTCAATCTAGATGAAATTAGAAAAGGATCTATAAGAAATAGAGTTATCTGACAGAGAATTTCTTTATACAGAAATCCAAACAAACTATTTGAACATAATATCAATCAGATATAATCAGCTATAAGAAAAGAAAATGCTTCCTAATAAATCTGTTCCAAATAATAAAAGGATTTGAAAATATTTTAAGTAATTTATCCTTTTGTTTATAAAGCAGATTTATGAAAAAGCAAACTGAGTTCTCAAAACTGAACTCATTAAAATGTAAAGAAAACATTTCTCTGAGAAGTGTTGGTTCCTTCTCAGGTATAGTTAAAACTTGGCAGCAATTTTGAATTTCTAATTTATCTGAACTAAAAACAGAATTAGATAATAATACCTGAACCTTTTCAGGTTTTGATTTTCCTTCTGTTAGTTCAGCATCTGAATTACTGCAGGAGGCATTTATGGCCATGATGCAAAATGCTTTGGCCCTTGCTTCCTCCTCTTCATCTTCAAATGATGAGTCATCATCTGAGACATCCCAGATAACACCTAGGGATGGTGATTCTCCTTCAGATGAGATGATGTGGCTTCCTTCTGACATTGCATCCATGGGTTCAGAAGCCATTTGATGAAGGGATAGCCAAATCTCCTTAGCTGATGAACATTCAGCAATCTCTTGAAAAATGTCATCAGACATTGATTCTACAAGAATGTTCATTGCTCTGGCATCAGCTAGCCTGGCACTTTGTGTTGTTGTTGCCGAAGTTGGAAGACCTGTTAAGATAGATGAAAAAATTTCTTCATCAAAAGAGTTCATATATAATTTGACTCTTGTCTTCCAGATGCTAAACTCAGCTAAGTTGCAAGCTGGAGGTCTGGTGCTAAAATAATCATTGTACTGGGCCATGAAGGTGAAAGTGAATATCTATAATCCTTGGTATCTATCAGGATCTTGTGACTCAGGTGTTAGCCTGTACAGTCAGTCAACCTCCCTCTGATACCAATTGAAAGTGAAGGGATAGATACGATTGCGGAATTAAAGATTATAGATATTGAATAAGAACCCTAAAGCCTGACACAAGTGTTGTGCACAAATAAAGCTAACTGTAATTACAGTTAAGCTTGGGTCCTAATCCAGCAACTAGCAATCCTAGTTAATTCTAATCACAGCCACAATACAATTAACAAGTTAAGGCAACCAGACGACACAAGATATTATAGTGGTTCCCCAAACACTGGGTACATCCACTCTTCTACCCACACGGTAGGAATCCACTACAGGTTTTTGATCAGGTGCCCTGCCACCAACAAGATCTGCTTCAGGTAGATCTAGAGACCCTTTAGACTTTTGATCAGGTGTCTAAAAACCAAGCTTTACTTTTGAAGGGAGTAAACAACCCTTTACAGGAGGGGGGAAGAGGGTTAGAATGTCTTCTCTATTTTACAATAGATTAGAGAAGCACAAGAATCTCTTCAGAATTCAAGACAGAATACTGTCTTGAAGTTCTGAAGGAAAAGCTTGAAGAAGACTAGAGATTTGGATGGATGTTCTTCTTCAGCTTCCTTCTTCTTCTTCTTCTTCTTCTCCAATATCTCTGAGTGTATCTTCCTGGAACAGGAGCACTCAGGTTGAAGAAGAGCAGAAGAGATATCTTCTCAGTTTGATGGATATTGCTGAGAGCTAGCTGTAAGCTGTTTCTTTCTCTGTATGATATACAGGTTTCTTCTCACTTGTTCTACAGCTACTCTTTTGTTCTTTCAAAAGAACTCCTTTAAATAGGAGCAGCAGCAACGGCTCTAATATTTGAATTGAGCTTTGTCTTCTTCTCAGATCTTGAATCTGGGCTGCAATTAACATAAAGATAAAACATATCTTGCAGATATATATTTCTATATAAAGAAATAAAGCTTCAGCAGCTGCAATCTGATAAAGGATATTAGATAAAGTCACATCAGAAAACTCTTTACAGCCAACAGCTATAAAGGACAGCTGCATTAATAAAGCAGTCAGAGAGTCAACTAATGAGACAAAAACACTTTATCTGATAGGAAAGACTTAAGCATAAGAATAGCAAGAATTGCTTTGAAGTATATGAAGTAAATCTATCAGATAATATATATTAAATATATCAGATAAAATAAGAAATAAAATACAGAATAAAACGCATATAAAATTATATATGCAGACAGCCGATCGTCGAACGACCTTCGACTATAGTGGATGAGATCGTCGAACGACCTTCGACTATAGTCGAACGACCGGCTGAGATCGTCGACCTATCAATAGATAGTCGACCGATTCAGATAGTCGAACTATCCAGGCAGATAGTCGACCGACTCAAGACTAGACAAAAAGCGTCGAACTATCAAGAGATAGTCGACCAGAGCTCGACGATCTAGCAGAACGTCGAGCTGACCAGAGACAGACGATCGTCGACCGGCAGATCGACGATAGTCGATCGGCGTTCGACGATAGTCGAACCCGAAAATCCCTTAGCCAGAATTTTACTGGGAAAGAGAAATACTCTACAACTAGACTTTGACCATAGATAAATCTTGGGTCAAGGACTAAAAGGAAAGGCTTAACTCAAATCCAAACTAGGGTACCAACAATCTCCCCCTATTTGGGTTAAGTCTTTCAAAAACTAAAATTACAAGAAATAAATAAACTAAACTAAAACAACCTAATAGAGATCCTAACCCAAATCAGAACCAGGGTTCCAACAATCTCCCCCTATTTGGGTGAGGATCCTATTAGCAAAATAAATAAATAAATAAATATTGCAAAGCATAAGATATATAAAGAAAAGCTTTGCTTAGCTGGCTGCTGCTGGCATTTGCAATCTCCCCCTATGTTGATGCAGTACATGTGATTTGAGAAGGCTGAGATGACTTTGAATATTGATTGAGTCATCCAGCTAACTCTTGTAAAAGTACCTGCAGAAAGACTATGGTAGAGATTGCTCTCTCCTTGAAAAAGGGATATGTTAGCAGCAAAGAAAAATGATATTTTGTCCAGCCAATTTAATTTGGATTCTGTATCTGAAAAACAAAATCAGATATCTTCCTTCCTATAGAATTTCTTTTCATTAGACGAGATTCAAACTCAGCTGACAAATGCAACTAGAGTAGAGGACTCAATCTAGATGAAATTAGAAAAGGATCTATAAGAAATAGAGTTATCTGACAGAGAATTTCTTTATACAGAAATCCAAACAAACTATTTGAACATAATATCAATCAGATATAATCAGCTATAAGAAAAGAAAATGCTTCCTAATAAATCTGTTCCAATAATAAAAGGATTTGAAAATATTTTAAGTAATTTATCCTTTTGTTTATAAAGCAGATTTATGAAAAAGCAAACTGAGTTCTCAAAACTGAACTCATTAAAATGTAAAGAAAACATTTCTCTGAGAAGTGTTGGTTCCTTCTCAGGTATAGTTAAAACTTGGCAGCAATTTTGAATTTCTAATTTATCTGAACTAAAAACAGAATTGGATAATAATACCTGAACCTTTTCAGGTTTTGATTTTCCTTCTGTTAGTTCAGCATCTGAATTACTGCAGGAGGCATTTATGGCCATGATGCAAAATGCTTTGGCCCTTGCTTCCTCCTCTTCATCTTCAAATGATGAGTCATCATCTGAGACATCCCAGATAACACCTAGGGATGGTGATTCTCCTTCAGATGAGATGATGTGGCTTCCTTCTGACATTGCATCCATGGGTTCAGAAGCCATTTGATGAAGGGACAGCCAAATCTCCTTAGCTGATGAACATTCAGCAATCTCTTGAAAAATGTCATCAGACATTGATTCTGCAAGAATGTTCATTGCTCTGGCATCAGCTAGCCTGGCACTTTGTGTTGTTGTTGCCGAAGTTGGAAGACCTGTTAAGATAGATGAAAAAATTTCTTCATCAAAAGAGTTCATATATAATTTGACTCTTGTCTTCCAGATGCTAAACTCAGCTAAGTTGCAAGCTGGAGGTCTGGTGCTAAAATAATCATTGTACTGGGCCATGAAGGTGAAAGTGAATATCTATAATCCTTGGTATCTATCAGGATCTTGTGACTCAGGTGTTAGCCTGTACAGTCAGTCAACCTCCCTCTGATACCAATTGAAAGTGAAGGGATAGATACGATTGCGGAATTAAAGATTATAGATATTGAATAAGAACCCTAAAGCCTGACACAAGTGTTGTGCACAAATAAAGCTAACTGTAATTACAGTTAAGCTTGGGTCCTAATCCAGCAACTAGCAATCCCAGTTAATTCTAATCACAGCCACAATACAATTAACAAGTTAAGGCAACCAAACGACACAAGATATTATAGTGGTTCCCCAAACACTGGGTACATCCACTCTTCTACCCACACGGTAGGAATCCACTACAGGTTTTTGATCAGGTGCCCTGCCACCAACAAGATCTGCTTCAGGTAGATCTAGAGACCCTTTAGACTTTTGATCAGGTGTCTAAAAACCAAGCTTTACTTTTGAAGGGAGTAAACAACCCTTTACAGGAGGGGGGAAGAGGGTTAGAATGTCTTCTCTATTTTACAATAGATTAGAGAAGCACAAGAATCTCTTCAGAATTCAAGACAGAATACTGTCTTGAAGTTCTGAAGGAAAAGCTTGAAGAAGACTAGAGATTTGGATGGATGTTCTTCTTCAGCTTCCTTCTTCTTCTTCTTCTTCTTCTTCTCCAATATCTCTGAGTGTATCTTCCTGGAACAGGAGCACTCAGGTTGAAGAAGAGCAGAAGAGATATCTTCTCAGTTTGATGGATATTGCTGAGAGCTAGCTGTAAGCTGTTTCTTTCTCTGTATGATATACAGGTTTCTTCTCACTTGTTCTACAGCTACTCTTTTGTTCTTTCAAAAGAACTCCTTTAAATAGGAGCAGCAGCAACGGCTCTAATATTTGAATTGAGCTTTGTCTTCTTCTCAGATCTTGAATCTGGGCTGCAATTAACATAAAGATAAAACATATCTTGCAGATATATATTTCTATATAAAGAAATAAAGCTTCAGCAGCTGCAATCTGATAAAGGATATTAGATAAAGTCACATCAGAAAACTCTTTACAGCCAACGGCTATAAAGGACAGCTGCATTAATAAAGCAGTCAGAGAGTCAACTAATGAGACAAAAACACTTTATCTGATAGGAAAGACTTAAGCATAAGAATAGCAAGAATTTCTTTGAAGTATATGAAGTAAATCTATCAGATAATATATATTAAATATATCAGATAAAATAAGAAATAAAATACAGAATAAAACGCATATAAAATTATATATGCAGACAGCCGATCGTCGAACGACCTTCGACTATAGTGGATGAGATCGTCGAACGACCTTCGACTATAGTCGAACGACCGGCTGAGATCGTCGACCTATCAATAGATAGTCGACCGATTCAGATAGTCGAACTATCCAGGCAGATAGTCGACCGACTCAAGACTAGACAAAAAGCGTCGAACTATCAAGAGATAGTCGACCAGAGCTCGACGATCTAGCAGAACGTCGAGCTGACCAGAGACAGACGATCGTCGACCGGCTGATCGACGATAGTCGATCGGCGTTCGACGATAGTCGAACCCGAAAATCCCTTAGCCAGAATTTTACTGGGAAAGAGAAATACTCTACAACTAGACTTTGACCATAGATAAATCTTGGGTCAAGGACTAAAAGGAAAGGCTTAACTCAAATCCAAACTAGGGTACCAACAATCTCCCCCTATTTGGGTTAAGTCTTTCAAAAACTAAAATTACAAGAAATAAATAAACTAAACTAAAACAACCTAATAGAGATCCTAACCCAAATCAGAACCAGGGTTCCAACAGAAAGAATACATAGAAACAATAGAGATTTAGAAACAACCCAAAAGCTAACTAAAACGAGAACTCACGCACACTTCAAAACCATAAATAAATAAAGTAGAGACATGTCCTACTCGAATGAGTAGGCGGGAAAAAATGCAATTACAAGTCCTACTCAAACGAGTAGGCGGGAAATAAATGAAAGTAATAGTTCTACTCTAATGAGTAGACGGTAAATGACAAGTCCTACTCGATTAAGTAGACAGGAAATGAAAGCACGTCATTTAACTCTTAACGAGTAGGCGGAAATAAATGCGCACACGCACACACTCTACGTGAATTGAAGAAAGCGATAAAATCAAAGCAAGAAAATTTATCTCCTACACATACGCACTCTACATAATTGAAAAAGCGATAAGATTGCGAGTCCCGACTCAAATGAGTGGGCGGGAGAATGAAAGCAATAAAATCTATCCTCATACACTTACACACACTAACATGAAATTAAAAGGACACAATGAAAATCTATCCTCATACACTCGCACACACTTAGTAAAAACATGAACGACAAAGTTACCTAAAAATTAAAACGACTTTATTTCTATTCTTAGAACATGCTAAAAACACATAAAAAGATGAAATAAAAGTTAAAGAGGCAAAAGTTTTTTGAAAACAAAGTTAAAATCAAAGTTATTGAAAAATTAAAATGTTTATATTTTCATTCTTAGGAGTCCATAAAAGTGATGAAAAAGTGAAAATAAAAATTAAAGGAACAAAAAAGTTTTACAATTCTAAAACAAAGCTAAGTAAAAAAAAAATAAAAAAAATCACTTTAAAACCTCTTTTACAATTTCATAGGAATGAAAATATAGGACTTTAAAAAGTTTTCAATACAACATTTCATTTTGAAAAGAAGACTTAAACAAAATTTTTCCATTATAACAATTCATTTTTAGGGAAAAAGCTATAATTAAACCTAACATGACAACTAATTAAGGGCATGGAGAAAATTAACTAGTTAAACTCATACCACACACACACGCTTTTCATAAAGAGAAAAGACAAAGAGACACATGAGAATGAAAAGAAGAAGAAAAATGGGCACACAAGTTCATTCCAAAGCCAAGAAAGAAGAGAAAAGCTAACATGATTTATTGATTGAAAGAAACTATTACAAAGCTAATACAAAGCTAAAGCAAAAGCAAACATAAAAGGGAGGGGGGAGAAAGTTCTCCTTACATGGCTATGGAGTCCACAAGGGCAGCCCACAAAACACACTAAAATTGGCTCAAAAAAGTGAACCCTTGGACCACACAGAAAAATTTTATTTATAGACAAATTTTTCGGGTGTGACACGCCCTAGTCACGAGCGTGACAGGGGGCGTGTCGAAGGTTGCGTGTTTGACTTGGCGAAATCCAGCAGCTGGATTGCTTCTGGAAGCTTCGAGAAGAGACACGTGGCGGTCACGGGCGTGTCTGGTGTCAGACACGGGCGTGTCGGCTGGGCGTGACTGAACAGCTGGCGGGAGTGGCGTTGAGTGTCGACGGCGTTGAGTGTCGACACCGGCGTGTCGAGTCTTCGGACACGGGCGTGTCCTACTTGATTTGAAGGCGTTGAGTCGTAAACATTAAAAGCGTTTAGTGGCTTCTGTCTTGATGGCGGTTAGTGTCTGACATGGGCGTGTCGGCCATAAGATACGGGCGTGTCAGGTCAATTTTGACCATTTTCTGGAATTTTTCTGAGATCAAAAATAAATTAAGTTAGAAATATTATTTACAAAAAAGAAGCATATTTTTGAATAAAACAAACTAAAAAAAAGGCAAAACTAAACTAAAATATCATAGTAAAGACACATAAAAATGCGTATATTTACAACCTATCAAGGAGGCATAGAGATCTTAAGTGATCGACCCGCGAATGGCGACTCTTCCTTCTGCCCAGGGATTCTCTATGTTGTTCGTGGGGTAAGAAGGCGGGACGGCTAGACTCGCACTCGGGCCGCTCGGCTTCGTGCGAGCTGGGCCCCCATGAAGTGGCGTGGCCTCACGAAACCTTAGTCCCGGTTCGTCGCCCCGCCATGAACTCGGTTCTCCCCTACCGGCTCGCCGACCTGCCTAGCCCAACCCATCATACCTATGGCTTTTGCCTCCGAAGTTCAGGTGTCTGGGTCCCGGCTTTAGATAGTGCCATGTTTACCGAGAATCCCGTCTGTCGGCTAGGTGGGAGCCTGACGGCGAAAGCATCTTGGGGCTCATCCTCAGGGTCATAATGACGTCCGACGGGAATCCCGACCATGCCAGCTAGATGGGTGTAAGACCCCCCTCCCGGAACACAACACACGGCACGAGGGGAGTCTTATGCCCGAAATAGCCGCCTTGTGGTAGCACTAACACACGGGTTAGCCTTTACCATAAGACGCCTATTCCGCCGGCTACAATACATATCACATAAACAATGCCAACCCAACCATAACAGAAAAGTAAAGCAGTTCAATTCACAGCTAAGCTTAAGTCCAAAAGAGCGGAAGATAACAAACACAACAGGCTTGTACAAAAGAACAAGAGTCTAGAAATGTTTTGCCAAACGGCTACATGAAAACACTCACGACTGTCACTGACGGTGCCGATGGCACCACCACCTCAGGTCCTATCATCCGGGCCTGGCTGTCCTGCTGCATAGTCCGTTGCTGCTCTACCTGCGGGGTTTCCTCCTAAAAAGGAAGACGTAGCAACCGTTAGTCATAAGACTAAGTGGCTTCACATCCGCTCCCCCGGCGACTCCTCGGCACCGGGCGGAGAAAGGAACAAAGGTACAATATGTATATATATAAGCAAGTAAACAAACAGGTGACTGTAAATATGGTGGAGTATAAACTACGCTACACAACTAGCAATTCTACAAATATCAATAATATATGACAGCAGGTATAATTAATCAAAATAATAACTCAACTTATAAGAGTGCCCATACAAACTTATAAGTTAAGGATCGGGTTAACAGTAAAGTAACTCATCGTATAAGAGTGCCCATACAAACTTATACGATGAGGATCTTGTGTATGCAATGAATGACATGATATGAATGTTATGGTATGACCGAATCATGCGCACGCACATGCAAGTTGCTATGTCGACACAGACTAGAAGTTCCCACTTTTCGAGCAGGTAGCTAACCTCTCAGGCGTCGTCCGTCGTGGCCAGACGGCGATAGTGGAGCGGGCGTCTCCACTACTAGGTGGTATCACACTACCTATCCTAGGCCCCCGTACGCCTCAACGCTAAGAACACAACAGCGGAGCTCACATGCGTACTACGGCTCAGAAGGGGTCTTGGGTAAATGTGCACCAAGAACACAGCCCAACCTGGCCTTTGATTTCGAACCAGATGGAACCTCGGAAGCGCACGAGGTGCAAGCCCAACCGTTCTCATGGCACGGAGGAGATCTCGGGTTATGGACACCAAGTATCTAACCCTACCGCCCAAGGTCTACCCATTGGCTCCCATCGGTGTGACGACTGGCGAACTCGTAGACCTGCCACAGTCATTATCTCAATATTGCGACACGATGAATCGTCGCACATCACATGCCCCAAAACAACTCACTCGATGCTACCCGTAGGGAGACTACCACTCTAAGCATCGGTTGTTAATAAACCCCTTGGGCTCGGATTACGGTTACAAAATACTCTTCACATAGTGTTCATCATGTTCACGCCCACCTATTCAATGAATTCATCTCAACACTACGCATAATAGATAAGTTCAACACCAAATTGTATAAATATATCCTATACCAATCTCAACTCCTAATATCTAGCCTTCCCATCCAATCCATTTCTCTACCATTGCATGGTTATTCCTTATTACACAACCAAATGAGTAACCATGCTAAATTATAGTAACAACAACATTATAGATATATGGGAGCAAGATAACAAATGGGCAAATCACAATCATTGCAAGAGTGCTAGCATTATAAATTAACAAGTGCATTAACATAGGATAGCCCGATACTAAAACTGGGATTCCCGGAGCTACAGGAATCCGATCACAATGCACAACCCCTCGTTGGAAAGGTATTCGCGAGGGCTACGACTGTCGTGTTGAGTCGATCACCCAGATCTGGTCGCAACATACCAGAAATTCAACTCGAATACGTATAGGAAACAGTTTCCTGTACAGGAATTTTCCCGAACGCAGCGAACTCGAACCAGCTTTCCCGTGGCTACAGGTATCGCATGGAAACGAGCAACCTCTCGTTGGAAAGGTAATTTCAAGGGCTACGACTTTCGTGTTGAGTTGTTCACCCAGATCTGGACAGAACACCTCCGAAATTGGCCACGAAGGTCGCCGCGTGCAGAAATCAGATTTCTGCACGCATCTTAAGGCGAGATGAACGGCATCCGTTCATCTTCTTCCTTGCAACGACCTCGCATAAACTTCTCCAAAAATCACACCCAACCTTATTTCTCCTTTCAAAGCCAAACCCTCAACGAAAACCCCTCTCATCTCCACTTTGAATGATGAGAAGGTTGAGGGAGACTAAGCCTAGAAAACCTAGGCATGGCTTATCCTAAGAACTCTCCTCCTCACCATCAAGACTCTATGGAGTCGATGTCTCTCCTAAAATAACTATAGATCTAGCACCAAGGGAGAGGGGAGGAAGCTCACCTCAAGTCCAGCGGTACCACCATGGCTGGCCATGAGCCTCGCACTCCTTCGCGGCGGCATTGTTTTTCCCTTGACGGTGGCGGCGTTTTGATTCCTCCAAGGATGGCTCCGGCAAGCTCTTCCTCCTCCAGCCAAGAGAACTCCCTCAGAAATTTCGGGGCTGAAGAAAGGGGATGAAATGCTAGGGTTTCACAACTTTTTTCCTTTTTATACACCGCAGACACGGGTAGGCACACAGCCGTGTTCCTACCCGTGTACAGGTGACACGGCCGTGTCGCCTGCCGTGTTTAGGGCCGTGTTCATCCCAGAACAACTTTCTGCCGTGTCGGGATTGCGGCACACGGGTAGAGACACGGCCGTGTCTCGACCCGTGTCCTCGGCACACGGGTAGGGACACGCCGTGTCCCAATACCCGTGTACCTCTCTGACTGAAAACTCAATATTGGCATGAGGCACACGGGTATGGACACGGCCGTGTCCATACCCGTGTCGGCCAAAAACACCATTTTGCCTTGTTTTCCTCATTTCCCATACGTCCGCACCTGTTCACCCACACCCCTATTGGGCTCACCACAGCCCCTCTTGACTCAAATACGCAATCAAGGGGCCTAGCGCGAATTGGGACGTTACAAATCCTATAAACAAAATAAAAGATTTCGTCCCCGAAATCAGGGTAAGGCTATGGGAGTGAAGCACATAAAAGGGAACTATGCTTTCAAATAAAATTTTACCTTGGGTAAATAATTTCGGGTAGCGCTCTTGCATCAAATCCCTTGTCTCCCATGTGAACTCCTCCTTCCCATGATTAGACCATAGCACTTTCACCAAGGGAACACTTTTGCGGCGCAAGGTTCTTGTCTCGTTATCAACGATCCGCACCGGCTCCAGTCGCACAGACCTATCAGACGCCACTGCACCATCCGCCGTGGGGATATACTGTTCAGGCCGCAGCAAAGCCTTCCGAAGCGACGATACATGGAACACGTCGTGAAGGTTCTCCAGCTCCGGTGGTAACTCCAATCGATAGGCCAGAGGGCCAATCCTTTCCACTACGACATAGGGCCCGACATACCTTGGGCTGAGCTTCTTGACTCCACGTACCCGCGACACTCCGTGCATCGGTCGAATCTTCAGGAACACGTTATCACCCACTTGAAACTCTACCATACGGTGCCTTGCGTTGTAATATTTCGCCTGTCGGCTTTGAGCCTCTAGCATTCGATCCCGGATCAACCTAACCACCGCGTCCGTGTCATCAATATACTCATTTCCCAACGTCTTCGGATCTTCGTCTTGCACCCAGGACAAGGGTGTTCTACACCTCCTTCCATACAAAGCTTCATGAGGTGCCATTCCAATACTGGCTTGATGACTGTTATTATAAGAGAACTCCACGAGAGGTAAGAGTCCCTCCCATGGTTCTCCTTTATCTAGCACACACAACCTTAGAAGGTCCTCCAATGTTCGGATGGTTCGTTCAGACTGCCCGTCCGTTTGTGGGTGAAAGGCTGTGCTAAAGGCGAGGCGCGAGCCCAAATAAGCCTGTACAGCCCTCCATTCTCTTGAAGTAAACCGACCATCCCGATCGGAGACGATCGTCTTCGGCACACCATGGTACCGCACAAATTGCTCCACAAAGAGACGCACTAGGACGCCCACCTGCGCCTCCTTCTTCATTGGGATAAATCGGGCTACCTTGGTCAACCGGTCAACTATCACCCACACAGAATCATTCCCCGAGCGCGAGCGAGGTAACCCGTGGACGAAGTCCATGGAGATGTCCTCAAATTTCCATTCGGGGATGGGCAACGACCGTAGCATTCCACCGGGGCTTCTGCATTCCGCCTTCACCATTTGGCAGGCCACACAATGAGTAACAAAGTACTTGACATCCCTCTTCATGCCCGGCCAACACATTGTCTTTCTCAAATCGGTGTACATCTTCGCGATCCCCGGGTGCACCGAGTACTTGGAGCAATGGGCCTCCTTTAGAATATCCTCCCGAATGTTGTCACCTTCGGGGATGTAAAGCCGGCCACGAAAATGGACGAGGCCGTCTTTTAGGGAGTATTCTTCCGTAGTCCCATCCTCCATTGACTTGAAAGCCGGGGTTAAAGCCACATCCTTCTTTTGCTCCGTCCGGATCCGGTCTCGTATGTCGCAAACTATACTCATCGCGGCCAAATATTCTGTATACTCTTCCGATTGATTCTTAAAGACCAAAGTGACTTCCATCTCTTGCAGTGTCTGGATTAACTCCATCCTCATCAAGTGGGATTCCGTGCTCGCTCCCGGTGCCTTTTGGCTCAAGGCATCAGCTACGGAATTAACCTTCCCGGGGTGGTAGTTCAAGGTGAATTCATAGTCGCACAAGAACTCCAACCACCGCCGCTGTCTCAAGTTTAACTCCTTTTGGGTGTGAACGTACTTCAGATTTTTGTGATCCGAGTAGATCTCGCAGTGGACGCCATATAAATAATGCCTCCAAATCTTCAAGGCGAATACCACCGCTCCCAACTCTAGATCATGCACCGGGTAGCTGGCTTCATGCTTCTTCAATTGTCTTGAAGCATAAGCGATCACATGCCCATTCTGCATCAACACAGCTCCTATCCCTTGATACGACGCATCCGTGTAAACTTGAAAGCCCTCCTTCCCAGATGGAAGAGCTAGGATGGGTGCAGTCGTCAATCTGTCCTTCAACTCTTGGAATGCAGCTTCGCACTGGGGTGTCCATTCAAACGGCACACCCTTCTTGGTCAGCGTAGTAAGGGGAAGGGCGATCTTCGAGAAGCCTTTCACGAACTTGCGATAGTACCCGGCAAGTCCAAGAAAGCTTCGTATGTCGGCCGCTGACTTCAATGGCGACCACTCCTTCACGGCCCGCACCTTGGCCGGATCTACTGCTAGCCCCGCCCCACTAATCACATGGCCCAAGAATGCGACCTCTCGAAGCCAAAACTCGCATTTGCTGAACTTGGCAAACAAAGTGTGCTCCTTTAGCTTCCTCAGCACTAAAGTTAGATGTTCGGCGTGTTCTGCTTCAGTCTTGGAGTAGACTAGGATATCATCGATGAACACGATGACAAAGATGTCCAAATAAGGGCTGAACACCTTGTTCATCAAGCTCATAAAGGCGGAAGGGGCGTTTGTGAGCCCAAACGGCATCACGGTGAATTCATACAAACCATATCTCGAACTGAACGCCGTCTTCTGAATGTCATCTTCTTGTATCCTCAGCTGATAATATCCTGAACGCAGATCTAACTTGGAGAACCAATACGATCCCACCAATTGATCAAATAATTCATCAATGCGCGGTAGGGGATAGGTGTTCCGCACCGTTAACCGGTTCAACTCTCGATAATCAATACATAACCGTAAGGTGCCATCCTTCTTTTTGACGAACAAAACGGGCGCTCCCCAAGGCGACGAGCTTGGGCGAACGAACCCTGCTTCCACCAATTCCTGAAGCTGGACTCTAAACTCTGCAAGTTCCTTCGGAGCCATTCGGTATGGAGCTCGCGAGACGGGCTTGGCACCCGGAATTAGCTTGATTTGGAAGTCCACTTCCCTATGCGGGGGTAGTCCCGGCAATTTCTCGGGGAATACCTCGGGAAATTCTCGCACCACCCGCACATCCTTGACCTCTAATGTCAATTTTTTCAACTCGAAGCAAATTACATAGACCTCGTCCCCTTCCATATGAGATTTCATAGCTTGGATTGAAGATAATAATTTACGGGGTGCGAATTTAATACCTTGGAAGATGACTTCCGAGTCTCCATGCCTTAACATAACTTGCTTCTCCGCACAATTGATCCTGGCGTGGTGCCAGTTCAACCACCTCATGCCCAGGATGAGATCGAACTCCGGGATTCTTAACACTGTAGCCGGAGTTTCAAAGAACTTTCCTCCAATAAGGGTGTCGAAGTCGCAACTTGCTGACGACGTCATCTCAGAGCCGTCCGGAAGGCGCACCCTTTGAGTAGTGCCCGTGAAGTGTTGCACTCCCTCCAAGTCCTTCACGAAGTCCGCCGAAATGAACGAGTGAGATGCACCCGTGTCAAATAACGTATAGGCGGGCCTCCCGCTAACCATGATAGTGCCTAGGTTCCAAAAAGGGTAATCACTATCCAGAATTGCGCGTATCATTTGTATCGTAAATCTAACAAGTCATATAATATTAATAAATTTTACACGTACCGGTGATGACTTCCTGCGGATTTCTCTCCTGAGTCATATCCAATGCGAATACATGCTCCCGTGCATGTCCTTGATTTCTCCCTGGTGGTCCTCTTCCTCGGCCACGCATGTGCCCTCGCCCCCGTGGAGCTACTGGAGGGGGAGCAATAGGAGCATCCCCGATCAGTCGCGGGCAAACTTGCCGGACATGCCCCGGTTGGTTGCACTCAAAACATATCACCTCACGTCGGCCCCCAGGTTGTTGATAATGTTGCTGCTGCGGTGGTGAAGGTAATTGCGGAATTGGGTACTCCACCCGATAGTTCCGGTTGACCCACCGACCGCCTCTGTGGTTTCCCCTTCCTCTGCCATGATCATTCCGCCTTCTATTACTAGGGCCGACTTCAATTACTCCTTCCGCAGGTCTCTTGCCACATTCCATGTGGTCCGCCTCCAGTCTCTTTGCCATGTCGATGATTTCTGCCAGGCTTGCATCGGCTATAAACAAAAGGGCCTGCCTCAGGGGGTCCCTTAATCCTTTGTAGAAGCGCCTCGCGTAGCCTCTATCGTCCAAATCATAGGAATCGGCAAACCTAGCGAGGTGTTGGAACTCCCTCTGGTACTCCGTTACCGATTTCGATCCCTGCTTCAGCTACAGAAATCTTTCTTCAAGTTCATCCCGAGCAGAAGAAGGGATGAAGTGATCCAGAAAAGCCTCGGTGAACTCGTTCCAACTGATGTCCGTGTACAACCGCCCTTGGAAGGTGGAGCCCATGAGGGACTTCCACCACCTTTTGGCGTGCTGCTCTAGCAGCGTCACTACCAATGTCACCGCCATGCTGTTCGGACATCTTATGCCAGCCATCAATTCCTGCACGGTATCAAGCCATTCCTCGGTGCGCACCGGCGATTCTATCCCAAGATAGGCAGGAGGGGACAGGGCACGGAAGGTGCTCAACCAATTGGAGCCTGGCGCTTGTTGTTGCACCGGAGCTTGCTGGGCTTTAAATGCATCCAATATGGCTGACAGCGTTTGTCCCAGTTCCGACTGCTGGAATTGTGAAGGGATGGAAGGGGTAGGAGTGCCCCCAACCGGCTCCACCTGCGCTGGGACCTATACGCAAGGTACAGATTAGGGTCAGGTTGGCTAAAACTAATGTCAAAGTTGGACAACTTAGTGTGAATTACATATGGGCACACCACTGCTTCCGCTAAGTCGGTTTGTCCCCAAACCGACTAATCGAACGGGAGTGGCCCATTGTTACCTGACTGCTGTAGGTGAAGATCGGCTAAGTCTGATACCATTTGTAAGACCCCCCTCCCGGAACACAACACACGGCACGAGGGGAGTCTTATGCCCGAAATAGCCGCCTTGTGGTAGCACTAACACACGGGTTAGCCTTTACCATAAGACGCCTATTCCGCCGGCTACAATCCATATCACATAAACAATGCCAACCCAACCATAACAGAAAAGTAAAGCAGTTCAATTCACAGCTAAGCTTAAGTCCAAAAGAGCGGAAGATAACAAGCACAACAGGCTTGTACAAAAGAACAAGAGTCTAGAAATGTTTTGCCAAACGGCTACATGAAAACACTCACGACTGTCACTAACGGTGCCGATGGCACCACCACCTCAGGTCCTATCATCCGGGCCTGGCTGTCCTGCTGCATAGTCCGTTGCTGCTCTACCTGCGGGGTTTCCTCCTAAAAAGGAAGACGTAGCAACCGTTAGTCATAAGACTAAGTGGCTTCACATCCGCTCCCCCGGCGACTCCTCGGCACCGGGCGGAGAAAGGAACAAAGGTACAATATGTATATATATAAGCAAGTAAACAAGCAGGTGACTGTAAATATGGTGGAGTATAAACTACGCTACACAACTAGCAATTCTACAAATATCAATAATATATGACAGCAGGTATAATTAATCAAAATAATAACTCAACTTATAAGAGTGCCCATACAAACTTATAAGTTAAGGATCGGGTTAACAGTAAAGTAACTCATCGTATAAGAGTGCCCATACAAACTTATACGATGAGGATCTTGTGTATGCAATGAATGACATGATATGAATGTTATGGTATGACCGAATCATGCGCACGCACATGCAAGTTGCTATGTCGACACAGACTAGAAGTTCCCACTTTTCGAGCAGGTAGCTAACCTCTCAGGCGTCGTCCGTCGTGGCCAGACGGCGACAGTGGAGCGGGCGTCTCCACTACTAGGTGGTATCACACTACCTATCCTAGGCCCCCGTACGCCTCAACGCTAAGAACACAACAGCGGAGCTCACATGCGTACTACGACTCAGAAGGGGTCTTGGGTAAATGTGCACCAAGAACACAGCCCAACCTTGCCTTTGATTTCGAACCGGATGGAACCTCGGAAGCGCACGAGGTGCAAGCCCAACCGTTCTCATGGCGCGGAGGAGATCTCGGGTTATGGACACCAAGTATCTAACCCTACCGCCCAAGGTCTACCCATTGGCTCCCATCGGTGTGACGACTGGCGAACCCGTAGACCTGCCACAGTCATTATCTCAATATTGCGACACGATGAATCGTCGCACATCACATGCCCCAAAACAACTCACTCGATGCTACCCGTAGGGAGACTACCACTCTAAGCATCGGTTGTTAATAAACCCCTTGGGCTCGGATTACGGTTACAAAATACTCTTCACATAGTGTTCATCATGTTCACGCCCACCTATTCAATGAATTCACCTCAACACTACGCATAATAGATAAGTTCAACACCAAATTGTATAAATATATCCTATACCAATCTCAACTCCTAATATCTAGCCTTCCCATCCAATCCATTTCTCTACCATTGCATGGTTATTCCTTATTACACAACCAAATGAGTAACCATGCTAAATTATAGTAACAACAACATTATAGATATATGGGAGCAAGATAACAAATGGGCAAATCACAATCATTGCAAGAGTGCTAGCATTATAAATTAACAAGTGCATTAACATAGGATAGCCCGATACTAAAACTGGGATTCCCGGAGCTACAGGAATCCGATCACAATGCACAACCCCTCGTTGGAAAGGTATTCGCGAGGGCTACGACTTTCGGGTTGAGTCGATCACCCAGATCTGGTCGCAACATACCAGAAATTCAACTCGAATACGTACAGGAAACAGTTTCCTGTACAGGAATTTTCCCGAACGCAGCGGACTCGAACCAGCTTTCCCGTGGCTACAGGTATCGCATGGAAACGAGCAACCTCTCGTTGGAAAGGTAATTTCAAGGGCTACGACTTTCGTGTTGAGTCGTTCACCCAGATCTGGCCAGAACACCTCCGAAATTGGCCACGAAGGTCGCCGCGTGCAGAAATCAGATTTCTGCACGCATCTTAAGGCGAGATGAACGGCATCCGTTCATCTTCTTCCTTGCAACGACCTCGCATAAACTTCTCCAGAAATCACACCCAACCTTATTTCTCCTTTCAAAGCCAAACCCTCAACGAAAACCCCTCTCATCTCCACTTTGAATGATGAGAAGGTTGAGGGAGACTAAGCCTAGAAAACCTAGGCATGGCTTATCCTAAGAACTCTCCTCCTCACCATCAAGACTCTATGGAGTCGATGTCTCTCCTAAAATAACTATAGATCTAGCACCAAGGGAGAGGGGAGGAAGCTCACCTCAAGTCCAGCGGTACCACCATGGCCGGCCATGAGCCTCGCACTCCTTCGCGGCGGCATTGTTTTTCCCTTGACGGTGGCGGCGTTTTGATTCCTCCAAGGATGGCTCCGGCAAGCTCTTCCTCCTCCAGCCAAGAGAACTCCCTCAGAAATTTCGGGGCTGAAGAAAGGGGATGAAATGCTAGGGTTTCACAACTTTTTTCCTTTTTATACACCGCAGACACGGGTAGGCACACGGCCGTGTTCCTACCCGTGTACAGGTGACACGGCCGTGTCGCCTGCCGTGTTTAGGGCCGTGTTCATCCCAAAACAACTTTCTGCCGTGTCGGGGTTGTGGCACACGGGTAGAGACACGGCCGTGTCTCGACCCGTGTCCTCGGCACACGGGTAGGGACACGCCGTGTCCCAATACCCGTGTACCTCTCTGACTGAAAACTCAATATTGGAATGAGGCACACGGGTATGGACACGGCCGTGTCCATACCCGTGTCGGCCAAAAACACCGTTTTGCCTTGTTTTCCTCATTTCCCATACGTCCGCACCTGTTCACCCACACCCCCATTGGGCTCACCACAGCCCCTCTTGACTCAAATACGCAATCAAGGGGCCTAGCGCGAATTGGGACGTTACAATGGGAGCCTGACAGCAGGAGCATCCAGGGACCTAACCCCAGAGTGAGATAATCTTGTCTCCGTCCAACCTCCGAGCGCTATCACTGGCCCAATCAGCTAGGTGAGAGCCTGATGACGGGTGTTGAGCATAAACTAGGCTTAACCCCAGGATCATAACGACGTCCAATGGGAATCCCAACCCTGCCAGCTAGATGGGAGCCTGACAGCGGGAGCATCCCGGGACCTAACCCAGGGAGAGATAACTTGCTTTTAAACCTCCGGGCGCTACCACCGGCCCAATCAGCTAGGTGAGAGTCTGACGGTGGGTGTTGAGAGCATCAACCGGGCTCAGCCCCAGGGCCATAACGACGTCCAACGGGGATCCCGTCCCTACCAGCTAGATGGGAGCCTAATAGCGGGAGCATCCCGGGACCTAACCCTAGGGTGAGATAACTTGCTTTTCAACCTCTGGGAGCTACCAATGGCCCAATCAGCTAGGTGAGAGCCTGATGGCGGGTGTTGAGCATCAACCGGGCTCAGCCCCGGGGCTATAACGACGTCTAACGGGGATCCCGACCCTGCCTGCAAGATGGGAGCCTGACAGTAGGAGCATCCCGCGACCTAACCAAAGTGAGAGATAACTTTCTTTTCAACCTCCGGGCACTACCACTGGCCCAATCATCTAGGTGAGTGCCTGACGATGGGTGTTGAGCATCAACCGGGCTCAGCCCCAGGGCCATAACGACGTCCAACGGGGATCCTGGCCCTGCCAGCTAGATGGGAGCCTAACAGCGGAAGCATCCCAGGACCTAACCCAAGGGCGAGATAACTTTCTTTTCAACTTCCGGGTGCTACCACTGGCCCAATCAGCTAGGTTAAAGCCTGACGACAGGTGTTGAGCATCAACCGGGCTCAGCCCCAGGGCCATACCGACGACCAACGGGGATCCCAGCCCTGCCAGCTAGATGGGAGCCTGACAGCAGGAGCATCCCGGGACCTAACCCTAGGGCGAGATAACTTGCTTTTCACCCAACCAATCTCCCCTGCCAGCTAGATAAGAGTGGCTACGGAGGCCCTTCATGACCTAGCCTAATGAATATTCGCCACAAACTTGACCAGCAAGAAGGGGTGGGGCATCAAAGAATTTTATTCACCAAAGAAGAGTACGTACATGCTTTTACGGATAGAAACGTTTCAAGTCATCACCACTCCAGGTGTGACTTAGGACCTCGCCCTCCACATCTCGGAGACGGTACCCTCCCGACCTTAGGACCTCTCCGACAATGTACGTGCCTTCCTAGTTGGGGTTAAGCTTCTCCACTGTCGCTGATCTTCCTGCCGCATCCACCTTCTTCAGGACCAAGTCCCTTTACGTGAACTGCTTGTCCCTGACATGCTTGTCAAAGTACTTAGTCATTCTTCTTTTCACCTCTTACTGTTGAAAGTTATTACTCCAAGGTTAGCTAGTCACAAAGAGGGGGGGGGGGGTGAATAGGTCTTTTAAACTTTCTTAGATATTTATGTTGTTTATAAATTTGGTAATCTAGAGCTTGTCCTAATTACCTGCAATACAAGAAAGAAATAAGCAACACAGCATGCACATAAATATTTATAGTGGTTCCCCAATTGGGTACATCCACTTTCCCTCCACCTATTCAACTGATTTGTTGGACTAGGCACAAACTCCACCAATATGCTCCTCAGAGCTTACACCTCAGCCTCTCAGCGTTACACACAGATTCTTTTCAGAATCTAAACTCAGAACCACAAGGGTTCCTACCTTAGAGCCCTGCAGTCCTCCTACAGCTCAGTGGTCCACTGACCACCTACCTCAGCCTTATTTTTAAGGCCTACAGCTCAGGCTTCTCAGCCCTACAACTTCAGCCACACAACCCTACTCTCAGAGTGCTGCAGCACTCCTACAACTCAGTACCTTTCCAGGTACCTGCCTTAGTGCCCTTCGAGGTACCTACAACTCAGCCTCCTCCAAGGCCTACAACTCAGTGACACACTTGTCACCTATAACTCAATGACTCACCAACCACCTATCTTAGGCAGTAGGCCCTACACTCAGGTTGGGAGGACAGTCCCACCACAGATCCACACTTGGATCCTACTCCAGAGAGCAGCACTCTCCTATCTCAGGCACTTGAGCCCTATAGCTCAGATCTACACTTGGATCCTACCTCAGTACCCTAGCAGGGCACCTACCTCAGTGACAAATTAGTCACCTACCACTCAGGCACAAAGTGTCTTACACTCAGATTCAGATAATTTGAATCCTATAGGAAAGTAATTAGTAAAATTTGAAATACTAACTCAGAGATAAATCTCTGAGTCTAACTTGCTGGACTGAGCAGATATCAGTTCAACCCACTTACTGTAGAAGGAATTAGTCTTCTTCTACAACTACCAATTTCTCTGCTGTACTGAAGACAGCCAACTGCTGTTGTAGGCTTACATCCCTTCACACAGATAACTCCTCTTGCTGATAGATTGAATCAACCAACTTGTTCTTTAAGGAACACTCTTGCTGAATTGGAAGAAACTTCAGCTATCTTTGCCTTCTGGCTTTCACTACTGGACTTTGCTTTCAAGCTTGTCGAAGAAGATGAAGTCTAACCGCCACTTTTTCATTTTCTACTTTCGTTCTCATTTTTCGTTAACCCTAATCTTCTTTTCTTTTCTTCCTTTTATATCTGTTGATTTGAATCAATGACACAATTTGAATGTGGGCTCAGTCAAGTATGGTGAGTGCCACCTCCCTAGAAAGAATACAAACAGTAGCTTCCGGTACTACTATAGCTTTCCTGCAATGGCATGAAGTACTTGGACTGAGCTCGATGATCGTCGAGCTGAGATCAACGAACTCTGTGCTGTGCTCGATGAATTTCAGAATCTCCAACTTTATATTTAGCTCGACAAAATGTGATCTCTGCTCGACAAACTCTGAATCTTCAAACTTTAACTTAAGCTCGACGAAAGGCGGGCTCAGCTCGACGAACTTTGAATCTTCAAACCTTAACTTGAGCTCAACGAAAGGTGAGCTCAGCTCGATGAACTCTAAATCTTCAACCTTTAACTTGAGCTCGACGATCTGTGAGTTGAGCTCGACGAACTTTGAACTCAATTTGACGAACTCCACTTTCTGGACTTAGAAAATTTCTGCTGGCTTTGTCTCAGCGGTTCCTTCTCAGCTGTCTCAGCAGTTTCTTCTTCATAGCCGAGACTCTTCTATCTCAGTGGTTTCTTCTCAACTGTCTCAGCGGTTTCTTCTTCACAGCTGAGACTGTCTTCTGTCTCAATGATTTAGTTGAGACCAACACTTCTCTCAACATTTTGTGTCGAGCTTCTCAGCTGTCTCAGTGGTTATACCGAGACATTCTTCTCATCTATCTCAGCTGTCTCAGCGGTTATGCCTTAGTCAAATTATCTGACTTCTAGCTTCCTTTTCCTATTCACCTGTCCAATCAAGGACAAACTGCATGCAAGAACTCAAGCATGCATCAAATACATTATACCCCTTAGCATGATTGGTGATGCCTCTTCAAATCCTAAGGAACATTGTAGGGTATAATTCCCAACACTTGTCAGATGTCGGAGAGATCACGCAACTCCTCCACCATATCGAGGGAGAACCACAGCTCCTCCTTATTTTTAGCTTGCCATTCTTCCCTGCCCGCCTCTGCCTAGACCACCAGAGGCATTCTGACCTCGAACTCTATTGGAAGCACTGCCTCACATCCATGGGAGAGCTCGAAAGGGGTATTCCCCGTATCCGTATTGGGAGTGGTTCTAAGGGCCCAAAGAACTGAAGGAAGCTGCTCCACCCAACTACCCTTCAAATTCTCCATCTTCTTCTTGAGGAGATTGACAATGATCTTGTTCGCCGCCTCCACCTACTCGTTGCTCCTGGGGTGATGGACTGACGCGAATCTGAGGCCAATCCCAAGCTCACTGCAAAAACTAATAAATTCAGCACTGGCAAACTAAGGTCCATTGTCTGTGACAATGGCCTGGGGTGGACCTCTTCCAAGATTCTCTGGACCTCTCTCTCGGACACAGAACGAGCCAACATCCCCGAGAGAGTCTTCCAATACAACTGCTTATCATAGATGAGGTAATATGTTGACTTGTACTTGAACTTCTTTTTGTCCATCCCCTTCGGGTACTCTCCTATGGAAAGGAACATCGTGAAAGGGTCCATCCACGAGGGGTGTTGGTCCACCTCCATCAGCTCTCCCTCTTCGATGGAAGGGTGGAATAGGTCAGTAATGGTACCCTCACCCGGGGACCATGTTTTGCCAGCTGATCAACATGTCCATTTTTTTCCCAGGGCACGTGTCAAATGGAGAAGGTCTGGAACATGCTGATTACCCCCTTCACCTTTGCCAAATACGACTGGAGAGTAGGCTCCCTCACCTCAAACTCCACATTGATCTGGGAGGCCACCACCATGGAGTCAGTGAGGGCCTCCACATTAAGCACTCCTAGTTCTCTGGCCAGACGTAGCCCTGCAATCATCGCCTTGTACTCGGCTTGATTGTTAGTAATAAAAAATGGATAACTATTGTTTACTCTATCTTTTTTCCTTGGGGGCTCTCCAAGATCACCCCCACCCACAAGCAATGCTTACCTGAGGCACCATACACCATCACCTTCCAAGGAACTGGGCGGGAGAGTTCCGCCTCCGCCACCTCGACCACGTAGTCGGCAAGAAAGTCGGTCATTGCTTGGGACTTGATCGAGAGGCGTAAGAAAAAGGAGATGTCAAACTCGCTCAGCTCCACCGACCATTTTTCCAACTTCACTAAGATCTCTACCCTCTCGAAGATGTTGCAGATGGGATGGTGTAACATCCCATTTCCGGCTAGACCCCTAGGAGTCGGTTGGTCGTGTCAGAACCCCAGGAAGCACATAAAATTGAAATAAATCGACCGAGTTTTCGGGTCACGGGTTGGTCACGCCCGTGACCGACCCGTCACGCCCGTGACCTGGGCGCGACTTCTTCGACGATCTCCGTGAGACGATCGTCGAACGTGCAACCTGGGCATGTCACGCCCGTGACCAAGGTGTCACGCCCGTGACCAAGGGGCGTGACTCCTTCGACGAGCGTCGATCCCCGTAAACGATCGTCGAAATTGAACTCGGGCCTGTCACGCCCGTGACCTAAGTGTCACGCCCGTGACCTAGGGCGTGACCAGTCTTCGACGACCGTCGATCCCAGTTCGACGATCGTCGACCTCAAAATTAACGTTCGGGCCTGTCACGCCCGTGACAAAGGGTGTCACGCCCGTGACCTAGGGCGTGACCACCATTCGACGACCGTCGATCTCAAATCGACGATCGTTGACCCATAACTAACCACCCGAGCCTGTCACGCCCGTGACCCAAGGTGTCACGCCCGTGACCATCCATCGACGATCGTCGATCGCAGTTCGACGATCGTCGAACCCAGAATTGGCTATCCGGGCCTGTCACGCCCGTGACCTATGTGTCACGCCCGTGACATTGGCCGAAACGACGGTTCAGGCCCGAAATTATTCTAACACGCGTGGTAATAAATGCGGGTGTGGGAAGTTACACCAGGAGTATTTATGAGCCGTTTCCTTCCTTAATTATTTAAATAAATAAGGAAAATGTTGGTCTAATAGGAAATCACCACCTGGCGAACACCTCTTCATTTTTCAGCGTTTCAACGGCCCTGCATCATAACCGAAGCGTTAAGGGGAGGAGCCTTCATGGCCATTAAGGCTTTACCCATTCACCTTCCCACTTTCTGTCTTATAAAAGCCCACCTGGAGCAAGAGGAGAAGGTTACCTGCTCAAGTAATCGGATCAGATCCTTGTTCTTGCTGTAGGAGAAGTTCAGCAACGCCACCACCGCGCCATGGCACCCCGTCGTTCTTCTCGCCTTCAAACCGCGAACAAGGTCCTCCTCTGCTCCTTCTCTTTCATGGGTAGATCTTAGGATTCTTAGAAAGGAGGATCGCGCTCAACGGAGCCGGACCCATCTCTCATTTTCATGGAAAACCATGAAAAAAGGTATTTTTGAGTTCGCCGGAAACCGCCGCCTCCAGCGGCCAAACCACCGCCGACCGATAGCCATCGCCTCAACGGAGGTGGTGGTGGTGGCTGGCCAGGGAAGTGACCGGACGGCCGGCGACGGATCACGGAATGCTTACAGGAAAAATGGTTTCCTGTGTCTGTTTTCGGTTTCATGAAGAAGATGAACAGTAGAATAAATTTTATAATATATAGATTATTATATATTACATAATGGAAAGAGGTATTATTTGAATATATTTCGGGGCTGCAAAATGAGGCACTTAGAGGCCGTTTTAGGAAAAGTGACCAGACACGAAAGTCGTAGCCCTTCGAGTCTAGACAAATCTAAAATTGGTTTCAACTCGTTTGGGTAAGCGGTTCGGCCGCAGCACCCGTTTTAGTGGGGGCTGTACCTAGAGTTGGGCAGAAATTAAAATGGATGCCCACTCTTCGTCCCTTGTCCAAATGACCTGAAATTTGGGCAGGGGGTTAACCTTGGTTATACCTAAAGGCAGACCAAAAATGGGAATTTTTGGAGATACTTTGCCTAAAGTTTTTTGTTTTAATTTAATAAACTTAGAGGAATTTATTTAGGTGGTCAAATGACCTCCAAACCCTCCCAAATTTTGGTGAGTGGTCCCTGGCTATAAAACCTAGGTATGTACAAAATTCCAATTGATTTGGAGGAGTTTTGGGTGATAAATCTTCTACCCTTAACTAGGCATTAGTGAGACAACTTTTAGTAGAAAGTGCACTAAGAGTTCGGAGAGGTCAAATCACCTCAACAGAGGCTGATTTTCTGATCTCTGACTTAGAAGGGTGTTATAACCAGCTTGGAGAAACATGGTGTGGATTAGGGTGGATTTTACCCTAAGAGATCGGCTCAAATCCAGTGGGTGGGAGTTTGAGGTTTGTGAAGGACATAGGAGCAAAAGCTCTTGTATGCCCTTGAAATTTGGAGGAGAGTGGGATGATATGCTGAAAACCCTCTGGTTGAAATAGTGAAGGAATTGGAGGTAAATAGGTACCTCGGAAGTTGGGATTTTGGATTAGGATAAACATGTAATTTAGTTATTTTAAGCACTAAATCTAATCTAAAAATTATTAAACTCGGGAGAAAAGAGTTTTAGGATGTTTTAGACTTATGGTAATTTTCCTGGAATTTTATAATTAATAAATATTATACTTCATGTGTTAAAGGATTATTAGTCCGATTTGTTGTTTCAAATATTTGGAGGTTTTAAATTAATTATAATCAGTTAAAATTCTGGATTTAGATCTTGACTAGTAGAACATTGATCCCTGAATTTTTATAGAATTTTATGTTGAGTAAATCTAGTACTTTGTTCACAGATATTAGAGAGGGGTTTTATTGTTTAAAAATTAATTATGGATAAAATACTTGCTGGAAAATTATGAAACTTGGCCAGTGCTAATTTTAGGCCTTTATCTGCATGTCAAGAATTATTTATATTTTTTGGAAGAATATTTTCTGTACTTGATTCATAAACAACAGAAGTTAGAGATTATTTCTAAAATAGTTTTCATATCCTTTTAATGATAGAAAAATTATGATACTTAGGATTTAACCTATTGAGATAACCTAATATTTATCATAAATTTGCTGGACATCTTGCATGATTACTTAGGGTAGTTCATGTTCAAACCGGTAGCCCTTGGGATTTTCGAGGAATTTAATTAAATGCCAAATAGATTAGGAAGATTTCCAGTTTCTGGATTTAGGTCATTTATATCATGGTGAGTCTCCAGTAAATAATTTAGGGCATTTGGGATGAGTATTGGATCATTGCATAACCGGTTCGACATGAAGTCTAGGTCGGTCTGCATATAGCAATTGTGAAATGCAATAGGACACGATCTGAGGAAGGCATTGGAGTTAATCATATTGTCTGGGTGGGCAATGGTGGAGGAAGTCATAATAGGAAGGTATAAAGATTAGTGAGAATTGGTGATAGCTAGAGTTAAGAGGTGCTCGGGTTTCAGCGGATCGCCTTTTCCCGAAGAGAGGAAGGTTAAAAGTCACCCTAGGATAGTCTATCGTAATATGAGAAGGGAATCGGGTTAAGGGAGATAAACCAATAACAATAAGTGCCTTGCGAAAGGGAACTTCGGGCCGTAATGCCGCCGTCTTGGTTCCTAGTGCCCCTTGAGAGCCCTTCACGGGGAATACCGGGGGCAGTCCTGGGCTAACGTAAACTGTAATAACAAACCGACAAGAGTAACTTAGTAACTAGGGCTGCACCTTTCACAAACACTGTTGGCACAGGGAGATTGATGAGAGCTTCGACTCGGTTGGTTTAGAGACGGACGTTTTGGTCCGGGGAGCTTCGGCTCGGTTGGTTGGAGACGGACGGGATGGTCCGGGGAGCTTCGGCTCGGTTGGTTTGGAGACGGACGGGATGGTCCGGGGAGCTTCGACTCGGTTGGTTTGGAGACGGACGTTTTGGTCCGGGGAGCTTCGGCTCGGTTTTTGTATGTTTACGATTAAACTTGCATGTGCATAAAATAGGAAAAGTTAAGGTGGTGGGTTTTTCGATATCGGGGAGTTCGATTGCACCGACACCGATATCGTTGACTCGGCGGGGTGATTAGCACTTCGCCAACAGAAGTCCGGTGCGCCAGCCGGCAAGAGTACGCAGGCGTCCGCTTAGTGCACCAAGCGTTGAGGCGTACGATAGGTCAGACCAGTGGTGCTTTTACTAGTTTTGAGGTGGGCGAGGCCCAACCCACCGCTTCCGTCCGCCACTACGGAGGTATCCTGGGAGGTAACGACTCCGAAAGGGGGAACTAAAGGTCTGTGTGCACAGAGTCGGGTGTGTGAGTTGCACTTGCATGTTTCATCATACCCACTAGCATGTCATAGCATATTCGATTCATTTAACCCTGACACCTAAAGTATAAGTGGTATGGGACGCTTATACATTAGGACCTGCAAAACGACCCCTTGGTCTATAAGCTTGTGTGGGCAAGTTTATAAATCAAAGGTTAATTTCAATATATAACGACCATTGCTGTTTGATAACCGACACCCCAAGGTATAAGTGGTATGGGACACTTATACGATGGGAGCCTTGCAAAAGATCCCTTTTGCTTATGTGTTCTCGCATAAGTGAAGGTTAAAATTCATATATTTGCTTTTCTTACTACTAGACCTATTATAACAATTATATCAACTGCTCACCGAATACAACTTGTTAGATTAGTTCCGCTGCCATCTGTTTCTTGATTAATCTCTACCGTCATTTTCTTCCCTTTCTTCCTCCCCGCTCGGTACCTAGGAGCCATGGGGGAAGGGGTGGGGGATGATAGGGCTTAGTCTTTATGACTAACGGTTTTCGAACCGCATCATTTAGGGGATCGTGGAGCCCAGCATGGAGGAGCAGCCCCAGAGATCGGTACGCCTAGAGATGGGGCAGTCTAGCTCCGGAGTTCATACAGCCGGGACCGTGAGTCTCGACCCTGAGTAGTTTCTGTTTTAGCTTCCGCATGAGTGATATTGTAGTGAGGACATGATGTACCGGGCATAAGCCCGCATTTATAGTACTTTGATGTTTTCTGTGGACACTCCCTTCGTGGAGATTTTTATTCTATATATGTGATCTATTGCTGTGGACTGCATTGCTCTTATTTCATTTATTTTGCTACCTTTCTGTGATCGAATTGGCCGGCAGAATCGACGCCTTGTGGTGATGACCCTTCAGGACGCGAAGGTGTCACCGCAAAGCGGCGATTCTGGGCCTAAGACCCCGGTGGTTGAAAAAGAAAAAAAAAGGCGGGTCTTACAAGTGGTATCAGAGGAAAACATCGATCAGAAGGAAGTAGCATTCCACAAACCCTGGGTCACCCCCGCTCGAGTTTAGTTTGGGGACAAACTAAGCAGCGGAAGCAGTGGTGTGCCCAAAGGGGGATCACATATAACTTGTCCACTTTTATTTAAGTTTGAATGTTTTCTCAGCGTGTGTTTTTGTTACGCAGCCTCCAGCACGGACTACGCCACAAGGTGGAGTTCAACAGGCTCAGGATGTTGCACCACCCCCACCGGTCCCCACTCCTTTCCTTCAGTCAGACATGGGACAGACCCTGACTGCCATCCTGGAGGCCTTCAGGGCCCAGCAGGTTCCGGCCCTGCAGCCAAATCCGGGGGCCAACTGGCTAAGCATCTTCCGAGGATTGTCTCCCCCGTCCTATTTGGGGACTGAGTCGGCGGTTCGGACGGAAGAGTGGCTAGATATCATGTACGAGATGCTGATCGGGATACGGTGTCCCTGGGAGGAGAGGGTGGCTCTAGTCGTCTCTTGCCTGGAGTCCCATACAAAGAGGTGGTGGAAGACGCTGTTGGACACAACATTTGCCGACAGGGAGGTTGCGGAGGTTACCTGGGAGGAGTTCAGGGCCGCCTTGCTGGAGCATTTCGTCCCGCAGTCAGCCAGGGATGATTTGGAGGAGCGGTTCTTACAGTTGAAGCAGGGCATACGGACCGTGGTGGAGTACCATCGAGAATTCGACCATCTGGCCCGATACGCAGATTCCTACCAGCTGGACGAGGCAGGGTATATCAGGAGGTTCTATAAGGGCCTGCGGGAGGACTTGAGGGAGGCTCTGTTGTTTGTATCTGACGGGCCCATCTCCCGGATTTTGGAGATGGCAAAAAGGATTGAGGCAGATTGGCACGCCACCCGGGGCCGGAAACGGCCAGCAGAGGATCAGGGACGGAGAGGTAGAAATGACCAGCGGCGAGGTGCTGTACCAGAGGGGAGGAGGACAGAGGACCAGCCTCGTCAGGACGTGAGGCAGGAGCCGAGGGAACAGGTGATATTAGCCCCTCCACCTCTTCGGATGCAGGAGATGCCGAGACCCGGGGGAATGGCGTATCCCCCAGAGTGCTTCCTTTGTCATCAGATTGGGCACATTCAGAGGAACTGCCCCATGAGGGGGGCACCACCTCCAGCACCACAGGGTGGCCCACCAGCTCAGCATTACGGAGGCCGAGGACGCGACCGCGGTCGTGGATACCATGAGGGAGATCGTAGACAAGGAAGAGAGCAGGTATATGCTTTGGACCTTGCGTAGCCTCGGAATCCGGAGCAGGTCATCGCAGGTACGCTGCAATGCTTCTTTATTTTCATAGAATTTCCCTTTAAGTTGTTAAAACTTTGAATCACACTAGATGGATTAGCAAGGAAAGAAAATTCTTTATAGAACCCTAAGATATTTAATCACCCCAGGTATAGTCTTCATCAGCGGCAAGCCTGCCCGCACGCTTTTTGATACTGGAGCTACTCACTCCTTTGTGTCGGAGACGTTCGTAGAAGGACTAGAAGGCGTGGAGCGGTTCACAGGCTCGAGGATGAGGGTGCGACTACCAGATGGATCTGAGCTCCTTACCACGGATCACTGCAATATGGAGGCAGAAATTGGTGGAAAGGCATTCGAGGCTCCAGCGACGATTTTGAAGCTGACAAACTACGACCTGATCCTGGGCATGGTATGGCTGCACTGGAACCATGCCCAGATTGACTGTCAGGCAAAGAGGATCACCGTGAGACACGGGGACTCTTTCATTACCATCGAAGGTATAAGACCTGTCTCTCGTATACTCTTATCTTCGGTACAGGCCGTTAAGGCCCATCTACAGGGAGAGGAGGTCTATCAGATTCTATTTGAGATGGCAGAAGTTAAGGAGTCAGTGGCAGACATCCCGGTGGTGCGAGATTTCGCTGACATCTTTCCAGAGAAACTGCCAGGACTACCTCCACACCGAGAGCAGGACTTTCAGATACAGCTTGTGCCGGGGGCCAAGCCGGCGTCTAGGGCCCCTTATCGGATGGCCCTAAAGGAGTTGGCAGAGTTTCGGACTCAGTTGCAGGAATTAGTTGAGGCAGGATTTGTTAGACCGAGTTCCTCGCCATGGGGAGCACCGGTCCTATTCGTGAAGAAGAAGGATGGGACACTCCGCCTGTGCATCGATTATCGAGCACTAAACAGGCTGACCGTCCGGAACACCTATCCGCTCCCACGGATAGACGAATTGTTCGACCAGCTGGAGGGGGCCCATTATTTCTCGAAGCTAGACTTGAGATCAGGATACTACCAGCTGCGGATCCAGGAGGAGGATATCCCGAAGACGGCCTTTAGTAGCAGATATGGCCTGTATGAGTTCACCGTGATGCCCTTCGGGCTCACGAATGCTCCGTCGGCGTTCATGAGTCTCATGAACCGGGTTTTCGAGGCCTACTTGGATGTGTTCGTCATAGTGTTCATAGACGACATCCTGATCTACTCTAGGACGGAGGAGGAGCACACTCGACATCTGGTACTGACTTTGGAGAGGTTGCGGGAGCATCACCTTTATGCAAAATTCAGCAAGTGTCAGTTTTGGTTGAAGGAGGTGACTTTTTTAGGCCACATTATCAGCGGAGCCGGGTTGGCAGTGGACCCGGCAAAGATTCAAGCAGTTCGAGATTGGCCGTAGTTGAAGACAGCCACCGATGTACGAAGTTTCTTGGGACTTGCCGGCTATTACCGGAAGTTCGTGGAGGGGTTCTCTCGGATTGCCCTCCCCCTCACATCTTTGATGAAGAAGGAGGCACCTTTTGTTTGGACCCCGCAGTGCCAGGCGGCTTTCCAGGAGCTGAAGGACCGACTCATCTCAGCCCCTATTCTGGCCCTTCCATCTGGAAAGGAAGGATTCCAGGTGTATACCGACGCATCATACCAGGGAATGGGAGCAGTGCTGATGCAGAATGGACACGTCATAGCATATGCCTCCCGCCAGCTGAAGACCCATGGGAAGAACTACCCAGTGCACGACCTTGAGATGGGAGCGGTCGTTTTTACTCTGAAGGTCTGACGCCATTATCTTTACGGAGTCCACTGCGACATCTACTCCGACCACAAGAACCTGAAATACGTGGACACGTAGAAGGAGCTGAATATCAGGCAGAGGCGCTGGGTGGAGTTCTTAGCAGATTATCAGTATGAGATGCACTACCATCCAGGGAAGGCAAACGTGGTGGCCGACGCGTTGAGCCGGCGAGCTGCCACTTTCGAAGCTGGGCCCCAGGTTATGTCCATGGAGCTAGTCCGGTCATTCAGAGATATGCAGATATCCCTAGTGTCCGAGGATGACCCAGTTCTGTATAGGGAGTATCTGGCATCGATGGTGGCCATAGACGATATTCGGGATCGCATTCGGGACGGACAGAGGACAGATGCGTGGGCAGAGCCGATGTTCCGAGCTTTGGAGGAAGGTTCGACAGGAGATTATTCCCTGAGAGATGGATTGCTACATTTCAGAGGCAGAGTATATATACCTGCAGGAGGCCAGACCCAAGAGGATATTATGATGGAGGCGCATTGCAGCCGGTACTCTGTGCACCCGGGGGTCACAAAGATGACCGCTGATCTGAAGAAGACGATGTTTTGGCCGGGCATGAATAAGGACATTACGTACTTCGTGACCCATTGCGAGGCATGTCAGTTGGTGAAGGCGGAATGCAGGAACCCCGCAGGATTGCTGCAGCCACTCCCGGTGCCGGAGTGGAAGTTCGACGATATAGCTATGGATTTTATACATGGTCTTCCCCGGTCTCGGACGGGGAACGACTCGATCTGGGTGATTGTTGATCGGTTGACAAAGGTGGCCCACTTTATACCGATCAGGAAGGATGGCTCGGTGGGAGTGCTGGTACGGAAGTTTGTGGAGCAGTATGTCCGATATCATGGCGTGCCCCGGACGATAGTGTCGGACCGCGATGGACGGTTTACATCCAGGGAGTGGCGGTCAGTGCAGGCATACCTGGGCACCCGTTTGACTTTTAGCACGGCCTTCCACCCTCAGACGGACGGGCAGAAAGAGCGCACCAACCGGACCTTGGAGGATTTACTACGACTGTGTATACTGGACCGAGGGGAGCCGTGGGAGAAAATGTTACCACTGGTCGAGTTCTCCTATAATAATAGCTACCAGTCCAGCATCAGGATGGCGCCTTATGAAGCCTTGTATGGAAGAAAGTGTAGGACCCCGCTTTCTTGGGTTCAAGACGAGGATCCGAAGCTGTTGGGATCGGATTTTGTTGAAGACACTGAGGCTCAGGTGAGACTGATCAGAGATTGGATGTTGGAGGCGCAGAGCAGACAGGAAAAATACTATGACGCCCGACATCGTCAGGTGGAGTTTCGGGTAGGGGATCGAGTGTTCTTGAAGATCCGGCCCATGCACGGAGTCTCACGGGTGCGCGGTCGGAGGAAGAAACTCAGCCCTAGGTATATGGGCCCTTACCGGATCCTGGAGCGGATCGGACCCCTAGCCTACAGGCTAGAGTTGCCGCCAGAGCTGGCAGCTCTACACGACGTCTTCCACATTTCTTCGCTGAGAAGGGCTCTACTACGCCCGAAACAGCGGATTTTGACCACCGAAGGGCCGGTAGCTTCAGACCGATCTGTTCACTTGGAGCCGGTTCGGATCGACGACAAAGGAGTACGGATCTTGCGCCGCAAGAAGATCCCCTTAGTCAAGGTTCTGTGGAGAAATCACGGTCAGGAGGAGCACACCTGGGAACCGCAGGACCTGATGAGGCAAAGATACCCGGAGTTGTTCAGTCAGGTATATCTCACCACCTCTCGGTATTCTATAGATTGCCTTCTTGTTTTGAACAGTTAAGACTAGATAAGAAAAAATTCAGGACCTAGGCATGCGCACTCAATCAGAAAAGTAGGGGCTAATCTTTTGTTTATTGGGGAGATTGTCTTCGTTTATCAAACAGATAGTCGCCTGAACCCAATAGAAAGATCGTATGGGATGTTACAAGTTTAATTTATTCCAATAGAAATCCCCGTAGGCTCAACCTCAATTTCGGGGACGAAATTTTTGTTTTGTTTATTGGGATTTGAAACATCCCATTTCCGGCTAGACCCCTAGGAGTCGGTTGGTCGTGTCAGAACCCCAGGAAGCACATAAAATTGAAATAAATCGACCGAGTTTTCGGGTCACGGGTCGGTCACGCCCGTGACCGACCCGTCACGCCCGTGACCTGGGCGCGACTTCTTCGACGATCATCGATCTCCGTGAGACGATCGTCAAACGTGCAGCCTGGGCATGTCACGCCTGTGACCAAGGTGTCACGCCCGTGACCAAGGGGCGTGACTCCTTCGACGAGCGTCGATCCCCGTAAACGATCGTCGAAATTGAACTCGGGCCTGTCACGCCCGTGACCTAAGTGTCACGCCCGTGACCTAGGGCGTGACCAGTCTTCGACGACCGTCGATCCCAGTTCGACGATCATCGACCTCAAAATTACCGTTCGGGCCTGTCACGCCCGTGACAAAGGGTGTCACGCCCGTGACCTAGGGCGTGACCACCATTCGACGACCGTCGATCTCAAATCGACGATCGTCGACCCATAACTAACCACCCGAGCCTGTCACGCCCGTGACCCAAGGTGTCACGCCCGTGACCATCCATCGACGATCGTCAATCGCAGTTCGACGATCGTCGAACCCAGAATTGGCTATCCGGGCCTGTCACGCCCGTGACCTATGTGTCACGCCCGTGACATTGGCCGAAACGACGGTTCAGGCCCGAAATTATTCTAACACGCGTGGTAATAAATGCGGGTGTGGGAAGTTACACCAGGAGTATTTATGGGCCGTTTCCTTCCTTAATTATTTAAATAAATAAGGAAAATGTTGGTCCAATAGGAAATCACCACCTGACGAACACCTCTTCGTTTTCCAGCGTTTCAACGGCCCTGCATCATAACCGAAGCGTTAAGGGGAGGAGCCTTCATGGCCATTAAGGCTTTACCCATTCACCTTCCCACTTTCTGTCTTATAAAAGCCCACCTGGAGCAAGAGGAGAAGGTTACACGCTCAAGTAATCGGATCAGATCCTTGTTCTTGCTGTAGGAGAAGTTCAGCAATGCCACCACCGCGCCATGGCACCCCGTCGTTCTTCTCGCCTTCAAACCGCGAACAAGGTCCTCCTCTGCTCCTTCTCTTTCATGGGTAGATCTTAGGATTCTTAGAAAGGAGGATCGCGCTCAACGGAGCAGGACCCATCTCTCGTTTTCATGGAAAACTATGAAAAAAGGTATTTTTGAGTTCGCTGGAAACCGCCGCCTCGGGCGGCCAAACCACCGCCGACCGATAGCCATCGCCTCAACGGAGGTGGTGGTGGTGGTGGCTGGCCAGGGAAGTGACCGGACGGCCGGCGACGGATCACGGAATGCTTACAGGAAAAATGGTTTCCTGTGTCTGTTTTCGGTTTCATGAAGAAGATGAACAGTAGAATAAATTTTATAATATATAGATTATTATATATTACATAATGGAAAGATGTATTATTTGAATATATTTCGGGGCTGCAAAATGAGGCACTTAGAGGCCGTTTTAGGAAAAGTGACCAGACACGAAAGTCGTAGCCCTTCGAGTCTAGACAAATCTAAAATTGGTTTCAACTCGTTTGGGTAAGCGGTTCGGCCGCAGCACCCGTTTTAGTGGGGGCTGTACCTAGAGTTGGGCAGAAATTAAAATGGATGCCCACTCTTCGTCCCTTGTCCAAATGACCTGAAATTTGGGCAGGGGGTTAACCTTGGTTATACCTAAAGGCAGACCAAAAATGGGAATTTTTGGAGATACTTTGCCTAAAGTTTTTTGTTTTAATTTAATAAACTTAGAGGAATTTATTTAGGTGGTCAAATGACCTCCAATCCCTCCCAAATTTTGGTGAGTGGTCCCTGGCTATAAAACCTAGGTATGTACAAAATTCCAATTGATTTAGAGGAGTTTTGGGTGAGAAATCTTCTACCCTTAACTAGGCATTAGTGAGACAACTTTTAGTAGAAAGTGCACTAAGAGTTCGGAGAGGTCAGATCACCTCAACAGAGGCTGATTTTCTAATCTCTGACTTAGAAGGGTGTTATAACCAGCTTGGAGAAACATGGTGTGGATTAGGGTGGATTTTACCCTAAGAGATCGGCTCAAATCCAGTGGGTGGGAGTTTGAGGTTTGTGAAGGACATAGGAGCAAAAGCTCTTGTATGCCCTTGAAATTTGGAGGAGAGTGGGATGATATGCTGAAAACCCTCTGGTTGAAATAGTGAAGGAATTGGAGGTAAATAGGTACCTCGGAAGTTGGGATTTTGGATTAGGATAAACATGTAATTTAGTTATTTTAAGCACTAAATCTAATCTAAAAATTATGAAACTCGGGAGGAGGGAGTTTTAGGATGTTTTAGACTTATGGTAATTTTCCTGGAATTTTATGATTAATAAATATTATACTTCATGTGTTAAAGGATTATTAGTCCGATTTGTTGTTTCAAATATTTGGAGGTTTTAAATTAATTATAATCAGTTAAAATTCTGGATTTAGATCTTGACTAGTAGAACATTGATCCCTGAATTTTTATAGAATTTTATGTTGAGTAAATCTAGTACTTTGTTCACAGATATTAGAGAGGGGTTTTATTGTTTAAAAATTAATTATGGATAAAATACTTGCTGGAAAATTATGAAACTTGGCCAGTGCTAATTTTAGGCCTTTATCTGCATGGCATGAATTATTTATAATTTTTGGAAGAATATTTTCTATACTTGATTCATAAACAACAGAAGTTAGAGATTATTTCTAAAATAGTTTTCATGCCCTTTTAATGATAGAAAAATTATGATACTTAGGATTTAACCTATTGAGATAACCTACTATTTATCATAAATTTGCTGGACTTCTTGCATGATTACTTAGGGTAGTTCATGTTCAAACCGGTAGCCCTTGGGATTTTCGAGGAATTTAATTAAATGCCAAATAGATTAGGAAGATTTCCAGTTTCTGGATTTAGGTCATTTATATCATGGTGAGTCTCCAGTAAATAATTTAGGGCATTTGGGATGAGTATTGGATCATTGCATAACCGGTTCGACATGAAGTCTAGGTCGGTCTGCATATAGCAATTGTGAAATGCAATAGAACACGATCTGAGGAAGGCATTGGAGTTAATCATATTGTCTGGGTGGGCAATGGTGGAGGAAGTCACAATAGGAAGGTATAAAGATTAGTGAGAATTGGTGATAGCTAGAGTTAAGAGGTGCTCGGGTTTCGGCGAAAGATCGCCTTTTCCCGAAGAGAGGAAGGTTAAAAGTCACCCTAGGATAGTCTATCGTAATATGAGAAGGGAATCGGGTTAAGGGAGATAAACCAATAACAATAAGTGCCTTGCGAAAGGGAACTTCGGGCTGTAATGCCGCCGTCTTGGTTCCTAGTGCCCCTTGAGAGCCCTTCACGGGGAATACCGGGGGCAGTCCTGGGCTAACGTAAACTGTAATAACAAACCGACAAGAGTAACTTAGTAACTAGGGCTGCACCTTTCACAAACACTGTTGGCACAGGGAGATTGATGAGAGCTTCAGCTCGGTTGGTTTGGAGACGGACGTTTTGGTCCGGGGAGCTTCGGCTCGGTTGGTTGGAGACGGACGGGATGGTCGGGGAGCTTCGGCTCGGTTGGTTTGGAGACGGACGGGATGGTCCGGGGAGCTTCGGCTCGGTTGGTTTGGAGACGGTCGTTTTGGTCCGGGGAGCTTCGGCTCGGTTTTTGTATGTTTACGATTAAACTTGCATGTGCATAAAATAGGAAAAGTTAAGGTGGTAGGTTTTTCGATATCGGGGAGTTCGATTGCACCGACACCGATATCGTTGACTCGGCGGGGTGATTAGCACTTCGCCAACAGAAGTCCGGTGCGCCAGCTGGCAAGAGTACGCAGGCGTCCGCTTAGTGCACCAAGCGTTGAGGCGTACGATAGGTCAGACCAGTGGTGCTTTTACTGGTTTTGAGGTGGGCGAGGCCCAACCCACCGCTTCCGTCCGCCACTACGGAGGTATCCTGGGAGGTAACGGCTCCGAAAGGGGGAACTAAAGGTCTGTGTGCACAGAGTCGGGTGTGTGAGTTGCACTTGCATGTTTCATCATACCCACTAGCATGTCATAGCATATTCGATTCATTTAACCCTGACACCTAAAGTATAAGTGGTATGAGACGCTTATACATTAGGACCTACAAAACGACCCCTTGGTCTATAAGCTTGTGTGGGCAAGTTTATAAATCAAAGGTTAATTTCAATATATAACGACCATTGCTGTTTGATAACCGACACCCCAAGGTATAAGTGGTATGGGACACTTATACGATGGGAGCCTTGCAAAAGATCCCTTTTGCTTATGTGTTCTCGCATAAGTGAAGGTTAAAATTCATATATTTGCTTTTCTTACAACTAGACCTATTATAACAATTATATCAACTGCTCACCGAATACAACTTGTTAGATTAGTTCCGCTGCCATCTGTTTCTTGATTAATCTCTACCGTCATGTCCTTCCCTTTCTTCCTCCCCGCTCGGTACCTAGGAGCCATGGGGGAAGGGGTGGGGGATGATAGGGCTTAGTCTTTATGACTAACGGTTTTCGAACCGCATCATTTAGGGGATCGTGGAGCCCAGCATGGAGGAGCAGACCCAGAGATCGGTGCGCCTAGAGATGGGGCAGTCTAGCTCCGGAGTTCATACAGCCGGGACCGTGAGTCTCGACCCTGAGTAGTTTCTGTTTTAGCTTCCGCATGAGTGATATTGTAGTGAGGACATGATGTACCGGGCATAAGCCCGCATTTATAGTACTTTGATGTTTTCTGTGGACACTCCCTTCGTGGAGATTTTTATTCTATATATGTGATCTATTGCTGTGGACTGCATTGCTCTTATTTCATTTATTTTGCTACCTTTCTGTGATCGAATTGGCCGGCAGAATCGGCGCCTTGTGGTGATGACCCTTCAGGACGCGAAGGTGTCACCGCAAAGCGGCGATTCTGGGCCTAAGACCCCGGTGGTTGAAAAAGAAAAAAAAAGGGGGGGTCTTACAGATGGTCAGTCACCACTCGGATGGAGTGTGCCTGGAAATAGGGTTGGAGCCTCCGAGCTGAGATGACCAGAGCAAAGGCCAGCTTCTCCAAGATGGGATAGCAGAGCTCTGCCTTCCTCAGGACCCGACTCACGTAGTATATGGGCAGCTGCTTCTTTCCCTCTTCCTGGACCAGGACGGAGCTCAAGGCCTCTGCTCCGTCCCCGAAATACAAAGATAGGTCCTCCCCCTCCTTTGGCCCTTGGAGCAGGGGGGCCCTGATTTAACTGTCTCTTCAAGGCTTGAAACGCCTCCTCGTACTACTTGGACCATTCGAACTTCTTAACCCCCTCAGCGCTTTGAAGAAGGGGGAACACTTCTCTCCTGCCCGAGAGAGGAACCTGCTCAGCCCGACCAACTTTCCTCTAAACCACTGCACCTCCTTAGCGTTCTGAGGCGACCCCAACTCCATTATTGCCTTGACCTTGTCTGGATTCGGTTCTACCCATGTAGGGGTGAGAAGATGGCCCAAGAACTTGCCTCTGCTGGTCCCGAAGATGCATTTCAAGGGGTTTAGCCTCATCTTGTACTCGCGCAAGGTTGTGAAGGTTTCCTCCAGGTCCTGGAGGTGAGAGTCAACGCTTCGACTCTTGATCATAAGATCATTTACATACACCTCCAGGTTCCTTCCCTTTTGTTCTCGGAAGACCCTGTCCATCTTCTTTTGGTACGTTGCTCCTGCATTCTTTAGCCCAAAGGACATCATTTTGTAGCAGTAGTGCCCATTCCCTGTGAAGAAGAAGACATCTTTTATGTCGGGAGGGTGCATCCTGATCTGATGGTAACTTGAAAACGCATCCAAAAAACTTATTACAGGAAAACCGACGACCGAGTCAACCAGCGCGTTGATCCGAAACAAGGGATAACAATCCTTAGGGCATGATTTATTAAGCAAAAAAAATCAACACACATACGCCACTGGCCGTCTCCTTTTTTAACCATTACTATATTGGAGACCCAGCCGGGGTATTGTATTTCAGATACAAAGTCAGCCTTGAGGAGCTTAGCTTCCTTCTCCCTAATGGGCTCCGCCAGCTTGTCCGCGATGGACCTCTTCTTCTGCTGGATGGGGCGAGCTTCTGGGTCCAGGTTGAGGCGGTGGCAAGCGGCGTCTGCGTTGATCCCTAACATCTCTGTGGCGCTCCAGGCGAAGATATCTACGTTCTTCTGGATGCACTCCAGCATCCTGCCCTGGCCCTCTAGGGTCAGCCCCCCGCTGATGCGAACCTTCTCCACCCTGCCTTCGAGGGTGAGAACCTCAATCTCCACCACATCTTCTGCAGCCTCCAGACAAGACTGCTCCCCCATTCTCCAACATCCTCCCCTCCTAGGGCAAGAACTTCCACCTCAGCTTCATCCACGACCATTGCCTCGGCCGGCTCCTGGACTTCCTCCGCCACCTCCACCTGGGTGCGGTTCTCCTCCACCTCTATCTCCACTCCTGCCTCCTGCTCCACCTCCTCCATCCTTCGATCCAAGAGATGGCATTCACCGGCGTAACGTAGCACTCCCTTACCATATTGGAGTCTCCCCGGACCCGGACCTGGATCCCCTCGACGCTGAACTTCAAGCACTGATGGAAGGACGATGAGGCACAGCGAAAGATACTGATGAGAGGCCACCCGAAGATGGCATTACAACTATTGGGGCCATCCACGATGATGAATCTGCAGTTTCGGGACTGCCCTCCCAGGGTGACATGGAGCTCTACTCCTCCATCAACCTCCTTCCTCTCCCCTGAGAACCCAAACAAAGGTCCATCCGAGGCCAACACCGTCTTGGCCTTTACCTTCATCGCGTCGAACGCCTTCTTGAAGATGACGTTGACCGAAATCCCGTTGTCGATGAGGATCCGGGAGATGGTGAAGTTCTCGACCATGGTCTGGATGACCAACGCGTCAGAGAAGGGGTCCTCGTGATCTGACATGTCCTTCCTTGAGAAGGTGATCTTCTCCTCCGGGGGTGGGGTCTAGGATGTGAAGCCAACACTCTGACGGTCATGGTGTGGAGACTTGCCTTCCGTGAATCCTCGACCCCCACCCCCTATGGATCACTTCGATCCCCCCTCGGGCCCCAACATCGGCCTGATCCTCACACCTGTCCTCCTCTGCCCGAGGCAGGACTTCTTCAATCCACACTTCCCGGTGGTCTTGCTGCTGCTCCCTGTTTCCTCTCATCTTGAGAAACTCCGAGCAGGTGGCTATAACAGGCCCCTCCTCCTGATGGAAGTCACAATAGGGTAGCTCCACCCTAAGTACCCTCCTCCTCCTATGCTGACATGTTCTCCTCTGCATGGTTATTATCATATCCTGATACTGATCGGGAAGGGGGGCCTCTGCCCTTGGCTCCAGCCCAGGGGGTGGAAATGGCCCTGGAACCCTAGCGGTGGTCTACTCCATGCAAACCTCTTCGTTGGCCTTTGTCCTGCCACTCTTGCTGCCTCCAGCCGAGCCGATTATTCGGCTCCTGACGCCCCCACCTCGACTGCTGCTGCTGCACCTGCTACTGCTGTTCCTACTATCGGGGTTCAGATCTCCTCACCTCTTGGCCTCGGCCACCTCCTGACCCCTTCTCCTCCTCCGTGGCCCACCTGGACAACTTCTTCGCGAACTCTGGGTTCGACGCCTCCCCGGCGACTTCCCTCGCCACCCTCTCCATCAGCTCCTCGTAGGAGAGAGGTGGCACCCTCTTTAGTTCCATCCTAAAGAAACCCTGCTGTAGGCCTAATGTAAAGGCCATCATCAGGGTATGCCCCAACATCTCCTGGGCCTGGGTCACCTCCTCCTGGAACCGGTCCACGTAACTCCCCAAGGTCTTGTTCACCCCCTACTTTATGTGGAACAGTGACTTCAACTCCTTCCTCTTCTTGGAAGTGGTGAACTTCAACATGAACCCCCGACGCAGGTCCTCGAAGAAGTAGATTGAGTTGGACGGTACCTGGTGGAACCACTCTCTCGCCTTCTCCTTGAGGGTGATGGCGAAGAGTCTACACTTGAAGACATCTGACATCTGCCTTATCGATACCACATCCTCGAACCACTTGATGTGCTGGACCGGGTCGTCCTTCTCGGTGCAATAGGACATCTCCGGCTCCCGGAACCCCTCTAGAACTGAGACAGAAGAAACTAATTCGCTGAAGGGGTTGCCTCCCCCTGCTGGGCGAGCCGGAGGGTCTCGCACCCCCATCTCGCCAAACCGGCCTTCGCTCGCCAAGCTCGGGAAAAGCACTCGCCCGGGGAGCTCGCGCTCACTCCCTTCCGCTGCAACCTCCTTCCCAGCTCACCGCACCGGGGCATCCTCACCTACGGCTAGGTCGGAGGCGACTGGGACAACTGGCGTCAAGCTCTCGACACGCGTGCTGAGAGCGAACATGATGAGCCCAAGCACATCCTGCCAGAACTCTTTGAACATCCCCATCGTGGCGAGAGGGGGAGGGGGTGGCGAGTCGGCCCTATCCGAATCTTACCCTTCTCCTCCGGTCATCAGGTCTGCTGAAGATTTTCTGTACTGACCACGCTCTATGCTCACTGCACTAAAAATGTTGAAACCGAAAGCTCGGTCTCTACGGAGTTTACCTTTAGGGAAGGGGTGATCGCACACTTACTTCTCTCCTGCGAACCAAAAGACTAAGGAAGAAGAACTGGGAACAAACCCAAGGGCTCGACGTGGAGGTCCCACCATACACCCGGAAGATCTTAGAGCGCTTCCCCTCCCTAGCCAAATGTCGGGCTACAGATATCTCAAAAAGCGCTAGAAGACTGGGGCACTAGTAAGCATGCCTTCTGAGGTACCCCATTGGGTCTATTTATAGTTTTCTGAAAATGGTCTGTATATAGCCAACCTACGCTATTCCAAATGGTTATGCGCAACCCAATTGGGTCTGCCAATAGCGTAACTCTGCTGTTCTAGAAGGATATTCACACCTCCAAGGGTATCCAGGTAATTTGCCTTTGGATCCCACGGGGATGAGTTTCCTGGTCTTTGGGTCAACTCGCCACCCTACTGGGCGGGAGTGAGCTGGCGCTTAGGTCGCCTGGGCAGGTTCATCTTGCCACTCTATATAGGTGAATTGGCGACCAGGTCTCTTAGGTAGGCGCGGGCTGGGTCTGGCTCGCCCAGCTCGCCTGCCTGGCCTTGACGAGAGCGAGCCGACCCTCTGGACTCACCCGCCTGCTACACTGGCGCGGGCCGATCGTCTTGGCTCGCTCGCCTAACCGGGCCCACTCGGTGAACACGAGGTTGTACAATCTTTGAGTTCATATTCATTATTTTTTTTTCAAAGGTGTTTAAAAAAATATTCGGCAATCATTTTCTTACTTATTAATTTCATAAATAGAGGGTTGTCCCTTGAATTGTAAGAGCATCCGTGGAACATGGATTCTAATCATAAGCAGTGAGAAATGTTTATGCTCTTTTATGCCTCCTCGATGAATACCTCTTGCCCTTATTTAAGCTGTTAGGTGTGGGGACGACAAAACTTCTGTTTATCAATGATGCCTTTGTTGTTGAGTCTAAAGTTTATGATTTTTCTTAGAGTGTATAAATAATCACATTTTACCGTTCTCCATGGTAGCAGAGCAAATACCTGCCATCCCCTCCTTAGCACGTCCTACTCACGGATCTTTTTGATGCGCCTCTAGTAGAGGCAAATCAGGTTTTGAACCTGAAAGTTTATTAAGAGATCCTTCAACCACCTTTCTTTCTTCGTTTTCCAATTTCTGAGCAAGCTTCATTATATTACTTTTAGCACGGCTTGGTATCCACACTAGCAGTAAGGAATTAAGGAGAAGGATATACAATAACATCCTGGTCGATGCTTCTTGACCTCAACACTTGTTTACAAGTCAGCTTTGTTCGGCAATCTTTGTGGCTAAGGTGATTAGCATAGCAGTGAACTTTGTGGCCACCATAGTGGGGCGTGGAGGATAAGTACTCATCCTTACAATGTAAATATATAATTAAATAAAATTATAAGTGGAAGAAAATCACTTGCCTTAGGCTCCGTTTGGGGGAACTTATTTTCACCGGTCAAGCGGTTATGACCGCATGAATCAGGACTTAATTAAAGTCCGGTTCATGCGGTCATAACCGCTTGACCGGTGAAAATAAGTCCTCCCAAACGGAGCCTTAGTCTTAGGCTTCTATGTTATTCATCTGAGGACGTCATTTACATGACTACATCACTTAAAAAAAACTCATGCATGTTAAATCAGATCTAGTCTGATAACTTTGTGGTCCTGTGTCTTGGCTCATTACTCTATAGAGCCTCATAGTGGAGTTGTGCACCTCATATTGGCGATTGCAACTGTTATTTAGAGAACTACAAAGGAGATATTCTAAGGCTGGAAATGTCACCCACATTTATGCTACCAAATTCAAGATCTATGACATTGTTCATGGGCACCCCGCATTAATGAGGGTGTATATCTGTCCACATTAATGTGGGCGACGAGTATTACGTCAATATTCACAAATTGTGGTAGAACCATCACAAAAACGTATCAATCAAATTGTACTGATGATAGGTCAGACTATAAAATCATGGTTGATAAGGACATCGTCACATACTTTATAGCTGGCTTATAGGTTGTGCATGGCCGGATTTGCTTCCCTGTTTTTAGTCATGTGTTGTTTGCCACTATACGGAAGACTTCCACATTGTTGATTGGGATGATATTTGTCTGTCCTATGTTACACACATTTATTACCTTAATGGAGCTTTTGGCCTAAGTAATTAACCTCGGCCCATGTCATGTCAACAATTGTTGTGGCTAGTTTTAAGTGGATTATAACTCTAGAAGTTCTAGAGTTTAGAGCATGTGACTACTGGGGAACGCTTTTTTGAGTGCCCCTTATCTCATTAGTTGAATGCTTCTTAGGATTCTAGATTTTCACTCACCTCTGAACTTGTTACAAGGCACCTCAACTTATTTGGTGCCACCCAAAATTTTTTGGTACATTTGTTTCAACGACACCTCTACTCCCCTCTCAGAGCAAGCTAGAGACTTGTGCTCTAGCTACCAAGAATAATTATTCGTCTAACAATTCTTTCGATAAAAGTCTCATAATTACTAGAATGTGACGTTTCATGAGGACGAGTCCTTCTTTACTACCTCCTCCTCAGGGGCGAGATTAAGGAGTTAGTGTTCCAGAATATGGTTCCACTTGAGGATCACTCCATGAGTACAACTGGTGTGCGTGTTCTATTGTTCAATGAGTCACCTTATAAATTTCCAGATAGTACTATAACATGTTAGAGGGATGAAAATTATCACCACAAATAGTCTAATGAGATAGCATAGTACTCTCTGCAGACACAAGACACTAACATTTTACCACATCATTTGATCGATCCACATGTTAGTCCTTCCGATACTTCTGATAATTCTTTAGAGCTATGAATATCGTCTTCCCTTTCTAATATTGATGATCTATTACTTTTTGAAAAGGTGTGCGTGTGATCTTGCACACACCATTTATTTCTCCTTTTCTTTTCTATCATGATATCAGCTATTCATACATTTAATTTATTAGTGCTTTTGAGAGTGTTATTTTGAGGGATTGGAAGACATCCATAAGTGATTTAAGATGGAAAAAATGCTATGCTAAAAGAGATTAATGCTTTAAAGAAAATTGATATATGAGAGCTGATTGTGGTTCCTCTAGGAAAAGACTATTGGAACAAGGGGTGTACACTATCAAATACAAAAGTGAAAAAAAAAGGTTTGCGGCCTAGGGGTTTACTTGAACTCATGAGATTGATTATCCAAAAATTTGTACTCCTGTTGCCAAGATGAATTCAAACAAGATAAAATTGGAAGCTTGAATAGTTTGATATGAAAATTTTTTTTGCATGGAACCCCACAAGATGAGGAGTACCTTGAAGTTCCACCTAGTTTTGCAAGAGTTGAAACTATATTCATACCATTTAAACTCAAAAAACTTTGCATGGTTTAAAACAACCTCCTTAGGCTTGATTTGGTCAATTTTTACATATGATGGTGCAATGGGCTATAAGCAGAGTAGCAGATCATACCTTATTTGTTAGATAATATCAAGGAGAGATACTACTCTAATTTTCTGTGTGCATGACATTATGATAATTGGAATTGATCATGGGGAAGCAAATCGCCTAAAGAAGCACTTGGCCCTGAGTGTTTGAGATGAAGAAACCAGGCGAACTCGCGTACTTTATAGGAATATAGGTATTGAATCTAGTAGGGGGTATTAATCTCTCAAAAAAGTATGTATTAGATTTACTCAAGGAGGCATGCATGCTTGTGTGTGTAGAAAAGCTAACTCCCTATTAATCCCAATCCTCACCTTAAACTTGGAGATGGGCTATCAGTGGATCATATATCAGAGGCTAGTGGGGAAATTCATTTACCTATTTCACACACGTGCCAATATAGGCTACCTATCAATGAAGTTTCCCTAATGTTTCCTTCAGTAGTACCAGCACAGTGTGGATTCAGTCGAGAGAGAGAGAGAGAGAGAGAGAGAGAGAGAGAGAGAGAGAGAGAGAGAGAGAGAGAGAGAGAGAGAGAGAGGGAGGGAGGGAGGGAGAGAGACAGAGAAAGGCGGCTTCTTCTTATTGATTAAGACTTTGGAGGAGAAGGTTAAATCTTGATCTTCCACAATGACCCTTAAGACAGGGGCTTCTTCATTTTAATCTTCAGAAAGAAGGAAAAATTCCTCTTATAATAGTTGGAGCTTCCGAGAGCAATACTCCTTCACTAGATGTGCAAAGAACACGAAGAAAGTTGATCTTCCTTTTCTTAATGACAAACCATTGTCATTTCCCACTATACTCCATTTTCTTGTCGGTTGAAATCTTTTCTATAAATCATTTTGTTTTTGAATTTATTCTGAAACATCAGCTTTAAATGCTCTGGATAATACTTTTCATAGGCCTGATATTTTGATTAAAATAAAAGTTTAACGGTTGTATTTTCTCCACAATTTCTGCCTTGACAAGTTTAAAGAAATAAACATTGGAGGCCTTTAAAAATATCGACGCCAGTTTTGATGTTCTGATACTTGTAGACGTATTCTTTGAATTATGGTTGATAGTCCCTAGATGGATGTATATAATATATGCACGTACACGTGCCAGACCAAGTAATAAAATAATAGTAAAGATTATTTCCACAAGAAAGTGACTAATCTAACATTTGCAAATACTAATTTAATGTTTTCTTTAAATTCAAGCAAACTTAATTAATTAGAGTGATCTTGAAAATGATTTAAAATACTAACAAAATTAAATAACTATTTTATATGAAAATTACATTAATTAATTTGGAGAAGTAGCTTTGTATTTTGATTTCCTATGCCTATTAAGATGAATATTTAAAATGATAATTTGAAATAATGTTTAATTATTTTATCTTGCAATAATTTTAAAATAGAAATCATTATTTCTCGATCTCTGAAATTCGTATATTTTTTTCATTCCCAGTCATCTCTAACATAAACAGAGTGAACAAATATCATAAAAAACAAAAAAACAATGTTATTAACAAAAAGATGAAATCTCTTTCACACTTTTGTGTTATATTAGATCTATGATATACTTACGCATCTCCTTTCTCAAATTTTGACATAAAGTAAAAATATAGAAATTTCAATAAAATACTCATGCTTCACCTCTCTCAAATCTCGAAACGCGATAAAAAAAATCTCCATCAAATTACTAATGCTTCTCTCTCGAATCTTGAAATGCAATAAAGAGATGAATAACCAAATTTTCATTATAAAGTTCACAAATCCAATAAAGATACATCATTGAACATACATAAAACTTAGAAGAAATTCATCATCTCAACAACATAATACTCTCATCATACAAGAATTTGAGAAATTAATTTATGATAATAGAGACACATAACACAATTAAAAAGATCTTGCTAAACATGATGATCGAAATTCAAATGGTAAAGAAAAAGCCTCACAAATTCTTCGTAAAATAATCTTTTTCTCCACGGTGTGCCCCAGCCTCATACAACATATTGAGTTAATTATATTTTATTAATTTAAATTCATTTTTCTCAAATTTAATATTCATAAAGCTAAACAAATTGGGCTCAAATAACTTCTTTTTAAGAAGTTATCACACCCTCACACTTACTCAACTAATAAACTTGTCAATCATTAAGAGTTCAAACATTCACAAATCCATTAGTTTAATAAAAGATAAAACTCAATTAAGAATTCTAATGTTGTGTGTGCTTTTCTTTTAAAATGTTTTACTCACATGCATTTTTTCTCATTGAACCCCTGCATCAATGAGAAAGAATAAGAATATGCTAAGCCTTTGATTTAGCTTCTACAAGAGTTAGTATTTCAATTGAAAGTGTGATTGACTTTAGTTTGGTTAGGAATTCATGGTTAAGTTTTAATAGTGGAATGGTATCTCCCTAATTAATAATCTTGATAATTCATAATATTATGGAGTTTGATTCTCAAACAACACTTCTTTTTATTTTTAGGCTCAAAGTTGAGATCATTCCAAGTAGACATATATATACTTAAATCGCATATTACCATGACATTCATGGTTCTTTTTTTTCTCCTTTTTTATAATCATAGTTGTGATCATTCCAAATATGTGAATACATACTTAAGCGTATATCACTATGACATTCAACTGTTTTTTTCTTTTTCCTTTTTTTTGTTGAGATTAAACTCCCATAAATGGTCAATTTACCAAGATACAACTAGTAAGAATATAAGGAATTTATGCATGAAGTAATGTGTATCAAAAGATTCAAGCTCAAAGGTTTTAATGGATAATCAAAATGGATTAACTACCTAAGGTCATATCTTAGCTTACACCGTTAACTTAACTCAGTTCTTGCTCACTCCTCCCCATTATTTTTATAAATCAATATCAAAAAATTGCTTAGGAAGTAAAAAAAATTTAAAGAAAATTGTGCATAAAATAAATGTTTAGAGAGTTTTACTCAAAAATATTACTAAATTTAAATTCATAATTTGAACTCTTAGAATTGTCTAGCCTTACCAATGAATTATCATTGAATAATTAGAATAACTTATTGATTAATTAAAGCAAAAAATTGAGATCATTCAACTCACGTTCCATCAAGTTATTCTCCACTCAATTGATAGGGGTTATTACACCCTCATACTTAAGTCTTTGTTAGTCTCTAGCAAAAATATCATTTTAAGCATGAAAAATAATTTTACTTTTTCTTAAATGATTTATTATTTAAGCATAAAGAGGAGTAATTCTGAAAATAAATTATCTCCTCCAAACAGAAATTTGAAATCTCCTCCTTTTAAGCCTCTCTTATATATATATAAGCTCATCATCAAAAATTTACTCATTAGTCATAGTGCTCTGCATTATCTTTTACCAATTGAGTAACCTGCAAATTGATTCAATGAACAGGAAGTATAGCCATAACAAAATTTAATGTTTACATATGGACCATCACATTTTATATAAAAAAATTCACACTAGCACATCATATTAACATAAAACTTACAGGATGATGTGCATTAGTCAAATAATCCTAAAAATAATAAAGAAATTTTGTTAAGTTAACACATTCTTATCACCTGCCATACAAACATAATATTATCTCAAAATACCAATCGTACTACTAATTGGGTGATGGGCAAGATATATATAAAACTAACATTTTTAGCATTAACACGTAATAAAAAAACAGAAATATTACATGTTAAGATAACATCAACCGCATTCCATCACAACCCATAAAAAGTCATAGCTAAATATTATCACAGATAATATATGCGGAGAATATCTATAAATGCATAATATCACCATATGCACAATAACATAGTCCATATAGAATCACCATCACAGAAAAGTCTATCCAAATAAGTTTTATACTAACAAAAGTAACCGAAATGCTAAAGAAAATGCTGCAGACATAAATTAAGCATACAAATCCTTCGAAGAAATAGAATCAGACCAGCACCTACTTCACACCTTATCTGACTTGTCCTCATCCGTCTCATCCTCCTGTTCTGACTCATCAGTCGCCGCAACCTACACAGGGTCAACCCTTGTTCCATCGGAATTCAGGAGGAACCATTGGACATCAAACTGAGCATGCATCTTGTACATCAAAGCTTCAATGACTGGCACTTTGATCTTGCTCATTATCTAAACCTAGCTTTATCTAAACCTAGCTTTTGTAGATATGCTGGAGCCAGGACTCGAAGCACAAGTGCTGGCACCTTTCATAAGCTTTCATATACTTGATGTTCTCCATCATCGAATCCAAATCCACTCCATCAGCAATGGGTATGTCAATGTACTCTGGGTCAGCCGAGCCCTGCGGTTTTCCATGCTCGTCTAGAGGGATATCAGAGGCCACCTTAATATTGGTGGAAATTACAATTTTAGTGATGGGGTGACTGACCTTGGTCACAAAGTCTCCCTCCATTGGTATCACACCAGTGTATCAGCATAGCTCCTTGATCAAAGCGGGGAAACCACAACTGCCTCACATTTTCCTCCTTAGCTTTCGATTGAATCATCTTAGAGATCACATTCCAACATTGTTCTTCTTTCCACTAAGGGCCTGTTTGAGAAATCTTTTCAGAAAGGAGAAGGAGCGGTGACAAAAGGACGGTAAAAAAAGAAGTTTTTGGAAAATGTCTATTAAAAAAGGAGAACTGTTTGGATAAAATCATTTTATAGAGCTTTTCAGAAAGAGAAGCATTTTATAAACCGTTTGATAAATCTCCGTTACGGTAACTTTTTTTATTAAAAATGTGCGTCCGGGGGAAAATGAGCGTGCGGGAGAAAAATGCGCGTATAGGCAAAAAATACGAGTCCAGGCGAAAAATGCGCACCCGATCAAAAATACGCGCCGGGGGAAAAGACGCCATTTTTTGCGCCCGGACACGTTTTTTTTTCCGAGCGGGAGCTGTTTTTTCGCCCGGGCGCGGTTTTTTCGCTTGGGCGCGGTTTTTTCGCCCGTGCGCGGTTTTTTCGCCCGGACGCGGTTTTTTCGCCGAGACGCGATTTTTTCGCCCGGGTGCGATATTGTTCGCCCGTGTGCGATATTTTTCGCCTGTACGCAAATTTTTCGGACGCGCTATATTTTCTTCGCTCGAGCGCCAATTTTTCAGTCGGACGCGAATTTCACCCCGGCATGATTTTTTCGCCCGGACGCGAATATTTCCCCCAGACGTGATTTTTTGGCATGGACGTGAATTTGTAACCCGGACACGATATTTTCTCACAGACTTGATATTTTCGCTCGAAAGCGAAAAAATGCATTTGAGCGAAAAAAAAATAGCATCTGAGCGAAAAAAATTTGCGGTCGGGGAAAAAAATCACGAACAAGCGAAAAAATTCGCTCCCGGTCGAAAAATTCGCCCCAAGCGCGCACAAGCGACAAAATCTCGCCCGGGCGAAAAAAAAAAACGCTCAGACAAAAATATCGTTCACGGGCGAAAAATTTGCGCCCGATCGAAAAATTCGCGCCCGGACGAAAAATTCGCGACCGGGCGAAAAAACAGCGCCCAGGGCAAAATTTCACTCCCAGGAGAAAAACAGCGCTCGGGCGAAAAATTGCGCCTGGGCGAAAAAACCGTTCCTCGGCGATAAAAACAAGCTCCGATAAAAAAAATATCGCTCTTGGACGTAAAATTCGAGCCCAGGCGAAAAATTCGCTCCCGAGCGAATAATCGCGTTCGGGCGAAAAAATGGTTCCCTGGCAAAAAAATCGCGCCCGGGCGAAAAAATCTCGCCCTTGCGAAAAAATCGCGCCAGTGTGAAAAAATCACGCCCGGAAGAAAAAATCGGCTCGGGTGAAAAAATCGGCCCGAGTGAAAAAATCGGCCCAGAGCGAAAAAAAACCTGTCCGGGCGATAAAGATCAAGCACGAGTGATAAAATCGCACTCGTGCTAAAAAAATGCACCTAGGCGAAAAACCCCGCTATTGGGCGAAAAATGCCAACCCGGGCGAAAAATTCGTGCCCGTGCGAAAAATTCCCACCCGGGCGTAAAATTTGTGCCCAGTTGAAAAATTTAAGCCCAAGCAAAAAAAAAATGCCCGGGTAAAAAAAAAATCAAGTTGAAACTTTTTTTAAGAGATAATGTTTTTGTGATGAGGAAGTGCTTTTCGAAAAGGCTAAAAGTAGGTGACAAGTGACTTTCCAAAAGATGAGAAAATGGAGTTTTCTGCAGTAGCTTTTCCCACCGGTAGACAATCCAAACAGTTTCTTAAGTGTGGTAGCGTTTTCTAGAAAACGAAAAGAAGCTAAAAAGCTCTCCCAAATAGGCCCTAAGAATGTAGTAAATCAAGGCTAGCTTATCCAAAGAAACGTGATTTGCATGCCTAATGGGCATGATGCTAGCATTCACAAATAACATCCAAACCTTTGATACACAGGATACACAATTAGCTTTCAACACAAACTTAGGCTGTGTTTGACGCGGCTTATCGCGACTTATTTTTTCCGGTGTGGTTGGACAAAACAGTCATTTTGTAACGGCCTCCCCAGCATACAGCTCGAAAGGACGGCCGCCGGCACCCCCAGCGCCACGCTCGAAAGGGTTCAGCCTAACCAGGTAAAGAGAACTCAGTTGGTGATGAGAGCTGTGGTAAAGAGTCTCTTATCAAGGTCATGGGTTCGATCCCCAGTGGCAACAACTTATCACTTGTAACACCCCAGAACTCAAAATATGTTTTTGCACAATTTTGAGTAGCAGGCTGGTAGACACGGCCTGGGACACGGGCGTGTCCCAGGGCGTGTCGGGGGTACACGGCCTGGGACACGGGCGTGTCCCAGGGCGTGTTCGATTTAAATCTCAAAGTTGGCCTATTCGGGTCAGAGCCGTACACGGCCGTGAACACGGCCATGAACACGGGCGTGTCAGGCTGGACACGGGCGTGTCGGCTGCCGTGTTCCGACCCGTGTACTGGTTTTGGAAGTCGATGGGTGCCGTGTAGCAGGGGACACGGGCGTGTCTCAAGAATGACACGGGCGTGTCAGGTTCGACACGGGCGTGTCGAGCCCCGTGTTGTTCAGTCGGTTTCAAACCGCGTGTGCCGCTTAAGGGTACACGGCCTGTGACACGGGCGTGTCACAGGCCGTGTCAGGCAAAAATTGGGGTTTTGGGCAGATCTCGGCCGTTCGTTTCCTTCTATTTGGATCGTGTGGTCCATAGCTTTTCCAGCCTCTTTAAGGCCGTGGATTGAGTTGAAAGCTCATTCCACTTAGCCTTTCTTCTTAAGAAAGAGAGGAGAGCTTGGAGGAGGAGGAGGAGGAGGCCGGTGGAGCTTCGTCGAGCCGAATAGAGAGCCGAGTGCAGCGTTGCGGAGGCAAGGCCGCTGCGGTGATTTCCATCCGGCTAGTTTTCTATGGCGCCGAAGCGATCGTCAAGGGTAACGATCTTTCTTCCTTGGGCAGGTGAAGCCCTTTGTTTTGCATGTGCATGGGATCCTCCATCAAGAGATGGAAACGCGTAAGTGATTCCAGCAGTTGAGTCTGCATCTAGAGCCGGAAGTCTGTAGTACGGCATAGGCATGCTGTGTGAAGCCCATCCAGACGTATGTCGGGATTGGTGATGTTTATATTGCGATCCGGAGAAGACTCCGTGTATTCATCGTTTAGCCTGCGGAGATGGTGAGGACGATGTGTTTGGTGAGGATGCTTTGTATAGCTCCTTTGGTTGTATGCTTGTAAGAGCTGGTTGATGGAGTGCGGACACCTCTGAGTGGGTGGGTGCGTGAGGTCTTCAACAGGGGTTTGGAGGCTTATGCCCATTTCACCAAGTGGCAATGTTAAGATCGGGTGAGCGGTCGATTGGTAGCAAAGCAGCAGGGCGAATTCCCTAGGCTTGTTACACTACGGGGTAGGTCGACTGATAGTGCTCACGGGTTTTGGTGTGGTGCGTACCTCTGAGTGAGACGGGTGCGTGAGGTCTTCAACAAGGGTTTGGAGGCTTATGCCCGCCTACCAAGTACAAACCATAGAAGGTGCCCTGAGTGCACGGAGCGCCTGGCATTGAGGCCGGCGTTTGTGATGTTGTGTGTATGTTATATATATGTTGAAATTGCTATACATGCAGGGAAGGAACCACTGCCCCGGGTAAGGGGTGGGGTCATTATAATTGGTCAGCTGAATGCTGACCGTTGCTTTGTTTATCACCCATGGGGTGGATGTCCATATGCAGGTGTTGCGGGCTGATGGATTGAGCGGGCAAAAGCCCATGCTGCTGGTAGGCCCTTGAAGGCCGTGCGAAGTGTTGGATTTCATGTGTGGCCGGCCTGCGTGCCGATGTATGAAATGATATGTGTTGTTAAGAGTAACTTGTAAGGCCTTAAGGCCGTGTGCGGTGTGGTTTTGTAAACATTCCTGGTTATCTATATAAATGTGATATTTATATATTAGTGGACATTCAATGGTATGAGTTCTTGCACTTAATAAGCTTCCGCTAGAATGCTCTGAGTTAGGACTCGGTTGGTTTGGTATTACCCTGTGACCTCACCGTCTGTTTGTGGCATATAGTGTGGGGCCCCGGCCGGACCTTCTACTATACGTCATCTAACGGATGGGGTCGTTACATTTTGGTATCAGCTTTTGTCGGTCTTCCCTTCTGAATTCGTGGTCGAATTCTTTTGTGGGGTGGCGAGCACGTGTTTGTGCGACCTGCTGTAATGCTAATGAACTCAAGAATGTCCACTAGGAATGTGTGTGTGTGTGTCTTTTCGGTGAGTTTGCCGTATTACCATGGAAAGTAATGCTATCTTGTTCACCTATAGGTGACGAGGAGTGGAGCTGGGCAGTCGGAGCCCCAGCGTTCGGATGAGAGTGCGGCACCACCTGAGGTGCCTACACCTCCCCCTTCTGCGGAAACGGTGCGCTTAGTTGCGGAGATGATCTTTGCTATGCTTCAGGCACAACCTTTTGGGCAAGCAAGGCCCACTGTGGCGCCAGAGCATGTTGAGGTTGGTGCGAGGCAAGAGCATGTTGAGGTTCCGGTTGCTGTGCAAGCAGTGGACGAGCAACTTAAGCACTTTATGGAATTTAATCCGCCTACGTTTGTCGGGGCAACGTCTCCAACAGAGGCCGAGGATTGGCTCTCTAGAGTGAAAAGAATCCTGGCTGCGCTCAGGATTAGTGAGGAGCAGAAAGTCCCGTTAGCCACTTTCCTCCTGGAAGGAGAGGCGAGGCTTTGGTGGGATGAGATCGAGTTGCACCAGTTGGGCGGGAGAGATCTGGGCGACATATCGATGGACGAATTTTCTAGATTGTTTTGGGCGAAATATTTGCCAATGGCGCAGAGAATTGCAATGGAAAATGAATTCCAACGTCTGGTACAGGGTGATAAGACCGTGGACGATTACCTGCATGAGTTTACCAAGCTCGGTCGGTATGCGGGATCGACGTTTGCGGAAGAGGCGCGAAAGACGAATAGGTTCTATGAAGGGCTGCGTGATGAGCTGAGGTTGGCTCTCCCAAGTTCAGTGAATCAAGGATTCCAAGCATTGGTGCATACCGCTAGCGCGCTAGAGAAGGATTTGAAGCGGGTGCGGGAGAAGAAGATCGTAGCGGTAGAAAAGTCCGACTTCAAAGTTCCGCCATCAGAGCAGTCCGATTTCAGGAAACGTGATAAGAAGCGGTTCAGGCCTGCTGAACAAACTTCTTCCGATGTTGCGTCAGGAGCAACGTTAGGGCAAGAACGGGTTGAGCCGCGGACATGTTTCATTTGTGGGAGGCCAGGACATATCGCGCGATTTTGCTGGAATGGTGCGTCCAAGGGTGAAAGAAAGACAGGTGCGTCTTATGACGAGAAGGGTAAAGCTGTGGCAGAGTCATCTGCATCGCGGGCGCAACCGCGAATATACACTCTTGAGATGCAGGAGCCGCAAAGCTCAAATCAAGCAGAACAGCAAATCCGTGCTTTGGACTTAATGGAGGCCGCTAGACGGATTCTGCGAGATGCGGAGAAGTCGAAATAAAGTGGAGTGTGCACTTTATTTTGTTGTCTGTTGTATATATGTATGTATGTTTTTTTTCTGTTTGGGACAAACAGTGTGGTGGTACGATTCCATGGGGCGAGCCAAGCTGTGGCCTCTGAGCTCTAAACCTGGATCGTTTTGGGTTGTATCGCAACAGCGTGGTTGTGTTGATACTTGTGCGTTGCGCTAAATTTCGGGACGAAATTTCTATAAGGAGGGGAGGGTTGTAACACCCCAGAACTCAAAATATGTTTTTGCACAATTTTGAGTAGCAGGCTGGTAGACACGGCCTGGGACACGGGCGTGTCCCAGGGCGTGTCGGGGGTACACGGCCTGGGACACGGGCGTGTCCCAGGGCGTGTTCGATTTAAATCTCAAAGTTGGCCTATTCGGGTCAGAGCCGTACACGGCCGTGAACACGGCCATGAACACGGGCGTGTCAGGCTGGACACGGGCGTGTCGGCTGCCGTGTTCCGACCCGTGTACTGGTTTTGGAAGTCGATGGGTGCCGTGTAGCAGGGGACACGGGCGTGTCTCAAGAATGACACGGGCGTGTCAGGTTCGACACGGGCGTGTCGAGCCCCGTGTTGTTCAGTCGGTTTCAAACCGCGTGTGCCGCTTAAGGGTACACGGCCTGTGACACGGGCGTGTCACAGGCCGTGTCAGGCAAAAATTGGGGTTTTGGGCAGATCTCGGCCGTTCGTTTCCTTCTATTTGGATCGTGTGGTCCATAGCTTTTCCAGCCTCTTTAAGGCCGTGGATTGAGTTGAAAGCTCATTCCACTTAGCCTTTCTTCTTAAGAAAGAGAGGAGAGCTTGGAGGAGGAGGAGGAGGAGGCCGGTGGAGCTTCGTCGAGCCGAATAGAGAGCCGAGTGCAGCGTTGCGGAGGCAAGGCCGCTGCGGTGATTTCCATCCGGCTAGTTTTCTATGGCGCCGAAGCGATCGTCAAGGGTAACGATCTTTCTTCCTTGGGCAGGTGAAGCCCTTTGTTTTGCATGTGCATGGGATCCTCCATCAAGAGATGGAAACGCGTAAGTGATTCCAGCAGTTGAGTCTGCATCTAGAGCCGGAAGTCTGTAGTACGGCATAGGCATGCTGTGTGAAGCCCATCCAGACGTATGTCGGGATTGGTGATGTTTATATTGCGATCCGGAGAAGACTCCGTGTATTCATCGTTTAGCCTGCGGAGATGGTGAGGACGATGTGTTTGGTGAGGATGCTTTGTATAGCTCCTTTGGTTGTATGCTTGTAAGAGCTGGTTGATGGAGTGCGGACACCTCTGAGTGGGTGGGTGCGTGAGGTCTTCAACAGGGGTTTGGAGGCTTATGCCCATTTCACCAAGTGGCAATGTTAAGATCGGGTGAGCGGTCGATTGGTAGCAAAGCAGCAGGGCGAATTCCCTAGGCTTGTTACACTACGGGGGTAGGTCGACTGATAGTGCTCACGGGTTTTGGTGTGGTGCGTACCTCTGAGTGAGACGGGTGCGTGAGGTCTTCAACAAGGGTTTGGAGGCTTATGCCCGCCTACCAAGTACAAACCATAGAAGGTGCCCTGAGTGCACGGAGCGCCTGGCATTGAGGCCGGCGTTTGTGATGTTGTGTGTATGTTATATATATGTTGAAATTGCTATACATGCAGGGAAGGAACCACTGCCCCGGGTAAGGGGTGGGGTCGTTATAATTGGTCAGCTGAATGCTGACCGTTGCTTTGTTTATCACCCATGGGGTGGATGTCCATATGCAGGTGTTGCGGGCTGATGGATTGAGCGGGCAAAAGCCCATGCTGCTGGTAGGCCCTTGAAGGCCGTGCGAAGTGTTGGATTTCATGTGTGGCCGGCCTGCGTGCCGATGTATGAAATGATATGTGTTGTTAAGAGTAACTTGTAAGGCCTTAAGGCCGTGTGCGGTGTGGTTTTGTAAACATTCCTGGTTATCTATATAAATGTGATATTTATATATTAGTGGACATTCAATGGTATGAGTTCTTGCACTTAATAAGCTTCCGCTAGAATGCTCTGAGTTAGGACTCGGTTGGTTTGGTATTACCCTGTGACCTCACCGTCTGTTTGTGGCATATAGTGTGGGGCCCCGGCCGGACCTTCTACTATACGTCATCTAACGGATGGGGTCGTTACATCACTGCTGAAAAACAGGCGCGGAGAGGGGTTGGGGTACATGGTCTGCAGACTTGATTCGGCTGAACCCTTTCGAGCGTGGTGCTGGGGGTGCCGGCGGCCGTCCTTTCGAGCTGTATGCTGGGGAGGCCGTTACACATTGTTATACCAAAATCTTATGCCTCAAACTAGTTTTTTTTGTAACATTTGCGATACCAAACATACATTCTATGACAATGACATTTTTGTCCAACCTCACCGGAGCAAATAAGCTACAATAAGCCGCGCCAAACACATGAATCGGACCATAATTTAGTTTGGGGGGACTTATTTTCACCGGTCAAGCGATTACGACCGCATGAATCGGACCATAATTTAGTTTTAAGGGTTCAGGGTTTTAGGGTTTAGGGTTTAGGGTTTAGGGTTTAGAGTTTAGGATTTAGGGTTGGTTTAGGGTTTAGGGTTTAGGGTTTAGAGTTTAAGATTTAGGATTGGTTTAAGGTTTAGGGTTTAGGGTTTAGAGCTTAAGATTTAGGGTTGGTTTAGGGTTTAGGGTTTAGGGTTTAGGGTTTTAGGGTTTAGGGTTTAGGGTCCGATTCATGCGGTCATAATCGCTTGATCGGTGAAAATAAGTCCCCCCAAACGGAGCCTTAGTTTGATTAGACCAATCGGGACCGAGAGCGGTACACAATAGGGCAGCCATTCCATCAAGGGACACATTGTCCTGGATTGAGCCATACTCCTCGGGGTTGTAGTCTTCGAGATCAAAATATTCATTGATGACTTCAGCGACAAAGCTAACTTCCTTACCCCCTCACAAACATCTCATCTCTTTCCACAAATTTTGCTTGTGCATAAAACTCAAATACCCAAGGGAGGACAGCTTCAGTCCTCAGACGGCAAAATGAATCCCACTTTAGGGATTGTATTTGATTTACATAGTTCAAACCCACTCCCCTCTTCATGATCTTAAAAGCCTTCTCATAAATCAACAGAATTATCTTCAGAAATTGATATCGCATGAGTAATTCCACCATTAAGAACCTGAAATCTTTCCATGCAACCTCTTTCCCTTTCTCCTTCTCTTTCTTTTTGGATGTCATAACCTAGGTTTATGGGAAATCAAGACTATAGGAACTCTTCTCTGGAAATGCTTGAATAAATGATTCAAGAGATTAAAAAGTGATTACCTTAGGGTTCGAAAGGTTGCCGATTCCGTGGAGGTCGCTGATGTAGAAGCTGACCGGTTTCGTCAATCCCATTTTTGAATGCAACTTGCGATGGTGCTCCAGCAATTGATGTCGCCGCTTGGCTGCTCTTCCTCTCGCTGTTTGCTGGTCTCGCCAAATCACAGGGATCCCTCCGCCGCTCCTCTGTTTTCCCCGATCGTAATGTCAAGGGATACGGCTGGGTTTAGATCTTAAACCGCATGTGGTTCGATTGAACCGGGACCAGATTCCTTATTAAACTTGTATTCCCATTTGAATCTGGTCGGTGAAAGTGTGAAACACTAATTATTTATTTATTTTATTTTATTTTTTGGAAGTTGGGTGCGATTCCCTCGATCCCAAACAGAAACCATACACTAACGGATCAATCGTCATGCAATTTTTCCTAGTTAAGTTATTAGTATTATTTTAAAAAAATAATTAAATGTTGAGTTGCCTCTCAATAAGCGCTTAATTTCTAGTCCTGACAGAACTTGCCGACTTCGGTTCATCATGTCAGAGTGCTGACGGACACCACTCAACCATGATCGCCCCCCCATACAAAGTTCAACTTTGTGACATTCACTTTAAATTCGGTCTCGGTCTCGATTTTCTCATTTATAATCGTTACCACACCATAAGGGTGTACCTCTTTCACCCTAAAAGGCCCCAATCATCTAGAATTTAATTTATCAAGAAATAATTTTAGTCTCAAATTAAATAATAGGACCAATTGTCCTGCTTTGAATTCCTTTTTAATAATTTTAGAGTCATGTCATTTCTTCATTTTCTCCTTATAAACCCTCGCACTTTAATACACATTTTAATCTAATTTTTTCCAATTCATTAAGTGGTAGTAATATTTTCTTATCTGTTTCTTGAAAATCTAAATTAATTTTTTTTATTTCCCAAATATGTTTTATGCAACAACTCAATGAATAAGTGACACGCTTTTCCATAAATCATCTTGTAAGGGGTAAATCATATTGGAGTTTTAAATGTCATTCTATAGGCCCATAATGCACTGTTTAACTTTTGTGACAAATCCTTATGAGCCGTGCTTATTGTTTTCTCTAATATCAACTTGATCTCTTGATTCGACACTTCTGCTAAATCATTGGCTTGTGGGTGGTAAGCAAGAGCAACGTTATGTGTTACTCTATATTTCTTTAAAAGTAATTTAAATTGTAAATTGCAGAAATGTGTCCCTTCATCACTAATTATAGCTCTAGGTGTACAAAATCTATTTAAAATGTTTGACTTTAAAATTTTATTACAACTTTTGTATCATTCCTAGCTATAACTTCCACTCATTTTGAGACTTAATGTACAGCTAGTAAAATATATAAATTTCCATTTGAATTCACAAATGGATTCATAAAATCAATTCTCCATGCATCAAACACTTTTACCTCTAAGAAATTATTCATATGCATGCTTGCCCCCCTGATGAATGTTACCCGTCTTTTGACATTGATCACATTTCCTAATGAAAATATGAGCATCTTTAAATAATCTCGGCCAATAAAATTCTGCTTCTAATACCTTCATAGCGGTTTTCTCTCCTATAAAATGTCCTTCATATGGAGATGCATGACACTTTTATATGAAACTTTGAACTTCAATTACAGGAACACATCTACGGATAACTCGATCGGCACAAAATTTGAACAGATATTGTGCATCTCAAAGATAGAATTTCACCTAATGGAAAAATTATTTTCTTTATTGATAGTCCATATCAGGAGGGAATACTTTACTCACTTTGTAATTTACAAAATCACTTTGTAATTTACAAAATCTACATACCATAGAATGCTACTTTCAGTGTCTGCTAATAATCTTTCATCAGGAAAATTTTCTTTAATCTTAACATGTGCGTTTTTCTAAAATTCATGTTCTAGACATAATAAATGATCAGCAATTAGGTTCTCCAATCCCCTACGGTGTTTGATCTCAAGATCAAATTTCTATAGAAGAATAACTCATCTAATAAGTCTAGGTTTTGCATTATTTTTATCTACTAAAAATCAAATTGTTGAATAGTCAGTATAAACTACAACTTTAGAATTTATTAAATAAGTACGAAATTTGTCGAAAACAAATACGACTGTTAGTAGTTCTTTTTTGTGGTTGTTTAGTTTATTTGAGCATCCATAAGTGTTTGTTTGCATAGTAGATGATGTGAAAAACTTTGTTATGCATTTATCTCAATACCGCTCCTACCGCATATTTGCTAGCATACACATTAAAGTAAAGGGCAGTGACCAATCAGGAGCTTTAATAATAAGAGATAAAATTAGACTTTTCATTAAAGTTTGTAATGCTTCTGAGTAGTTGTCATCAAAAATAAAGAGACAATATTTTTCAAGGAGTTGACTAAAAGGTTCAGAAATTTTTGAAAAGTTCCTAATGAATCAATGGTAAAATCCTGCATGACCTAAGAAACTATAAATTCCTTTAACATTTGTTGGCGGAGAAAGCTTTTCAATGAATTCTATTTTCACTCGATCCACTTCTAATCCCTTATAAGACACCTTATGACCAAGCAAAATACCTTCTTATACCATTGTACAACCCCTATTCATCAAGGAGGGTTCGGTTGTGCCATGAAGGTAGGAGTCAACGTCAACATTAAAAACTAGGTCAACAGTCAATAGTAGACCAGGAGAGTGATCCTTTATTATGGGCGAGTATCATACTCACCAGGATATGGGACCATCCAGTAGCTTAGGCGGGTATCAAACATCCGACCATCCAGGCGAGCATCCGAAAAATAGATTGTGGCGAATAACAGCAACACTCATTGTTGGGTTTTCTATACAAGAGTGGAACAACACCATATGTGCACAATAAAAATATAAATAAGAACAACCCATAAGAGTAAACGGATCTTGCGATTTCATGAATCAAGAAACTAACTACATCAACAGATTGCAATATACCTGAGAGGAATTGAGTGAATGCTCAACCAAGGTGATCCAGAAGTCCAGTCCAGAAAACTTTGTCTGACAACAAGTGACTGAGTTCCAAGCATATAAAGTAGATCTGTGCATCTACATCAGTCCATATGAACGGAGGAGAACACCAAGATCTTGTCCAACAATATCTGGGATGGAGAAAGGAATGCTCTCTGTGTTACCATAAATTGCTAGATTTGCTCCAGGAGAGGCGTCAATAGTAAGTGTCGGGATGGGTCTGCGGAAGAGGCAGCGGCGGGATCTCGGAAACACTTCCATCATGATTTCTAAAGACAACACACAAAAAACCCTAGGGTTTTATCTATTTAAGAAGTATAAAATAGACATGTGTCGTCGCTATCAACAGACCCGGGACCAAAAAGGATTAAGCAGCTAGTGTCGTTGTGACGATCATAACGGACTCGACAGTATCATTGAGACGATCTTCAATGATCATGATGGTATCATTGAGACGATCTCAACGATTACGATGGTATCGCCATGCAAGCCATAGAACATTGCCATCACGATAGTATTGTTGAGACAATCTCAACGATCATGATGGTATTGTCGTGCAAGTCATAGAACAGTGCCCACTCATAACTCCAATGAGTCAAGTAATTGATCCTTCTCTCATATCCAATATGAGTAATACCAACACAATCCATTCCTCCAACTTCTCCAAATGCTCTTATATGCAACCCTATATGCTTATATCACATTGGCAGTGAGGTAAACTGCTTGACTACTTCCAGATATCCTTGGAAACACCAACATTCACCTAGTAGACAACTTCTAACACTACCTTGATAAGCGCAGTCGAAGACCATAGCTGGTCTCCAGAAGATAGTCGCCAATTGGCAAGCTGTGAAGTCGGTAGAACTAAAAAGGCAAGTTCATAGGGTTGGGTCTTCTCGCCTGAAGACCCCATCTAAGGTTTTGTCTATAAATATGACCCCATGGGTACACGAAATGTCACCTTGTAATCTTGGTATTTAGCCCCCTTCTACCCCCCTCGAGACTAATTACTCTATATATGGTTCCATCCTCGTACCTAGCTCATCCCTCTTTGGTTATGAAGGGGAAGCTCTTCGAAGTTTACGAGATCATGGTGAGACCCCCCTGCTACAGCGTCTGGGGTCCTCTAGTCATTTTTCTCTCTCTTGCTTTATCTTCAGATCCGGGTGTGTCGAACTGCTGGGTTAAGTAAACTCGAGCTATAATTAGATTTGAATATTTTAGAGTAGGGATTTTTCCATCTTCAACACTTTGGTGCGGTGAACATGGATCGCAATCGGAGGAGGAAAATTCGGCAAGGTGGCAGCATAGTGAATGAAGGTGAGAAAGAAGGAGTGGTGGGAAACTCGTATGGCCCAATCTATTATGTTACCTAGGCTGAGTTTAAATCGGAGCTCGGTGGACTCAAACATCTCATCAAGGATACTATGCACTCTCTATTTACTCCTCACATGGAGGTCAATAGAGAGCGCACACTATCCTTGATGAGAGCGCACAGGATACAACATTATGAATGGAATGTTTAATGCACATTCTAACCCCCTTTCATAAAGTAATAGGAAGGTCAAGATCTGACCTTTCTTCTGTAGTAGATTCATCCGTTGGAGAGATTATTGGCCCGAAAACTGTCAGTAATGGCTCCAAAGGGAAGGGAAAATCAAAAGATAGAGGCAAATATGGAGGAATTGGTATGGGAAGAGGAGTCAATGACATAGAAGGAGGAACAGAAGCAGGTGAAGGAGTGGAAATAATAGGAAGATGCCACAAAATCAGCCATACCATCATAGGTCGGGGGTCCTAAATGCTGGAAATGCCCCATAGCTATCGAGGAGATGTTTTACTACTCGGGAATTTCTGCGGACCAAAAGGTTATGGTCGCTGCATACCAGTTTAAGGGCCTTGATAAAGGCTGGTGGATCATAAAAAAAGAAGGCCTCACAAATGGGTTCTCATGGGATAGGTTCAAGGGAATGTTATTGAAGAAGTTCCTGCCTCGGTCGAGCAAGACAAGTTGATGAACAATTTTCTGCATTTGAAGCAGAGGTAACTCACAGTTGGTGAGTACGAGATCGATTTCAACAAGTTGAGTAGGTTTTCTCCAGAGTTAGTAGACATTGACGAGGGCAGAATTACGCATTTTCTGGGTGGTCTTTGAAGTGACATCCGACAGTTAGCCAACATTTATCGATTTGAGAGTTATGCAGAAGCACTGGAAGCTGCCTTGAAGGTCGAGACTATTGATAATACCAAGAACTGTGTCATATTATTGAGGAAGGAAAAGAGAAAGGCTGAAGACAGTGGAAGCCCTTGGGCATCTGACCCTGCTCCAAAGAAAGAGGGCAAAGATGCGTGTAGTTTTTATGGTCGTCCAGGCCACCCTTTCGAAAAATGTTTCAAGAGGTTGGGTGCTCAAAAGTAGTATCAGGTGCTTGTGATTCAGAGCACACCCAAGGGAGATCTATCATATGCATTATGTAAGTGAAAGGGGCATGATGCTGCCAACTATTTTTCAAATGATAGGACTTGCTTCCCGTATGGGCAGAAGAGGCATAAGAAGTCTAGGTGCCCGCAGTCCCAGCCCACGATGAAATCAGTTCCACTTCAGGCTTTTCCACCACTGCAACTACAACAACTGGACAGGGGAAAGGGTAAATTGAATGTGGTGACCAAGGAAGAAGCTCAGTCTTCCACCCAGGTGATTTCAGGTTAGATTCTGCTTTAGTAATTAACTTGTAATTTTGGATTTATCTTATACCATATTAGTTATGCGGTTGATTTTATAGGCGAGATTAAGTTAAGGAATTGTTGAGCGTGCGTTCTTTTTGATTTGGGTGCCACTCACTATTTCATGGTTAGGAATTTTGTAAAATGACATCTTTTGACCATCGATTGAGTTGGCGATCCGCTTCGTTTTAAGTTTCAATCTGGTGATTCGGTGATATAGAATGAGGGTATCAAGAATTATCCTATTCTTTTAGGTGGATTCCTAGCGTATTTCGATTTAAAGGTGCTAGATTTGGAAGACTTTGATGTGATCTTGGGTATGAATTGATTATCTAGATATGATGTTGTCATTTGAAGCAAAGTCATGCGTTTAGATTTCAAGATGGACAACGGCCAACCCATGAGCGTGTTTGACTTTCCACGTCAGGAATCCCTAATCATATCTGCGGTACGTCCTTAAAAATTTTTAGAGTCTGATTGTATTACTTATCTTATTTCTATTTTTGAAGCTGCTCATGATTTATCGCGTATTGTGGATATTTCCGTGGTGCGAGATTTTCCTGATGTTTTCCCTGTTAGTCTTCCTGGTCTCCTACTTGAGAGAGATGTAGAGTTCATTATAGACCTTGAGTATGGTACTCGTCCTATTGCGAGGGCACCTTACCGTATGCATCCGCATGAGTTGGAGGAGTTGCATAATTAGTTAGATAAATTATTATAGTGTGGCTTTATTAAACATAATTCTTCGCCCTGGGGTGCTCTAGTCCTTTTTGTGAAGAAAAAAGATGGTTCGATGAGATTGTGTAGAGATTATAAGGAGCTAAATAAGGTAACTATTAAGAACAGATATCTGTTGCCTCGAATCTACGATTTGTTTGACCAGTTGCGGGGTAGCTCTGTGTTCTCGAAGATTGACCTTCGTTCAGGCTACTATTAGTCGAGGATCCGTGAGTCGGACATTTCACGAACTGCTTTTCGTTCCCTATATGGGCATTTTGAGTTCTTAGTAATGTCCTTTGGATTAACGAATGCACCCTCTATTTTTTATGGATATGATGAATAGAGTATTCAGGGATTTTCTAGACCATTTCGTGGTGGTTTGCATCGATCATATTATAGTGGATTCTAGAACTGTTGTGGAGCATGCTTTGCATTTGCGCTTAGTATTGTCTACTCTAAGGGAGCACATATTGTATGTGAAGTTGAGCAAATGTGAATTTTGGCTTTCTCAAGTGTCTTTCCTGGGTCATGTTATAAACAAAGATGGAATTTTTGTGGACTCAACAAAGATAGCTGTTGTTTTGGACTGGAAGATGCCTACAACACCTAAGGAGATAAGGCGTTTCTTAGGGTTGACAGATTACTATAGGGGATTTGTGCAGGGATTTTCAATGCTATCTACACCTTTGACCAAACTTATGCAGAAGAATGCAGCGTTCACTTGGAGCGATTCCTATGAAGAAGCTTTTTAGGAGTTGAAGAAGCGATTTTGCACTGCTCCTGTTTTGACCTTATCTACCAAAGGAGTAGAGTGTATTGTTTATGTGGATGCATCACAGGTTGGGCTCGGGTGTGTCTTTATGCAAGAAGGAAATGTGATCACGTATGGATCAAGACAACTGAAGGTTCACGAAAGGAACTACCCTACACATAACCTGGAGTTTACAGCAGTTATTTATGCTCTAAAGTTGTGGAGACATCTTTTGTACGGGGTGTCATGTAAGATTTATACGAATCAAAAAAGTCTAAAATATGTCTTCAGTCAAAAGGAGTTGAACCTGCGCCAACGCAGATGGTTAGAGTGTGTCGCGGACTATAGGGTTGATATCCTTTATCATCCGAGCAAGGCTAATGTGGTGGCTAATGCCTTGAGTGGAAAGTTGTGCATGTCTTTGGTATTTCTATGCAATCTATAGAGGAGGAGTTCTTTTTGATGAATATAATTGCCGGGAGTAGCTCTATGTTGACTAACTTAGAAGTTCAAGAGCCTTCACGGATTACACTTATAAGGTTACCCCATAAAGATGATCCGGATTTGCAGCATTTTCAGAGTAGAGATAAAAAGAGAGAACTATCAGACTTCTCTATAAATTGTGATGGTACCTTGAAGTATCGGGGTAGATATTATATTCCAGCTATTGCGAAGATTCGTATAAAGATTTGTGATGAAGCATATGATTTTAGTGTTACCTATCATCCTGGTTCTACGAAGATGTACCGAGATTTGAAGCAGATTGTTTGGTGGTCAAGTATGAAGAATGATATAACAAAGTATGTATTAGAATGATATACCTGTCAGTGTGTTAAGGCAGATCATAGAAGGCCTGGACACCTTTATATATTCCAAGCTGGAAGTGGGAGAACAATTCTATGGATTTCATTACCAGTTTGCCGAGGTCTCCCCGAGGGCATGATTCGGTATGGGTGGTGGTCGACCGAGTGCAAAGTGTGCTCACTTCGTGCCCTTCAAGATTGACTATTATATGGAGAAAGTAGTAGAGCTTTATTTGGATGAGGTCATCAGACTGCATGGTGTGCCAGTGAGTATTTGTTGGGTATTGTATCCACAATATACCTGATTTGAAGAAGCCCCTGAACAAGCTAAGTTGAATTGACAATGTATTTGATGATTTTCTATCAAGTTGTGCTTGCAGCTATTCCATGCTAAGTACAGACCAATGTCAGGGTGCAGTAGGTCATATACACGGGTCTGCGAAACGTAATCCCTCGTTGAGCAGATCAGTGTGTTGACTCACGTATGCTCTCTCTATTGGAGTGTACTTATTTTCAAGTACAAGGTCAAGATAGATCAAGAGCAGAAGAGGAGCAAAGATGGGTCAAAGACAAAGTTCATAGGAAGGAAGAGAAAAATCGTCTAAGTCAAAATCGACGGGAATCACTAAGTGATTCTCGCCGATTCGACAGGAATCATTAGTGATTCTCGCCGAATCGTCGAGAATCAGTCAGTGATTCCCGCCGACTTCATCCGGCTGTCTGTCCTCCTATAAGAATTCTACTAAGGCAGAATCGACGAGAATCACCTTGCATTCCCGCTGATTCCCTCCGGATGACCAGATTTCCAACTTGAATTCTGCCAAGGCAAATTCGATGTGAATCGTGAGTGATTCCCGCCGACTTCGACGGGAATCACCAGCGATTCTCGCCGATTTTGCCTTAGGCAAATTTCCCGTTCGCTGGACCGAATAAAGTTCGTTGTGCTCCGTTTTGACCGGGACTAGGGCTTCTCCTTGTGGGCCCCATAATGGTCATTTAGGGTTGGCTTCCAGTATATATACTCGCGTATTTGAACATACCGAGCAATCCATATTCACGAAAAAGAAAAAGCAGCCGAGCGTGCCCTAGCAGATCGCGGAAACTGCCAATCGCCGATCGTCGCTCACAGTTCGTCGTCGACATCTTCTCCGATCATCTCTGATCTTTCGATGACAATATCGAGGCAAGCCTAGCGTCTCACGCTTCTCTCTTGAGATCTCTTATCTCTCGATTTGTTGAAGGAGGTTAGTTCTTCATTCCGAATCGATTGAGACGACTGATCCGATTGAGATCGTTGGTAGACCTTGCTTGCTTCGTCAAGAAGTTTGGATCTACAAAGCATCGCCGCCGCAATCACTTGTCACCGCCAATCTTGACAAGATCCTCTCCAAGAGAGTACTCCGGTCGTGGACTCTTCGTCTCTTTCAAGAAAGCTTCAACGAACGAAAAGGGATATCGGATTCTCCATAAGCGTTGTTTTTATTTCTTGTATATTCAATTTTTGTTTTGTTGTAAAGGAATTTTTATTCCTAGTTGTAAGGGTTGGGTGCAACCTGTGGTGGAGGAGTAGTGACTTCTTTGGTTGGAAGGGTTCCTTCCGTAGTGTGAGGATTGGATTTCAATCCGATTGGTGAAGTGACCGAGTCGTCCCTTGTTGGGAGATAGGTCGAAGGGGGAGAGTGGACGTACCCAAATCGGGGAACCACTATAATTGCTTGTGTGCTTTTCTGTGCTGTGTTTGTTTATTTGTGCAGGTAATTTAAATTCCGCAAAATACTGTACGACACCTATTACCCCCCCCCCCCTAGGTGGATTTAGTCGACACTAGAGACTTTCAAGTGGTATCAGAGGGAGGTTACTCATCAATAAGGTTAACACCTTGATTAAGATCCCTTGTCTAGTGTCAATAAGAAAGAAGATCTCTGAAATGGACGAACTCAAGTATTCAGGGAAGATCCCAGTGTGCACCAAGCTGAACTTTCCTATCTGGAAGGAAAGGATAAGGTATTACATGGAAACAGTCGACCCCCGACTCTTCATGATAGTGGAGGAGGGACCTTATATCCCCACTAAGGCCTCCACCATTGATCCAACCAAGAAAGTGCCCAAGAAACTCTCCGAAATGGATAAGGATGAGATGGTGCTTGTCGGACTTGACAAGAAAGCTCAGAACATTCTAGTAAGCGCCGTCGATGATTCCATGATGCAGATTTTTTGTAACTGCAGGACTGCCAAGGACATATGGCACTGCCTGATCATCCTGATGGAAGGCACAAATGAAGTAAGGGATGATCGAAGATCCCTTTTGAACCAAAAGTACGAGGCCTTCAGGCAAGGTCCCAAGGAAGAAATCGGAGTGACATTCGAGAATTTCCTGAAGATCGTCAACGCCCTGAAGGGTTATGGGAGAGTGTTCACCGATGGTGAACTAAATGACAAATTCCTTAGATCTCTTACTAAGGAATAGGATACCAAGATCTGTACCATCAGAGAATTTGGCAAGCTGGCAGAAACTGATCCCCAGATTCTGTTTGGGAAACTTCTGTCCTATGAGCTTCAGTTGAACACCAGAAAAGCTGAAGAAGAAGCCGATAAAGCCGCTACCAGAGAAAAGACTGTGGCCCTAAAAGCCAATCACTCAAGGAAAGGCAAGGGTGCAGCCTCGTCCCACTCTCGGAAAAAGGATGAGGAAGAAGACTCTAAGCCATGCTCTTCCGACTCAGAGCTATCTGAAGAAGACTTCTCCCTCATCACTCGAGAGTTCAAGAAGTTCCTCAAGTTGAGGAATCAAAGAAAGAGAGATGGCTCCTCCTCTAGACATCAGAAGAAGAACTATTCTTTTGATAGGTATGAATCCAAACCGAACAAACATCGCTCTGATGACTTTTTTGCTTTGGATGCAATAAGCCAGGCCACGTCATTGCTGACTGCCACCAAAGCAAGAGAGATAAGGGGAAGGGAGAGGAGCACAGGTCCTCTAGAGATAAGAAGAAGGAGAGGAGCTTCATTGCTAAAAAGCCAAGACACTGAGTGAATCTGATTCTTCAAACTCCAGTGATGATGAGGAAGCCTACTTCGGGCTAATGGGTCGCTCCGACTCAGAAGGAGACTGCCCCATTTACTGGGAAGATAAAAGATCGTACCCCCCTCTCTGACTCTGACTCTGAGTGTCCTGATGATGATCTCGAGGACAGCCCATCTGCCCGTGAGGCTGAGCTCCTCGAAAAGTATGAGTTCTGCTCAATACCTTTGAGGAATACCGCAAGAGGTTGAGGGCTCAGAAAAAGGAAGTCAAATTCCTTAAGGCTGAGGGTGTGTCTCTAAGAGAAGAGATCACTAGCTTGAATCTCCTCCTGGTGGAACTCACAGAAGGGTAACTCTACTCTGACTCTTCCTCTTCCCATGCGGTTCCTCCTCTCCCTTCGACCAATCGCTATCGCTTGTTGCTGTGGGGGTAGGAGCTGCCTAGGGTCTTGCCTTTAGAAGTTGAACCTCCCTTGGCTTCCATGAAAATCCCCCCACCCTAGATGATACCTCTCCCTGGACCCTGAATGGGCCCTTGTTGGTACCCTAGTTTTGATTTGAGTTTAGTCCTCTCCTTTGTGCCCCTTGACCCAAGAAATACTTATGGTCAATGGTTAGAAGTCTAGCTGTAGAGTTCTCACTTTTCCAGATTGAGAATTTGGTTAAGTAGTTTTTCGTTCGACGATAGTCGAACGCCGCTCGACTATCGTCTATCGGCTGATCGACGATCGTCTATCAGTTGGTCGACGCTTTGTCTGCGTTGATAGTTCGACTATCTGTTGATAGGTCGACTATCTGTTTTGCGTTGATAGTTCGACTATCTGTTGATAGTTCGACTATCTGCTTGGCGAGGTAGTTCGACTATCTGTTCTGATAGTTCGACTATCTGATAGTTCGACTATCTGTTGATAGTTCGACTATCTGTTTCGTTTTGATAGTTCGACTATCTGTTGATAGATCGACTATCTGATCCGCTTTGATAGTTCGACTATCTGTTGATAGTTCGACTATCTGTTTCGTTTTGATAGTTCGACTATCTGTTGATAGTTCGACTATCTGTTTCGTCTTGATAGTTCGACTATCTGTTGATAGTTCGACTATCTGTTGCCTTTGATAGTTCGACTATCTGTCCTGATAGTTCGACTATCTGATAGTTCGACTATCTGCTGATAGATCGACTATCTGGTTTGTTTCGATAGTTCGACTATCTTTTGATAGATCGACTATCTGTTTTCTGAGGTAGGTCGACTATCTGCTTGATAGGTCGACTATCTCTGTGCGCTTGATAGTTCGACTATCTGTCCTAGATAGATCGACTATCTGTTAGTTCGACTATCTGTTCTGATAGTTCGACTATCTGCCGGGGTAGTTCGACTATCTTCTTCGATAGGTCGACTATCTGGATCGTTCGACTATCTGCCCGATAGTTCGACGATCTCCGTGCATCGTTCGACGATCTTCGAGGGTCGTTCGACGTTTTCTGTCTGCCGTTGTATTTTGTATTTATTTATTATATTTAATTAATTAATACATTTTCTGACACAGTATTTTAAGCTGTATGATAAAATTACCAGGCAATATTTGCTCCATCTCTTTTGCCTGAGTCAAATCTTTTTAAGATAAAGTTGTTTGTCTTATTAACTGTCATTATAAACTACTTTATCTATTATCAGCCCTTTATAGCCGTTAGACTGAAAAGTCTTCTTTTTGCTATAAAGAGATTATTTCTGATGTGACTTTATTTAGTCCTTCTGTTATTTGATTTAAGCCTGCAGCTTCTTAGAAAAAGGGTTATTCCTTTTATAGAATGTTTTGCTGCAGAGATTGCTTTGTCTTCTTGATATTTACAGCCCAAGTCTCAAGACTCAGAAGAAGACAAATAATTCAAATGGAAGAGAGCCGTTGCTTGCTGATGATTATAAAAAGGACCCTTTGAAGAAGGATTCAAGCTAGCTAATAGCTAACCAGTTGTTCATTCAAGCTCTCAAGCCTTCATCAAGAAAAAGTTTTCTGCTCTCAGCAATTTCCATCTAACTGAGAAGTGTTAAGATCTTCATCTCTTCTTCACCTGAGTTCTCCTGCTTTCAGGAAGTTCAACTCAGTGTTCCTTTGAAGAAGAAGAAGAAGAAGATAGCTGCTTGAAGATATTTGATTTTATTATTTTCTTTCTTCCTGTAGCTTTTCCTTCAGAACTTTCTGAAGAGTTTTCTGCACTGAAGCAAGACTTCACCTGGACATCTTTGAGCCAGGGGGAGCCTTGATTCTTTAGAGCATTCTAGCTCAGTGCAAGTTTTTGTGCTTCTCTAATTTATTGTAAAATAGAGAAGACATCTTAACCTTCTTCCCCCTCCTGTACAGGGTTATTACTCCTTTCAAAAGTATCCCTTGGTGGCAGGGCACCTGATCAAAAACCTGTGCTTGGTTTTTAGACACCTGATCAAAAGTCTAAAGGGTTTCTGGATCTACCTGAAAAAGATCCTGTTGGTGGCAGGGCACCTGATCAAAAACCTGAGTGGATTCCTACCGTGTGGGTAGAAGAGTGGACGTACCCAAGTTGTTTGGGGAACCACTATAAATTTCCTTGTGTCGTCTGGATTCCATTGTTTAATTCCTGTATTGTGGCTGTGATTAGATATAACTAGGTTGCTAGTTGCTGATTAGGTTTTTCCAAGCTTAACTGTAATTACAGTTAACTTGAGTTTGTACACATCACTTGTGTTAGGCTTTAAGGTTAAATCAATATCTATAATCTTTTCATTCCGCACTTCACTCCAAGGGAGTTGGGTAGACTATTAAGTTTTGTCTGTGCAAAATTTGATAACTCTATTCACCCCCCTCTAGAGTAGTATCTATCCCTTCACTTTCAATTGGTATCAGAGCCAGGTTGACTGACTGTATAGGCTAACACCTAAGTCACAAGATCCTGATAGATACCAAGAGCTTATAGATATTCACTATCATGGCCCAGTCTAAGGATTATTCTAGCACCAGACCTCCAGCATGCAACTTAGCTAAGTTTGGCATCTGGAAGGCAAGGATTAAATTATATATGAATTCCATTGATGAAAGTATTTTTGCTTCTATTTTGTCAGGTCCCCCAAGAGCACCTGCTGCTGCCACTGCCTCATCATCTGATATGAGTGCAGTGCCTCCTCCAGACTACAATGATGAATACAAGAAGGCCAAAATTGCAGATGCCAAGGCAATGAACATACTGGCTCAGACAATGTCTGATGAGGTGTTTCAGAAGGTGGCTGACTGCTCCTCAGCAAAGGCCATGTGGGACACACTGAACCAGATTGTAGCTGGTTCAGCTGATGAAAGGAAGGACAGAAGGTCCAACCTGATCTCACAGTATGAGAACTTCAAGAAAACTGATGTTGAATCAGTTGAAGCTATGTACACCAGGCTCAGCTCAATCATCAATGAGCTGAGGACCCTGGACAAGGACATATCATTGACAGAGGTCAATGATAAGATTCTTATGTGCTTCCCTAGCACATGGGATCTAAGAATCTGGCCCATCAAGGAAGCCAGAAGTACTAATGAGATCTCAACTGAAGCTCTCCTCAGCAAGCTCAAGTCTTTTGAGCAAGTGCTGAAGACCAGAGAAGCAGAAGCTGAAGTCAAGACCCCCACTCCAACAAGAAAAGAGCAATCTCTAGCTCTTAAGACTGCAGATGTATCTGAAGGCAGCCAATCTAATGAGGAACTTATGGCATTGTTTGCCAAAAGATTTCTCAAGATGGGAAGAAAGGAGTTCAGAAAGAAGTCTTCACGCTATGAAGACAAACCAAGGTATGATCGCTCTCCTGCTAAAGAAATCATTTGTTATGGTTGCAGGAAGCCTGGACATATTTTGCCAGAATGTCCAGAGGAGAAGAACAAAGAAAAGAGAAAAGAAAAGGAACAACACAGGAAGCACTCCAAGCCATCCTCCTACAAAAACAAGAAGAAGGAGAGAGGTTTCATTGCTGAAACCTGGAGTGATTCTGATGAAGAATCCTCCTCATCAAGCTCCAGTGAAGATGAGGAAGAGAAGAAGGCAAAAGAAGTTTGCCTAATGGCAATAGATGCCTGCAGCAACCACTCTGCTGCAGAGAGTTCTGATTCTGATGAAGAGATGCCTACTGAAGATGAGGTACTTTCTTCTTATGATTTTACTTCAGAAGAATTTAAGTTAGAATTTAAATCTTTATGTTTAGATTTAATTAGCTCAGAAAAGGAAATAAAAGAACTTAGAAATAGGTTAGCTGACTCAGAATCAATAGCCTCTGAAAATGTTAGGTTAAAGGAAGATCTCACTACTTGTAGTGAAGAAATTAAATTTCTTAAAATAGAGTTAGCTAAGTCTAAGAGATTAGAAGAATCCCTTAATGGTAGAAGCCTTAAGCTGTTAGAAATTACCAGCATGACTAACACCAGGTCAAGTAATGATAAACTAGGCTTAGGAGCTTCTCCCAGTGAACCCCCAGTCCTTCTTAAAAATAATCTTTCAACTCCAGTGAACTTCATTTCAGCTAGTGGAAAGAAGAACACTGAGCAAGTAAATCTGGTTAATAAAACCTTAAATAAAGCTAAGAGAGAAAAGAGAAAGAAGTTCTTTAAAGAAATGCAAAAAGCGTCGAACGCCGCTCGACGTCGGAAGCTCCATGGTCGAACGAAGCTCGACGATCTGAGCGCCCATCGTCGAACGTCGATCGACGATTTCAATATGATTTTCAAAATCATAATCAATTCCATAGAAACCTAAATGAGAATAGAAACCCTAGGTTTGTTGACCCATCATCTGCATGGAGAATCCCACCTAGGAGATCTTACCCACTAGGTTATCACCCTCAGCCTGCATTCTCTTATATTTCCAGTTTTTCTTATGTGAAAAACAAGGGACCCAAGGTTACCTGGGTCCACTCTGTCTAAATAATTGTCTTGCAGGTGAAGGCCTATCCAATCACTCAAAATAAGTGGTATTTGGATAGTGTATGCTCTAAGCATATGACAGGAAATAAAGATCTACTGTCAAAGTTCAAAGCTAAGCTCGGTCCAAAGGTTATCTTTGGAGACTCCAGCTGTGGTCAGACAGAAGGCTATGGCAAGATCACAATTGGAGCAGTTACTTTCAAGAGAGTTGCTTATGTCAATGGACTGAAGCATAATCTGATTTCAGTCAGCCAGCTATGTGATGCTGGCTACCAGGTTTCATTTTCTAATTTCTCTTGCAATATTACTTTAAATAATAATGTTGTTTTAGTAGGTATTAGAATAGGTAATATTTATTTAGTAGATTTCAATTCATCTCATTCTGAAATCTGCCTGTTTAATGAAGTAACCCTTAATAATAATTTCCTATGGCATAAAAGGCTTAGTCATGTAAACCTTAAAAATATATCTAGGTTATCTAAGCACAACCTTGTTAGAGATTTACCTTCTTGCCCCTACAAGAAGGAGAGCCTATGCAAGGCTTGTCAGCTAGGCAAGCAAACCAAGAATTCTTTTAAATCTGTAAATAAAAGTGATTCTCCTAGAATCCTGTATTTATTACATTTGGACCTTTTTGGCCCAATAAATGTACAGAGTTTAGGAGGGAAGTATTACACTTTAGTAATTGTAGATGACTTCTCTAGGTTCAGTTGGGTTTTCTTTTTGAGAACTAAGTCTGATAACTTCAAAGCCCTTACAGACTTTCTATTATGTGTGCAGACTGAGTACTCTACTCATGTGGCCTTGATCAGAAGTGATCATGGTACTGAGTTTGACTCTCTTCTCATGCAAGAATTCTGTGAGAGAGAAGGTATCAAACATAGCTTCTCAGCTCCTAGAACTCCCCAACAAAATGGGGTAGTTGAAAGGAAGAATAGAACACTAATTGAAGCTGCTAGTACATTGTTGGAAGATGCTAACATGCCTCTATCCTATTGGGCAGAAGCTGTTAGTACAACCAACTATGTCTTGAATAGAAGTTTGATACACAAACTTAAGTGTAAAACTCCTTATGAGTTGCTTAAAGGAAAGAAACCAAAAATTAATTACTTTAGAATTTTTGGCTGTATTGTTTATATTCATAATAATAATAATAAAGAATATATTAGAAAATTTGAAGCAAAAGCTTCAATGGGAATCATGCTTGGATATTCCCAAGTAAGCAAAGCTTATAGGGTTTATAACAAGTCAACCTGTAAGATAGAAGAATCTGTGCATGTGACTTTTGATGAGTCTCAGATGTTTTACAAGGAGAAGGAAAATTCTCCTTCCTCCAGTTCTTTGCAGGTACCTGATGCCCCTCAAGAAATTCTTCAACTATCAACTCTTCAGATCACTGAATCAGACAGTGATGAAGACATTGCTGAAGCTGTTGAAGCTGTTGTTGTACCACCAACAGTAGATCAAATTCCTCCTGAGGAATTAATCCCAACTGTTGCTGAAGATCACATCCCACCTGCTGATATTGTCACACTTAGAGATCATCCCACATCTCAAGTGATTGGAGACATATCAGCTGGTGTGCAAACAAGACACCAATTAAGACAGGATGTGATGCATGCTTGTTTCCTCTCACAGGTTGAGCCCCTCACCTTTAAAGATGCAGAGCTAGATCCCCACTGGATCATTGCAATGCAAGAGGAGCTCAATCAGTTTGAGAGATGTAAAGTTTGGACTTTGGTTCCAAGACCTAAAGGCCAACTGATCATAGGCACCAAGTGGGTGTATAGAAACAAGTTAGATGCAAATGGAATTATAGTAAGGAATAAAGCTAGGCTTGTAGCTCAGGGCTACAGACAGGAGGAAGGTATAGACTATGACCAAACCTTTGCTCCTGTTGCAAGGCTAGAAGCAATAAGGATCTTCTTGGCCTATGCAGCCTTCATGAAGTTTAAGGTGTTCCAAATGGATGTCAAAAGTGCATTCCTAAATGGTGAGCTTAAGGAAGAGGTGTTTGTTGAACAACCACCAGGGTTTGTTTCATCAACTCAGCCGTCTCATGTTTTTAAGTTACAGAAAGCTCTTTATGGACTAAAGCAAGCTCCTAGGGCCTGGTATGAGACCTTAGCTAGTTTCCTGTTAGAGCACAACTTTACTAGGGGAGTAGTTGATAGAACCCTTTTCGTCAAGCATCACAAGGACACAATCCTGTTAGTTCAGGTGTATGTAGATGATATTATTTTTGGCTCCACTGATCCCAAACTTTGCAAAAGGTTCTCTGACCTGATGCACTCTAAGTTTGAGATGAGTAGTATGGGTGTGCTGTCTTACTTTCTTGGTCTCCAAGTTAAGCAAGATGCTGATGGTATCTTCATCTCCCAATCCAAATATGCCAAGGAATTGGTAAAGAAATTTGGGATGGATGATGCTTCAGCAATGCCTACACCCATGGCTACTAATGTAGTTATTGATTCTGATGATCACGGCAAGCCAGTTGATCAAAAGAATTATAGGGCCATTGTTGGTTCCCTATTATATCTAACTGCAAGTAGGCCAGATATAATGTTTGCTACATGCCTTTGTGCTAGATTTCAGGTCAACCCCAAGGAATCTCATCTGATTCTTCTAAAGAGAATCCTGAGATACCTGAAAGGATGTCCAGATCTAGGACTTTGGTACCCAGCTGAGTCAGAATTTGAATTAATTGGATATTCTGATTCTAATTATGCTGGTTGCAGAGTTGACAGGAAGAGCACCTCAGGAACTTGCCAGTTCCTGGGAGAGAGATTGGTCTCTTGGTTCTGTAAGAAGCAGGCTTCTGTCTCAACTTCAACTGCAGAGGCTGAATACATAGCAGCTGCCAGTTGTTGTTCACAGATCCTGTGGATTCAAAACCAGCTTGTGGATTATGGTTACTCACACAAGAACACCAAGATCATGTGTGATAGTACCAGTGCTATCTCAATTGCACAAAATCCAGTGCACCGCTCTAGAACGAAGCACATTGAGATTAGGCACCATTTCCTGAGAGATTGTGTGGAAAAGAATAAGATCTGTCTTGCGTTCATATCCACTGAGTTTCAGAGAGGTGATATATTCACCAAGCCTTTAGATGAACAGAAGCATCTGTTCTTTTTAGTTCAACTAGGCATGATTAATGGACGAGACTAAGTGTGACAATATCTGCCTATGTTGAAATCTGTTTGAAGATCGTCGAACGATGATCGAAGATCGTCGAACGGATTAAGCCTATCATCGACCTCTAGTTAATGATAGCTTATCTGTTTGAAGATCGTCGATCGACGTTCGACCATCGTCGAACAGGTTGAGCTCATCGTCGATCTCTGAACGACGACAGCTTGTTGCTTGTGAAGCCAGAAATAGCCGAACGATGGTTCGACTACTCTGCTTCTGAGCCGATCGTTGAACGGCCGTTCGACTATCGGGTCAAGTATCTTTTTAATAGATCGACTATTCCCGGTCTAATATAAAGCCGATAGTCGACCTAGGTTAAAAGATCTTGTGTTTTATCGTCGACGGAGCGTGCCCTTTCGCATTCTGCTTTCCCGCTTGCGATTTCCGGGCGTTTCGTCTTCTTCGTTTTCTGCAGCTTTCTCGAGCTTTCTACAGCAAATCAATGGCGGTTTCCCCAGCAGTTCTAGCCGTCGTGAAGTTTGATGCAGGATTTAGCGTGGATTTCGACGCTTTCAGCAGCTGCGATGCAGGAATCATAGAAGTTCTACAGCTATGCAGGGATCAGGGATTAGAGAAGTTAATGTCTGAAAGGATTAAGATCAACATTCCAGAAATCAAAGAATGGGCTTTCACGTCGTCTTCCACAGACGAATCGATGACTGGTACCATCGGCGGAGAAGAGGTAATCCTGACTCCGGCCGTTTTATCTGATGTTTTTGGATTAGTTATTGGTGACGAGGATTATGAGCAAGATGCTCAGGAATTTGGAAGAATGCTGGTTGAGCTGGGACATGCTGAGGGCATTCCCACGAAGCTGCTCAAAGTGAATTTTCCTTTCAAGATCAAGTTTCTGGCTGAGTTAGTAGGAAAAGTGCTCCTGGGTAAGCACTCTGCCCACGACAATATAACAAGGCAGCAATTCGCACTCATGTGTGCGATTGTTAATCGAAAAAGGATCGATTGGGCAGCAGTTGTGTTCGATTTAATCAGGAAAAAGACTGGTAAGAAGGAAGTCACCCTAGGAAGGGTCATTGGAATCTTCCTTAAAGAAAAATTCCCCCAGCTGCTAAGTTCAACTGCAACAACAATCAATGCGAGCAAGAAGATGGATCCCAACTTGTTCTCTAAGTGGAAGAGAACGTTTGTGAAACCTGCTCCAGCAACATCTGAGGACACAAGGACTGAATCAGTCACTCCTCACCAAGTTGAAGCTGGCTCAGCTCTTCCTTCCTCCTCCTCTGCATTGCTGTCTGCCTCAGTTGAAGTTCCATCAACTTCAGCTGAAGTACGACCTTCTTCCTCTGCTGCTCCAGCAACAACTACGGTTGTTCCTCTTTCCCCTCCAGCTTCTCCTCTACCTGCTCATCTGGCTAGGATATCTGCTCCTAGCTTTGATTTGTTAGGATCAGAGAGAATTCCTACTCCTCCTGTCTCTCCCGTTCATTCCCCAGATCATTCCCCAATTAACTCTCCTGCTCCATCTCCTGCTCGATCCCCTGTCCACACCATTTCTCATCCCAGCACCACTACCATATCTGCTGCAGCTCCATCCACTTCACATCCTTCATCTTTTGAGATCTCTCCTGAGCTTATTTCCTGCATTGTGGAGCTGATTACCCCCTCAATCAAAACCATGATTGAAGAGGCAATCGCTCCCCTTGCAGCCTCCATTGATCTCTTATCTGCCTCCATCAAATCCCTTTCAAAATCTGCTGAGCCATCTTCCTCAAGGGGCCTGGTTTCAGTATCCACTGAAATCAGGCAGGGGGAGATGTTCCATGAAGATGCCTCAGACCATCCTGCCTCCCCTCCAGCTATAAAAGATACAGTCATGTCTGCCCAGGAAGAATCTGCTCAAGCTGAGATAGAAATAGTTCCAGATGTTGTAATGACTGCCCAGGAAGAATCTGCTCCTGCTGAGAAAGAAATAGCTCCAGTTCTGTCTGATAAGGAAATAGCAGATGGAATCTTGTTATCTGAGATTGCAGTTAAAGTCTGCTTAGAAGATCTTACCACTCCTATGATTGCTAGATTCCTAGAAGGAATTATAACTTCATATCTGAATGAATCATGGGAGATGGTTAAGTATGAAGGTAACTCTTTCATTCGTTTTGTTGATGAGCCGATTAATTTGATAGTTTGTGAATACCTTGAGGGAATGATTATCGCTTATTTAGCAGATATGTATTCATAATTTTACAGATGTTATTAAAGAAGATTTAGCTGCTCAGATCATAGCAGTTGTTTCTGAAGCTGATCCAAGCGTTTCTGATACTCAAGTAGATCCTGAATTAGAATTCTTTTTAGATAATAAAGAAGATGAGTCTGAGAAAGATGAAGTCAAAGTTGACTCTCCTGTTCTGAATTTGGAAGAAGTTCAAGCAAGAGCAGCCTGGGATTTAAGAGTACAATCTTTAAAAGAGAAAGAAAAAGATCTGCAAATTGAAAAGTCAACCATCTGGGATGACTCTCCAGGGTTGGACTTAGATTCCCTTCTGGCTCTGGATGCCATGGAAGAGGAAAGAGAAAAATCTACTTCAAAGCTTAAAGAAAAGGCTGTTTCAGAAGCCTATGATCCTTATGAAAATCCTCCCTCATCTCATTCTGATGATGATGATGATTCTGATGTTTCTGAGAAGTCAAAGAGAAAGAAAGCTGCCTCAAAGAAAAGAAAAGCTGCTCCTCCTCCACCTCCCAGTAAGGATAATGATACTCCCTATTACATTCTGAAGGGCATTGACCCTAAATCCAAGGAATTTCAGCACTGGATGTGGTTTTCAAAGAATCAGCAGAAAGAAAGAAAAAGAACTAAGAGGTATGATAGTCCTGCTTCAAGATGGACTCCCAGAGGTCTCCCTCCTCCACCTCCAGGTGCAGGAGCCTCTGGGAACCTATCAGCTAATCCTGCTGCCTCTTCTGGAAGATCTGCTTCTTTTCAGCCCCAGCCAAGACAAGGTTATCAAAGCTCGCAAGGCAAATCATTTTATGGTTCTCAAAGACAAATGAAGGAGACTGTGGTTCAAAGACCAACCTTTTCCCCACCTCCTTCTCCAAAGAAGAGAATTCCATCTCCAACTCCAGTTCAGTCTGAGGAAATTGTCTCAAAAGGTAAATAGTTTACTTTGTGTTAAAAATATCTAGCAAGAACCTCTCTGCTAAGTTTGCTTCTAATGTCTTATCTAGTTATTCAAGATAAAATAGCCGATGCTGCTTCTCCTGAGCCTGTGTATGAAAATCCTGAGCTCGATCCTAACTTTAGGATGGCTCGCTTTCAAGAACTAGTAGGAGCAGCTCAAATAAGAAAAGCTAGAGCAGAAGGAAAAGATGCGACTGGTCTAACTACCATGTCAGCTTACAGAAAGAAAGAATTTGAAAAGTTCCAGGTTAATCCTGAGATTTTTGATCCATCAAAATATATGGAAAAACATCCTGAAGCAGTAGTCCCAAGAGCTACAGAGCTGAAGATCATTGGTGCGCAGGACCTGAAAATGTCAAAGAAAGAATCTGATGATCCCTTAAGGAAAATCTCTTTTGTTTCTAGCTCTTCTGTAGCTAAGCCTGACTCTGTTGATCCATAGTCTGATTAACTGTTGTGCTATATTTGTTTATCTGTTTGATAATCTGCTAGTTAATTCTTAAATCTTTCCTGTATTATTTTATTGCTCTTTAGCTAGTTTTATGTTTTAGATGTTGAGAGACTTAACTTAAATAGGGGGAGATTGTTGGTACCCTAGTTTTGATTTGAGTTTAGTCCTCTCCTTTGTGCCCCTTGACCCAAGAAATACTTATGGTCAATGGTTAGAAGTCTAGCTGTAGAGTTCTCACTTTTCCAGATTGAGAATTTGGTTAAGTAGTTTTTCGTTCGACGATAGTCGAACGCCGCTCGACTATCGTCTATCGGCTGATCGACGATCGTCTATCAGTTGGTCGACGCTTTGTCTGCGTTGATAGTTCGACTATCTGTTGATAGGTCGACTATCTGTTTTGCGTTGATAGTTCGACTATCTGTTGATAGTTCGACTATCTGCTTGGCGAGGTAGTTCGACTATCTGTTCTGATAGTTCGACTATCTGATAGTTCGACTATCTGTTGATAGTTCGACTATCTGTTTCGTTTTGATAGTTCGACTATCTGTTGATAGATCGACTATCTGATCCGCTTTGATAGTTCGACTATCTGTTGATAGTTCGACTATCTGTTTCGTTTTGATAGTTCGACTATCTGTTGATAGTTCGACTATCTGTTTCGTCTTGATAGTTCGACTATCTGTTGATAGTTCGACTATCTGTTGCCTTTGATAGTTCGACTATCTGTCCTGATAGTTCGACTATCTGCTGATAGATCGACTATCTGGTTTGTTTCGATAGTTCGACTATCTTTTGATAGATCGACTATCTGTTTTCTGAGGTAGGTCGACTATCTGCTTGATAGGTCGACTATCTCTGTGCGCTTGATAGTTCGACTATCTGTCCTAGATAGATCGACTATCTGTTAGTTCGACTATCTGTTCTGATAGTTCGACTATCTGCCGGGGTAGTTCGACTATCTTCTTCGATAGGTCGACTATCTGGATCGTTCGACTATCTGCCCGATAGTTCGACGATCTCCGTGCGTCGTTCGACGATCTTCGAGGGTCGTTCGACGTTTTCTGTCTGCCGTTGTATTTTGTATTTATTTATTATATTTAATTAATTAATACATTTTCTGGCACAGTATTTTAAGCTGTATGATAAAATTACCAGGCAATATTTGCTCCATCTCTTTTGCCTGAGTCAAATCTTTTTAAGATAAAGTTGTTTGTCTTATTAGCTGTCATTATAAACTACTTTATCTATTGTCAGCCCTTTATAGCCGTTAGACTAAAAAGTCTTCTTTTTGCTATAAAGAGATTATTTCTGATGTGACTTTATTTAGTCCTTCTGTTATTTGATTTAAGCATGCAGCTTCTTAGAAAAAGGGTTATTCCTTTTATAGAATGTTTTGCTGCAGAGATTGCTTTGTCTTCTTGATATTTACAGCCCAGGTCTCAAGACTCAGAAGAAGACAAATAATTCAAATGGAAGAGAGCCGTTGCTTGCTGATGATTATAAAAAGGACCCTTTGAAGAAGGATTCAAGCTAGCTAATAGCTAACTAGTTGTTCATTCAAGCTCTCAAGCCTTCATCAAGAAAAAGTTTTCTACTCTCAACAATTTCCATCTAACTGAGAAGTGTTAAGATCTTCATCTCTTCTTCACCTGAGTTCTCCTGCTTTCAGGAAGTTCAACTCAGAGTTCCTTTGAAGAAGAAGAAGAAGAAGATAGCTGCTTGAAGATATTTGATTTTATTATTTTCTTTCTTCCTGTAGCTTTTCCTTCAGAACTTTCTGAAGAGTTTTCTGCACTGAAGCAAGACTTCACCTGGACATCTTTGAGCCAGGGGGAGCCTTGATTCTTTAGAGCATTCTAGCTCAGTGCAAGTTTTTGTGCTTCTCTAATTTATTGTAAAATAGAGAAGACATCTTAACCTTCTTCCCCCTCCTGTACAGGGTTATTACTCCCTTCAAAAGTATCCCTTGGTGGCAGGGCATCTGATCAAAAACCTGTGCTTGGTTTTTAGACACCTGATCAAAAGTCTAAAGGGTTTCTGGATCTACCTGAAACAGATCCTGTTGGTTGCAGGGCACCTGATCAAAAACCTGAGTGGATTCCTACCGTGTGGGTAGAAGAGTGGACGTACCCAAGTTGTTTGGGGAACCACTATATATTTCCTTGTGTCGTCTGGATTCCATTGTTTAATTCCTGCATTGTGGCTGTGATTAGATATAACTAGGTTGCTAGTTGCTGATTAGGTTTTTCCAAGCTTAACTGTAATTACAGTTAACTTGAGTTTGTACACATCACTTGTGTTAGGCTTTAAGGTTAAATCAATATCTATAATCTTTTCATTCCGCACTTCACTCCAAGGGAGTTGGGTAGACTATTAAGTTTTGTCTGTGCAAAATTTGATAACTCTATTCACCCCCCCTCTAGAGTAGTATCTATCCCTTCACTTTCAGCCCTCCCTGCTGCCTCCAACCAGGTTCCCGGCCTTCCTGAGGTCCCTGGAACCCCTGAGCTCTCTGCTCTTCTCTCCTCCTTCCCTCCTGATGTCTCGAGCCAACTTGCTCCTTCGACTCCACCTCTGTCAACCTTGCCAACTTCTTGACAAATACTAGGTTGGCCGCCTACATGGCTATCTCCTCTACTGCCCTTTCCATCAGCTCCTCGAAGGAAAAGGGGGCCTTTTGGGTCAGGCTCATCTTGAAGAACCCCTCGCACAACCCTACCGTGAATGCCATCTAGAGGGAATATCGCGAAAACTCTTGGATATCCAGGATCTCCTCTTGGAACCTGTCAACGTAATGGGTCAGTGACTCCTCGGCCCTCTACCTTATCAGGAAGATGGACTCATGACTCTTCTTCCTCAGCTTGGAGGTGTAGAAGCGAAGCTGAAAGCTCCGGCTCAAGTCCTCAAACCCATAGATCGATCTCGGAGGGAGTTGGTGGAACCAGTCCCTTGCCTTATCCTTCAACGTGATCGTGAAGAGGCGACACTTGAAGACATCTGTCATCGGCCTGATGGAGACGAAATCCTCAAACCACTGTAGGTGTTGGACGGGGTCATCCTTCCCGGTATAGTAAGCCATGTCAGGCTCTCTGAACCCCTCAGGAACGAGAGCTGAGATGATCAGCTCGCTGAAGGGTGACACCGTGAGTGGTGGTATCGCAACCTCCACTCGCATGACCTGCTCGCCTGGGAGACTAGCACTCGCCGGGCTGGGGAACAGCTCCCGGCCGGTGAGGTCTCGCTCGACCCCATCTCCCATACTTTTCTTCCCAGGCCATCTCCCTGGTGCACTTCCTTCTCCCCCTACTAGGGTCATCTCGCCCATGCCCCTGGGAGGCAGCTCACCGAGACCACTCTGGGTCAGCTCGCCGAGACCCCTGGTAGCCAGTACCTGGGGGGTGGGGGTTGAGCTGTCAGCCCGAGGGGCAATACTTCGCAGCATCTCCATGATGTCTTGGATGGATGTCATGAACTCCTCCCTTCCTACGAAGGGTGATGGGTTGGGGAGCTCGCCGAGATCATCACTACCACCCTGATCTCTGGCCATGACACTCTCTCGAGATCTTCTATGCTGGTCACTCTCCACGCTCACCGCACCAAAATGTTGAAACCAAAAACTTGGTCTCTCGTGAATTTTAGGGTCCCAAGAAAGGGGTGACCTCACACCTACTACACTCAGGAGAACGTCACAGGCCAAAGGCTCAGGAAGCTAGGAACAGACCCTTGACTCTAGCGTGGAGGTCTCACCTCACACTCGGAAGACCTTTGAGGTCTCCCTCTCCCTAGCCAATGCTTAAGCTAGGTTCCTTGGAGGAAGAAAGCATAGAGATTTTCTTGACTAAGAAGCAATGCTCTCCAAGGCACCCTCAAGGGTCTATTTATAAATTTCCAAAAACTAGGGACCAAAATGATAGAAATACCCCTAAGACAAATAGAAAACATCCACACCAGGGGGTAAAGAGGTAATTCCACCCCGGAGGCATAACGGTAAAAGCATGGCCGGGGGAGTACAGGCCGGGCGAGCTGGCTGCTGAGCGAGCATAGGTAGGACGAGTACAGACCGGGTGAGAAGCGGCTAGGCGAGGCCGAGGCTGGTGAGCTGCGGCTAGGCGAGAAGCGGCTAGGCGAGACACAGCCTGGGCGAGAAGCGGCTAGGCGAGACAGAGGCTGGCGAGCTGCGGCTAGACGAGAAGCGGCTAGGCGAGACGCGGCCAGGGCGAGAAGCGGCTAGGCGAGACCGAGGCTGGCGAGCTGCGGCTAGGTGATAAGTAGCTAGGCAAGATGCGGCCTGGGTGAGAAGCGGCTATGCGAGACCGAGGCTGGCAAACTGCGGCTAGGCGAGACGCGACCTGGGCGAGAAGCGACTAGGCGAGACCGAGGGTTGCGAGCTGCGGCTAGGCGAGAAGCGGCTAGGCGAGATGCGGCCTGGGCGAGAAGCGGCTAGGCGAGACCGAGGCTGGCGAGCTGCGGCTAGGCGAGAAGCGGTTAGGCGAGACGCGGCCTGGGCGAGAAGGTGGCCTGGTGGACTCGGCGAGTAGGCGAGTACTGGCCGGGGCGACCCCTCAAAGTGGTCGTGGGGAGACAAATTTTTTATCACCCTATTAGTATATTATGCAGGTTGAGTCTAAATTGGCCACCAAGAGTGTCAAACCCCTCAAATAGCTAAAAAATGCATAGCTAGCCCCGCGGCTGCTGGAGGGACCCCACTCCGCGAATACGGGATTGTACACTTGTGGGATTTACAAATTCTGTTAAGACAAATTCAAAAATGTCTTCAGCAATATAATTTATATATAATCTAATTCTAGACTTCCATGAAGAAAATTTAGTTTGATTACAAAAAACGGTTCTTGGATGCAGTCCTCAAAGGATTCTGATTACTTAGATTGCAAACATGGGTTCTTTGATTGGAGACTCTCAGAACAAAATCTCTCTCATCTGAATCTACATTGTGTTATAACTATTGAGGAACACATTATGGATTCAATATTTGAGACCATCAGATTTACTTAGATTTACTCTCAGAACTAAATCTGAAAATTTTCTTAGATTACAAATAGGGGTTCTTTGATTGGAGACTCTCAGAACCAAATCTGAATCTATCGACTGATCGCATGAAGTTGCAGCACGGTGTGGATTCAGTCGAGAGGGAGAGGGAAAGAGAGAAGCAGCTTCTTCTTATTGATCAGGAGGAGAAGATTGAATCTTGATCTTTAGTAATGGCCCTTATGGCATGAGCTTATTCGTTTTAATCTTTGAAAAGTACGAAAGATTCTTCTGGATTAACAGTTAGAGCTTCCAAGAGGAATGCTCCTTCAATAGATGTGCAAAAAACATAGAGAAAGTTGATCTTCCTTTTCTTAATGACAAACCTTTGTCATTTTCCACTATACTCTATGTTTTTTGTCTGTTAAAATCTCTTATATATGCTTTTTATTTTTGAATTAATTCCAAAACAGCAGCTTTAAAAGCACTATATACTACTTTTCGTAGGCATAAATATCTTGCTTAAAATAGAAGTTTAACAGATGTATTTTCTCCACAATTTCTTCCTTGACAAATTTTGAGAAATGAACGTTGGAGGCCGTTAAAAATATCAATGCCAGTTTTGTTGTTTAGAGACTTCTCGTCGTATCCTTTGAATAATGGTCAAGGAGACTTTGTTGGAGGAGTGAACTTTACTTTTGGGATCTCGGCTACTCTTGTGAATACAACACTTCTTGGAGATTTTGATGCTAGTTTTGCAATCACAATGCTACTCTTCCGAATATATTGCTACTTGAAGATTTTGACGCAGGTTTTGGATATTCAGGTAGGTTGTGATCACTTTGAGTATTTAGCTTCTTGTCGTTTCAATCTTTAGTCTCAATTCTCTTCAAAGAGAAGCATGAAGAATAAGAGGGACTTTTGTGAGAGAGAACTAGAGTAGTAGAATGATTATAAGATTAGAGAGTGCAAAATTCTAAAGGTTGTTATTCATCTTCTTAGAGGTTATGTTATACCCTGATTCAAAGTTCACCTCAGATAAGGGCTAAAAAGAAGTTTCTTATTTCTATAGTCTAGAAAAGGTATTGTCTAAATTTTAGAAATCTCACTCCTTAACTTTTTCATCTGCTAATGATCTTGAAAAGAAAGCCTAACGTTTATATTCACACATGTTTATTCTTATTGGTCGAATTCCATTTGGCTATCATCTTCTAAAAAACTTTGATAAATCTCCATATAAAATTTTTACATTAGCCGAATTATATTCAACGAACTGATTCTAATGCAAGACTTCTTTACTCATAAAATGACTCTGTTAGTAATATTCAATTTGACTAATAGCTCCTAAAGAGTAAAGAATTATGGATCTAGTCAAATAACAAGCATGTAATTCAAATAGAATTCCACTAACGCTTTCTCGTGTTGGAGAAAATGTTATTTTTAGTTTACATTTGTTATTTGAACATTATGCTCTTTGTTAGCTGAATAGAAATTGACTATTGTCGTTATGTCAACTTCAATGCTTATGTGTCTATAAGAAACTAACGTAAGGCTTCAATATATGTGTTGCCCTGCTTTGCGCACATTTTCATCGACTACTACTTGCTCTTTCCTTCTTTTAATAAGCGTTGATTCAACTAAAACTTTTGATAGCTTGATTTCATATGTCTTCATACTCTGAGAAGAAATCAATGTATACTTGCAAATACCTATCTTCAACACTAATTCATACTTTTAATTGAGTTTGTCGAAAGTAGAGAAGCAAGGATGTTATCGCCAAATAAAATTTCATGAAAGCAGACTGCACTCAACAAATATTCAATATACTTGGATTTTAGCTGAAAGACTTGGCTTGCAGATAAAAGAATAAAACTAAGCTTTATATACATGATAAAGTCTTAATCTATATCACCTTAGAGATAATATGGTATATCAACTCCAAGAGTTTATCAATACAACCATAATCAAAAGTTCTCCCATTACCTCTACAGCTTACAACAACTTGCCAACTATCCCAGTCCCTAAAATATAATCGGTTGTCGTGTCTCCCATTCAGCCCAAATTCATCTCAGTCACCATCTCCCCCCTCTTGCCTTGTCTCCCATTCAGCAAAAATTCATCTCAGTTACCATCTCCCCCCTCTTGCCTTGTCTCCCATTCAGCCCAAATTCATCTCAGTCACCATCTCCCCCCTCTGGGAAGCAAATCCACCCCCCCAAGAACAACCCTACCAGTATGATAACTCACCATAAATGTTACTTGAATTTAATTTCAGTCTCCAGTAATCCTTGACAATCTCAAATTTCAAACAATTCACTATCCCTTTTGACCGCCATCTTGGGGCCAATTAGCTCTCTTCACATCCATTTTCACCCGTTTCAAGCCCACTAAAACCATCTTCAAACACCTGAGCAATCCCGTACGTCCAACTCTCCAACTCCTCTCTGAAAAATCGAGATTCAACCCACCATTGTTTTCCTAGCCACTCACATATCATTGGACATTCATTGAGTCTTCTATCTCATAATATGTGTGAGTTTGCTTATTGATTGTAATTTCTTTTGTGTTGAATCTTATATAAATTTACTATTTTGTGGTAATATTAATTTGCAATCTTTGTGTCAATATTATTCTACGTCTTGTTGGGTTTTATTCATTTAAGTATTTAATTGGTTTCTAATACTCCTGCATGTGTAATACATTGTATACACTCTTAATACTTCATAGAAACTTTACTTAGGCTCCGTTTGGGGGGACTTATTTTCACCGGTCAAGCGGTTGCAACCATATGAACCCGGCCTTAATTAAGACCAGGTTCATGCGGTCGTAACCGCTTGACCGGTAAAAATAAATTCTCCCAAACGGAGCCTTAATCATGATTGTGCCACATTTTTTATAATTTCAATAGTCGCAAGCCTGGTCATCGGATACGTGTCTAATTAATCTAGTCATTCATAAAGTCGACATTTACTACTTATGTCCTGCATCAAAAATACCCTACCATGCAATCTTGGAATGGAGTTTTTTAGGGTATTTATATATGTCCGCGTGTGTCGAGACCGACTCGGAACGACCCAATGAGTTTCGAGTCACTAGAGTGTAACGGCTTTACGCTGGAGATACTATATAAGGCCATTCCACATTTGATGAGCCTTAGTGGACTATCTTGAGCGAAGCCTCAACATTCTCAAGATAATTTTCTAGGTTTTCGCTCTCTCCCGTCCATACACCGATCGTGAATTTCTCTTCCACCGCCGTTCACGAATCCTTTTCTTCTGCATCGCCGCTCTCCCGATTGCGTGACTCTTTCTGCGAATCTAACCCTTTTCAGCCGGGCACTGTCGCCTGCTCTTCTGTCAGACTAAGCAGTGCGCCGCTCCCGTCGCCTTCAAGGATTGTTAATCCAGATCTGTCTCTAAATCCTCCGCTTGCGATCGAGAAGGAGGAAGGGTTGCAAATCCATTCCTGTCTCAGATCCCGTATCCTTGTCACAGATCTGGAAGAGTGATAAGAGTCATCTTTTTCACACTGCTCCTTTTTATTGGAGATCACGGATCAAAGATAGCCGATTCGCAGTTTAATCGCAGATCCGCAGTTTAATCGCAGATCCGCTCATCTCTATGGCTGATCGAAATCAGGAGAATGTGTTGAATCTTTCCCTGACGACGACGCCAGATCTGAAGGAGGTGGGATTTGAACAGCAGGTGCATAGATCCACCGACGATGATGCCAGATCTGCACTTGATCTGCACTGGAGGCGTTTTTGCTGCAACTTGATCTGAACACAGCAGGCATTTTTGCTGCAAGTGATAGGCGTTTTTTTTCTCTCAGTGCTTTCAATTTTCTGGAGGCATTTTTGCTGCAACTGCATATTTCAGATCTGCACATTTCAGATCTGCACTTGATCTACACTGGATCCCTAAACTTGCAACTGCACATTTTAGATCTTCTCATTGGACTTGTGTTCTCTTTTTGGAGAAATCAAGTGCCAAGTACTTGAGCAGGAATTCTTGGAGAAATCAGTTCCATAGATTCTTTTTCCTATTTCCAGTCAAGCACTTGATCTGGGAGATCTTTTTCAGTCAGATCTTGGACGAAGCTTATATAAGGTTAAATCTTTTGTTGGAAGTGCTCGTGTGCATCGGAGGAGTTATTGTTGCTTAGATCTAGTCTTCGGCGTCTGCTTTTAGCCGGAGAGGAGAAAAATAATTTCTTGGATTGGATCCGAAGATTTCCTGACGTCTTCACACGGATCAGGTGACCCCGTTCAAGCATTTTTATTTCTGTTTAAATCTAGAAATATGTCGAAGAAAAGCGCGCTCGACACCATAAAATTGCAATCGTTCGACGCCTCCGACTTTCTCAGTTGGAAAATTCAAGTCCAACTAGGAATGAAGGAACGCGAGATTTTCTATACTGTTCAGAGCGATTTCGCTTCTACTGTCGAGGACGTGGACGAGTACTAGTGGAATAAGGATGAGGATTTCTGCAGGGATTACCTGTTGAATTCTCTGAATCCCCGTCTTGCATTGACCTACCATGCTTACAAAACTGCAAAAGAAATATGAGATCGACTGAACGCGTATTTCCAGAAGGAGGAAGGATTGTCAAAGTCGCTTATTGGAGAGAAGTTCTTCAACTTCAGATTCTAGGCGAACATGCCTATCACTTCTAAACTCTTGGAGCTGGTCAACCTGCGTCAGAAGTTGGATGATGATCATTCGAAGATGGATGACAGCCTCTTTGTGTACATGATTCTGAGTAAGCTGCCTCCTGAGTGGCTCTTTTCCAAGACCGAGATGCACAGACTAAAAGAGAATATCAGTTTGGATGAACTCAAAAGATTCATCCATATTGAGGACCAAAACATCGCTGGGAAAAGCATGGAGCAGGTTGCGCAGCCCTCACAGGCTGTCAACTTCGTTTCATGTCCTAGTAAGCCTTCTCGGAAGCCCCCGACACCTAAGGGTGATACCCACGCACTGTTGGCGGTCAAAAATCCTTCTCTCAAAAGGAAGAAGGGCAAGTGCCACAACTGCGGCAAATGAGGTCACTGGGTCGCTGAATGCAAGGATCTGAAAAGACAAAAGGAGGAAGCCCCACAAAATATGACGAACATGGTGGTCGACAACTCTGATCCTAAGTCCTTCGTGGCTATGATTGAGAGTAGTCACCGCAGTGCGTCGTCTGAGTGGTGGCTGGACAGTGGTGCTACCTGTCACGTCACAAATGACAGGGGTCTTCTCTCAAAGATCTCAGCGGTCAAGGATAGAGTCGAAAACTGCAATGGAGGAGCGATAGATGTTACTCATGCTGGGACTGCAGAGCTAGTCCTCTCTTCAGGTAAAACTTTAATTTTACAGCATGTTAAAGTAGTTTCTAATTTAACCAAGCATTTGATTTCTATGAGTTTGCTTGATAAAGCTGAAATGTCTTTCACAACCATGAATGGTAGAATGACTTTAACTGTTAATTCTCACTACTTTTGTTGCGCTTACCTGATCAATGGTATGTATAGACTTAGCCTAGATAACGAGTGCATAAACTAAGTGAGCTCAACTCTGATTGATCCGAAGTTATTACACAATAGACTTGGATATATTCACTATAAGAAAATGCGAGATCTAGCTAAAATCCAAAACATTCCATTAGATCTTTTTATTTAATTTGATAGGTGTGAGGTTTGTGCCCAGACTAAGATCACTAGAAACCCTTACAAGACCGTTTCTAGGAGCACACAACTTTTGGAGTTGATATATTCCGACCTCTGTGATTTCCGTAGTCACGCCACTAAAGGGGGAAGTAAATATCTAATAACTTTCATCGATGATTTTTCCAGATATTGTCACGTTTACCTATTGAAATCGAAAGATGAGACATTCGAGACCTTTAAGATCTTCAAATCTCGGGTAGAAAATCAATTAAATCTAAAGATTAAAAGACTCAGAAGTGATCGAGGAGAAGAGTACAATGCAACTAGGTTTAATGACTTTTTTGCCTCTTAGGATATAATCCTAGAAACCACAGCTCCTTACTCACCTCAATCGAATGGTATTGCTAAGCGTAAGAATAGAACTTTAACAGAAATGTTGAATTCTATGCTCCTCACAGCAGGCATGCCTAATTCATTTTTGGGGGAAGCAGTCCTAACTGCAAATCACATTCTAAATAGAGTGCCTCACTCAAAGCTCAACTCTACTCCGTATGAGTTGTGGCATGGCCATCCTTATAGATATGACACTCTAAAGACTTGGGGTTGCATCGCTTATGTAAGAATACAAGACCTTAAGAGACCTAAGGTGGGACCTAGAATAACGACCTGCATTTATCTAGGTAGTGCAGAAGATAGTGCAGCTGACAGGTTTCTGGATCTATCCACTAATACAGTGATAGAGTCTAGAGATGTTATTTTCTTTGAACATAAATTTATCAAAGATCATGGCTTGATCGTCTCCGGGTCTACTGACATGATTACAGAATCTACTGTAGAACTTGAAGCTGACCCCTCTAGCACTGCTCCCCAACCTTTAGATGTGGAACCTGTTCCTCTTAGAATATCTACAAGAGATAGAATCCCTAAGGATTTTTGTGAGAATTTCGTCACCTACCACTTAGAGGATGATCCATTCTCCTATCAGGAAGCAATGCGATCTAGAGATGTGTTAATGTAGGCAGAAGCCATCGATGATGAGATGAACTCGCTGCTACAAAACAACACTTGACATCTAGTTGACCTGCCAAAAGGATCTAAAGTCCTAGGATGCATGTGGGTACTAAAGAAGAAGTTGCACAGTGATGTGTCTATAGCTAGATATAAAACACGTATAGTAGCTAAGGGTTATAAACAACAGGGGGGAATTGACTATTTTGACGTCTATTCACTTGTGTGTAACCTATCCACTATTAGTATTCTTCTTGCCTTAGCTTCTATCGAGAACTTTATAGTTCATCAGATGGATGTAAAGACAACCTTCTTAAATAGAGAGCTTGATGAAGAGATCTACATGGCACAACCAGAAGGTTATGTACATAAAGATCTAAAAGATAAAGTGTGCAAGCTCGATAAATCGATCTATGGGCTTAAACAAGTACCTAAGATGTGGCACATTAAATTTGATCAAGTGGTAAAAAATGTTGGATTTCAGTCCAGTCTCTCAGACAAGTGCCTCTACTACCGCTCGATGTCAAATCAAACAGTCATCATATGCATATATGTAGATGACATGTTGATTCTGGAATCAGACCTTGCCGTAGTGATGGATACTAAATCCGCTCTCGTGAAAGCATTTGACATGAAGGACATTGGTCCTGTAGATACCCTATTAGGTATGAAAGTTAGAGTAGACAAAGGACGTGTCACTCTAAGTCAAGCTAACTACAGTGAGCAGATCATCACTACCTGGGGTTATAAAGACTACAGGCCTGTTGAAACACCAATTGATCCAACTGTCAAGTTGAGTCTGAATGAAGGGACCAGCGTTGATCAAGTAAAGTACTCAAAGATCATTGGTAGTCTCATGTATGCCACAAGTTGTACAAGACCAGACATTGCCTTCTCTGTTGGCATGCTGAGTCGCTTTACCAGTAGTCCAGGCAAAGAGCATTGAGATGTCTTAGATCGGCTGATGAGGTACCTGAAAGGTACTAAAGATCACGCTATGTGCTACACTGGTTACCCTCTAACTTTGGAAGGATACTCTGATGCCTCCTGGTGTTCAAAAGTTGGGAACAGCAAGTCCACCAGTGGATTTTTTTTCACTTTGGGTGGCGCTGCAGTCACTTTGAGATCCAAAAGACATACTTGTATAGCTTTGTCGTTTATGGAAGCTGAGTTGTTTGCCTTAGCTACAGCAGGTGAAGAGGCAGATTAGATCAGTAATTTGATTCTAGACATTCCCTTGTCTAGACTTCAAGTCAATTCTATGAGCTTGTATTATGATAATCAAGCAGCAGTCCAAGTCGTGAAGAATGTCCTGTTTAATACTAAGAGGCAACATGTACGACTGAGACACGCTCTTCTAAATTATTTGAAAGAACAAGACATTATCACTTTGATTGAAGTGCAATCGAAGGATAATCTGGCTGATCCACTGACGAAAGGAATGCCTAAAGACCGATCAATCAAAATAGTGGGGGAAATGAGACTCAAGACGATTTAAGTTCAGCCTTAGTTTCAAGGTTAGGCGATTCAGTTCCGCCTTCGTCCAAACGTTTTGATTTTTCCACTTTCCTTTGTCAAAGCAAGCGTGTTGTGCTCCACTGATGTTCGGGGTTGCTGAGTACGAATCTGGTGAGTTGTTTCATTCCACATTTGATGTTAACAACTTCAACTGGTCTCGTCTTCCTTATCTAGGAGGAGAGTGTTATTCCACATTTGATAATACAATCTGGCTAGGTTTGACTCTTCTTCTGTTTATTGGTTCCATTCCACATTTGATGAGTTCCAATTAACTTTAGAAAAACAGTAACTGTGACATTTCACATAGGAACACAGATACAACTGCGGTGTCCAGAAGTCCATAACATCATTTCTTTGAAAACAGATATTGGATTCTGAGGTAGAACCTAAATACTCTACACATGCTTCCTCATAATGTATTACGTTCATATGAGTAGAACTAGATACTTGTACATTTTCCAAGGTTGAATTCATTTTGAATGAACTTCTCTATTGGAAATTACAAGGGCTGTTGCCGATGGAGGAACACTTGCAGGTTGGGATCCAGAGGAGGATGACCTACTGGACGCTGATTTCTAGAGTATAAATTGGTTTTCTTCTTCTTAGAGCACTGTTTAGCTGTCCTTTCTTTCACTTGTTTTGTTTGGACTTTTTCTTGCTCTTTAGTTGGTCATGAGACCTAGGTGTTCTGGTACCTGTGTTGTGATTGTACTTTTGACTTTGTTATGATGCTGCTGAGATTTTCTATTTATTCTTATGCATGCATACAACTGCTTTACTCAACGTCCAATATGTTCTGACAAGTGTGATGGACATGGTTGTGAATGCTTCATGTTCGATTGAACACTACACACACCACCCTTTTTCCGACGTCGGGTTTACGACGGACATAGGAAGAGATTGTAATGATATTTATATATGTCCGCGCGTGTCGAGACTGACTCGGAACGACCCAATGGATTTCGTGTCACTAGAGTGTAACGGCTCTACGCTGGAGATACTATATAAGACCATTCCACATTTGATGAGCCTTAGTGGACTATCTTGAGCGGAGCCTCAACAAGTTTTGTATAATTTCATAAATAGAGATATATGACTTGTAATTATGCTAACTCTCAAAGAAAATTTGGGTAATTAATAGTTATATGTTTTAATAATGATTATGATACTGCCGAACAATGAAAAACAAATTAGATAAACTATATAGCACAAGTGTACCTGAAGTGACATAAGTGGAATTTATCTTCTACCATATGGAAGACGTGGCAAAAATAATAAAGCTCAAGGTTAGTAATATAAATTATACTATGATTTTATTGTGTACCTTGTTGCTATTTCTTTGAAATAAACTTCCCATTGCGTCAAACATGAAAACATCAACATATTGACTGTTTGAGTGAGCTGTGCGGCAATTGAAATTGAACGGTTGAAGATGAAGATAAAATAATATTTTTGAATGGAGCTCCCTCATTATGGGTTGAATCAAAGCATAAACAATGTTTTGAAGGATTATTGGTCCAAATGTAAGCTATTTAAACGAGCAAAAATAACATTTTTGTTTTCTAAAAAATGCAGCGAAAATAATGTCTAAAGACTCTAAACAAACATAACCCTAGTAGAATCATTAATAATTTTTTGGTCATCTTCCGCACGAGTAATAAATAGAACATTGATTGAGTTAATAAAAGACATAATAATTAAAACGTTACTTCAGTCTCTTCGAAGTTCTCTTCTCTTGCGCTCCGAATATTGTCGCAGTTCTTAGAAATAAACTCCTTTGATGATCATCGTCTACGTTCCTCAACCAGCTACATCTCTAAAGCAATACGATCAAAGGAGAGCTTTTTCAAATATTTAGAAACTATCATCAAATGTTGAGTCAATTCCATCACTTATGCTTTGTTAAGTGGAAGATATGAAGCTCTACACTTAGGTAAGAACTGTCGAGTCAACTCCATCACTAATGCTTTGTTGAGTAGAAAACAAGCTAGTCTAAGCATAGCTAAAAGCTTTACCCCTACAATAATCACATTCAGCATTTCAGCATGTCCTATTATTAATATATATATTATATTAAAAGAAAAAAAATTATTTTGTTAAACATTTGACATTTTGATTTTACTCCTCTTCACTACAGAATTTCTAATTTCTTTAATTTATATATATATTTTATTTTAGAAAATATATTCTCTTACCTATAATAAAAATTGTGTTCTCCCCATCGCTCGCAAACTCCCGTGCACAAGGAAAAAATGAGCAACGGGCAAGCGCTCGGGGGTTTGCGAATTGCGAGTGGCGGGAGGGCTAACGCGTCGGGGCAATACCATGGCTAGAGTACTGTCGCGTGGGACACCTGGGGGCCTCATGCACTATCACTGTCATTGTACCGTCGCGATTGGCCACATGGGCAGAGCCCCGTGCCTGAATTTTTTTAAAAAACCTAATATGTAATTTCCACCTTCCCGCTCAAATAATTTATGTGTTTATTCACGTCCCCCTCGACACGCCAAACCACATTTCCCGATGACGCTCTCCGAACAGAGCAGTCGTGCACCCATCTTCGACATAATTTGTGATGGCCTTCCTCCTGCCCCCTGCATTAGCCTTCCTCCTTACCATTCTGAATGATTAACCGCCTACTCTCTCCAAGTGGCACAGATTCACAGACGTCGGAGGCTCTGTCACGATTTCCCCCAAGCACTCCTAAGAAGCGGATGCTTCTTTCACCTCCGCCGACCTCCACTGTTCCTAGACCGGCTTTGATTCCCCCAAGCAGCACATCATTGACAAGACAAAAGTATTTTTGTTCCTTTTATGCTTTGATGGTTGGTGCCCGCAACGTTTTGCGTGGATTAGTGCATACATCTTAAAATGCACACATCTCAAAGTATGGGCTCTGATTCCCATAGGCCATTGAATTTGTGCACTTTACCCTAAAGTGCTTTACCTCCCCTCTTCGCTAGGTGCACCCGCCTCTTCTTCCCATATGGAGCCCAATCAAAACCCCAACCACATCGCTGCCTTTTCCATTCCAGCGCTCCATCTTTCCTCCTACAGAAGTGGGCGGGAGAAGGTTATAGGAGATTATGGCGACGTGAGTTTGGGATAAAATGTCCGACGTAATATCTTATAGGAGAAGCAGCCTTGTGCAGAGAGATTTTGGTATATCTAAGAGTTTGTTAAGTAGATCTAGGCTGAAAAGGCGCGGCAGAGTTTGTACCTCACGGGTGAGGCCGACACCCAACGGGAAGTAGAGAGAAAGTGGGAATCAGTGGGTGTGCAAATCTGGAATTGTTAACCTCCCAGAAGAGCTGCTCGGAAGAAGAAGGAACATTGAGTGATGTATTTAATAATTTTTCTAGGTTTTTGTTGCATACTGATTAGGAATATTAAAACCATTTCAACTGTGCTGCTCTTATAGTCATCTACATATGTTGATTTCCAGTCAGGAATTCGTGGGAGGGGGGCAAGGCCGCTGCAGGTTTTACTAATTTTTCTAGGTAATAACTCATGGTTTCTGTTTTTGGTGTTGTTTTTTTTCCCTAACAAATTTATTGATTGAATATATTTTGCATTTTTGTTTGTAAGCTGTAGTCCCCGAATAGGCTAAATAATATTGTTGAGGACTAACTCGACGTCCCGGTTGGGCCGGAATTCTTGGACTGTCTTATATTTCGGAACGGTCGAGCGCGCACACAGTCAATGAAAATAAAAAGTTGACAAGATAATTTTCTTTGACGTGGAAAACCCCGGAAAGAGGTGAAAAACCACGTGGTCGGATCCGTGCCGACCAAACTTCCACTAGATCTGAGTGTTGTTACAAGGTTTTTTCAAGAACTCGAGGGCGACAGGTCGTCTCTCGTTACAATTATTGGGGAGAGAGAGACTGAAGGGTGACAAGCCACCACTCACAGGGCTAATTTTTTCTTTGGTTGCTGCGGGGATCGATGCGCTCGTTGTATTTTGGAGTCTTCTAATAATTCCTGAAGGAGGGAGCAGCATGCTGTAGACGTTCTGATGTCTGGAGCTTTGAGGCTCGGAGGCGCGCTCAGCACGTTTTACCCTCCGCTTCTTATCTCGGATTGTCTTGTGGAGAAGCGTGATTTGGTTGTCTTATCGGTAGATGGAGTGCTTGTTCTGGAGCGCGTGGACGCTTGTTGGCAAAGAGCGTGCAGTGAGTTTGCTGGAGGAGAGCGCGCTAGGCGCTTGCTGGAAGAGGGTGCGTGAAGCGCTAGATGAAAGAGGGCACGCAGAGCGCTTGTTGGTAAAGAGAGCGCGTAAGGCGCTTGTAGGAGGAGAGCGCACAGGGTGCTTGTTGGAGGAGAACGCTCAGGGAGCTTGCCAGAGGAGAACGCGCTGGGCGCTTGTTGGAGAAAAGTGCGTGAAGCGCTGGGGGAAGAGACCCGTGCAAGGAAGCAACGTGTGTGATAGCGCACATGAGCGTGCAGGGGAGAGACAGGCGCAAGAATGCGCGCGAGAGAGGCGGTGTGTGTGGGAGCCCGCAAGGGAGAAATGCACACGAGAGCGTGTAAGGAGGCGGCGCGCGCGGGAGCGCGCAAGGGAGAAATGTGTGCGCGAGCGCACAACGAGGCGGCGCGCGCGGGAGCGCGCAAGGGAGAAATGCGCGCAAAAGCGCGCAAGGGAGAAATGCGCGCAAGAGCGCGCAAGGGGTGTAACATCCCGATTCGCGCTAGGCCCCTTGTGCGTGCTTCTGAGTCAGGAGAGCTGACTTCGGCCCAGGGAGTGCAGGAGACTAGACTTACACTCATGTGGAAAAGAGAAATTGGTCCAAAATAGGACACGGGTAGAGACACGGGCGTGTCCCTACCCGTGTGCATCGAGTAGAACTGGAGAGGCGTTGAGTGAAACTCGACAGGGCCTGTCCCGAGAAGGACACATGTAGAGACATGGGCGTTTCCCTACCCGTGCCAAGAGGCGTTGAGTGGAACTCGACAGGGCCTGTACCGAGAAGGGCACGGGTAGAGACGGGCGTGTCTCTACCCGTGTCGAGAGGCGTTGAGTGGAATTCAACAGGGCCTCTCCCGAGCAGGACACGGGTAAGAACACGGTCATGCACACGGCCGTGTCCCGTGACACGGGTAGTGGACACGGGCGTGTCCCTACCCGTGTCTGTGTCCATACGACGTTATAACCGTTGACGACGCTTCACCGAGCGGGACACGGGTAGGAACACAGGCGTGTTCCTACCCGTGTTGGTCCTATTTATATAGGATTTGGCCGTTTTTCATCCTCTTCCCAAGCCTTCCTTTCTGTGGAGAAACTGCTGGAGGAGGGAAGGAGTTACTAGAATCAACTATACTCCGTGAAAAATCGCCGCGGCCAAGGAGGAGAGGATGCCGCCGCGAAGAGTCACGCGATCTATGGCCGGAAATAACGGAAATGCCGGAATTGATGTGAGTTTCCTCCCCTCTCCCTTGGTGCTAGATCTGTAGTTAATCCTAGGCGAGATATCGACTCAAAAGAGTCTTGATGTGTGAGATGGAGACTCCTAGGAGGAGGCCATACTAGGACTTGTGTTCTAGGGTTTAGTAACCTTCAACCTCTCCTTCCTTCAATGTGATGGTGGGAATGGTCTCGTGAAGAGGAATGGCCTGATGAGGGTGAATAAGGTAGGAGGATTTCTAGGTGTGATTTGGGAAGATCCGTTAGAGGAGGAAGATGAACCGATGCCGTTCATTCTGCCTCAAAAAAATACGTGCAGAAATCTGTGTTCTGTACGCAACGATCTTCATGGCCATTTTCATGTATGTCATGGCCAGATCCGGGCTTTCGACTAAACACGAAAGTCGTAGGCCTTGGAGAGATCTTTCCAACGAGTGGTTACACATCTTCAGGCGATGTCTGCAGCCACGGGAAAGCCTGATCGAAATTGATGGATGATAATGTAAACGTGCTGAAACTGTAATTTGAATGTAGCAGTCTTAGAAGCCGCTTTCGAGTATAATACGTCCAAATCTGGGCTTCTGACTAAACACAAAAGTCGTGGCCCTTGGAAATACCTTTCCAACGATGGGTTACACATTTTCGCCGGATTCCTGTAGCATCAAGAATCCTCGTTTGAAGCTCTACTCTCTATATAATTCTTGCATGCTTGGTTCTTTGTTAATATAAACCTAATTAGTATTATTAGAGGAATTGTGAACAGTTATCGTAAATTTCGTAGTGAGCTGTTGGTTGATCCTTTATAATCAAATGATGAAGTAAAACCTACTTGAACGAAATGGTTGGATGGTAGATCCCTAGGTGAACTAGTGAGTAGACACGTTGGATTGTATAAACAACTAGATATGTGAATCGGTAATGTGAGCTGTGAGCTCGAAATGTTGGAAGAGGAATGAATATGGTTAGTGCATGGATATGTGAAAGGGTTGATAGTGCGTGAATGTTTGCCGCACTTGATCGTTTGTGTTGATAAGGGATTTGGTAACGGAACCCTTGTGAGCTGTTGAGCTCGAGACGTGAAGTAGCATGTGGTGTAAGTCGACACGTGGTATCGTAATCCTGAGTTAAGGATAGTGTGGCAGGTCTACGGGCTTGCCAGTCATCACACCGACGGGAGTTGATAGTTAGATCTTGGGCGGTTGGGCTTGGTCCTCGGTGCTCATTCCTGGGGCTCCTTCCGTGCCAAGTGAACGGTTGGGTTTGGTCCTCGTGCTTTTTCCGAGGCTCCTTCCGGGTCACAACTTAGACCAGTTCGGGGCTTAGTTCTCAATGCACATCTACCCGAGACTCCCGCTGAGCTGTAATACGCTTGTGAGCTCCGCTGATGTATTCTTAGTGTTGAGGCGTACGGAGGCCTAGGCTAGGTAGTGTGGATGCCGGCCTAGTAGTGGAGATGCTCGCTCTACTGTCACCATCTGGCCACGATGGTTGGCGCCTAAGAGGTTAGCTACCTGCTCGAAAAGTGGGAACTACAGAGTCTGTATCGACACAGCAATTTGCTTGTGCGTGTGCATGTTGAGTCATAACATAACATTCATTGCATCACATTACATTACATAAACAAGATCCTTATCGTATAAGTTTGTATGGGCACTCTTATACGATGAGTTACCTTTCTGTTGAGCCGATCCTTAACTTATATGTCTGTATGAGCATTCATATAAGTTTAGTTATACTTTCAGTTATAGCTTACTTTCTCATACTCTGCTGTAGATGTAGAACTGCTAACTTAGAATGCTGATGATATCGTTATAGTTTACTTTACTGCTACTTATGCCATATATATTACTCCACCGGATTGTACTACTGCTTCATTAAATATATTGTACCCTGAACCTTTCTCCGCCCGGTGCCGAGGAGTCACTGGGGGAGCGTACGTGAAACCACTTTGTCTTTATGACTGACAGTTGTTATGTCTTCCTTTTTAGTAGGAAACCCCACGGGCGGAGCAGCAATAGAACAGTCAAGCCAGGATGACAGGGCCTGAAGGGACGGTGTCATCGCTACCATCAGTGACAGATGTGAGTTATAGAGTGACTCTTGTTGTAGCCCTTTTGGGCAAGACTACTCATACTCTGATAGTTTAGAAGCTAGATGTAGCTTCTATATTTGTTATATTTGGACTTATATGCTTATGTGTGTATTTAACTTCTATTTTTATTACTCTGGTTGGGTTGGCATGATTAATATTGGTAAAGGCCGGCAGAATAGGCGTCTTGTAGTACAGTCTAGCTTGAGTGCTAGTACTACCACAAGGCGGCTGTTCTGGGCATAAGACTCCCCTCGTGGCGTGTTCTATGTTCCGGGAGGGGGGGGGGGGGGTCTTACAAATGGTATCGGCTTGCTACGATCCTGAAATAAAGAAGTCATTCAACAATGGTGCCACCTCCGTTCGATTAGTCAGTTTTGGGATAAACTGACTTAGCGGAAGCAGTGGTGTGCCCATATATAATTCACACTAAGTATGCCCAACTTTGACCTTAAGATTAGCCAACCTGACCTTAGGTTTGTAATCTACGTGTAGATCCCAGTGTACGTTCAGCCAGTGGGGGGCACCCCCACCCCGTCCATACCCACACAATTTCAACAATCGGAACTAGGGTAGATGCTCACAGCTATTCTGGATGCCTTCAGATCCCAACAAGCCCCCGTACAACAACAAGGTCTGAGCTCCAATTGGATGAACACTTTCCGATCTCTCTCCCCTCCTGCTTACCTTGGGATAGAGTCGACAGAGCGTACAGAGGAATGGCTCGATATCGTGCAAGAACTACTGGCGGGAATTAGATGCCCAAACAACATGGTTGTGATCCTGGTAGTGACACTCCTAGAAAAGCATGCCAAGAGTTGGTGGAAGTCCCTCATGGGCTCCATCTTTCAAGGGCGAGTGTATACAGAGATCAGCTGGAACGAGTTCTCGGGAGCCTTCCTAGATCACTTTATCCCTTCGTCAGCCCGAGATGAACTTGAGGAAAGGTTTCTATAGCTGAAGTAAGGATCCAAGTCAGTGACGGAGTACCGGTGGGAGTTTCAGCATTTGGCTAGATTTGCTGACTCCTATGAGTTGGACGACAGAGGATATGCTAAAAGATTCTACAAAGGCTTGCGAGACCCCCTGAGGCAAGCCCTTTTGTTTATAGCAGACTCCAGCCTGGCGAAAATAATTTACAGGGCAAAGAGACTGGAAGCAGACCACTTGGGAAGTGGTAAGATACCTGCTGAAGGGGTGATGGAAGCTGGCCCGAGCAATAGAAGGAGACACGATTACGAAAGAGGAAGGGGATATCAGAGATGTGGCAGGCACTTCACCCGGAATTATAGAGTGGAGCACCCGGTTCCACAGCCGCCAGCATTGCCTCCACCACCACAGCCTCAATAATTTTAGCAACCCGGTGGGCGACAGGAGCGAGTGTGCTTCGAATGCAACCAACCAGGCCACTTTCTACGCTACTGCCCGCAATTGTTTGGAAATACACCTCTTGCTCTCCCTCCGGCAGCTCCTCGAGGGCGGGGGCACATGTGTGGTCGAGGACAAGGACCACGAGGAGGAAACCATGGACCTGCTTGAAATCAGGTGTTCGCGCTGGACATGACACATGAGCGGAACCCTCAGGAGGTGATTGCAGGTATGATTACATGTAGTCATCTTATTTTCATTGTTAATCTTAAGTTGCTTAAGATATACTAGACATCTAGCTTTGAGTATTGCTATTGGTACTTAGGCACCGTGGTGGTCGGTGGGAAACCGACCTATACGTTATTCGATACCAGTGTCTCACACTCATTTGTGTCTGCGAACTTCATTAAAGACCTGGAAGGAGTGCAATCCTTCACTAGTATTTCTCGAAGAGTACGCCTTTTAGACGGCTCTGAGATGACCGCAACCGCCAAGTGCGAATTGGAGATACTCATTGGGGGAAATATCTTCGATACCCCTGCCACAGTTTTGAGAATACCGGAGTTCGACCTCATTCTAGGCATGGCGTGGCTGGATTGGTACTACACAAGAATTGACTGCGCGGAGAAGCGAAACTACTTGAGGCATGGTGATACCGATGTAATCTTCCAAGGTATAGAATTCGCACCACGTCTATTATTGTCTTCGATTCAGACCTTGAAAGCTCACATGAGAGGGGATGAAGTCTACATGATATATTTCGAACTAAAGGAGATAAAAATAGATATGAAGGACGTGCGGGTAGTGCGGGATTTTCCTGAGGTATTTCCTGAGAAATTGTCAGGATTACCCTTGCATAGAGAAGTTGATTTTCAAAATAGATATGAAGGACGTGCGGATGGCCCCTAAGGAACTCGCAGAGTTTAGAGTTCAATTGCAAGAGTTGGTAAAATCAGGGTTTGTTCGCCTCAGCTCATCACCTTAGGGAGCTCATGTTCTGTTCGTTAAGAAGAAGGATGGAACCTTGCGATTATGTATAGATTATCGGGAGCTCATCCGACTAACGGTACGGAATACCTATCCGCTACCTCGGATCGATGAGTTGTTCGACCACTTGGTAGGAGCGCATTGGTTTTCCAAGTTGGATTTGTGTTCGGGGTATTATCAGTTGAGAATACAGGAGCAGGACATTCAGAAAACGGCCTTTAGCTCAAGGTACGGCTTGTACGAGTTCACTGTAATGCCGTTTGGGTTCACAAATGCCCCTTCAGCCTTCATGAGCTTGATGAACAAAGTGTTCGAAACATATTTAGATGTCTTCATCATCGTTTTCATCGATGACATTTTCGTCTACTCTAAGACGAAGGAAGAGCATGTCAAACATCTGACCTTGGTACTGAAGAAGCTAAAAGAGCACGCCTTGTTTGCCAAGTTCAGCAAGTGCGAATTTTGGCTCCAAGAGGTTGCCTTCTTGGGCCATGTGATCAGTGGGGCTGGGTTAGCTATGGATCCGACCAAAGTGCGTGCCGTGAAGGAGTGGTCGCTCTTAAAGTTAGCGGCCAATGTGCGGAGCTTCCTTGGACTTGCCGGGTATTATCGCAAGTTTGTAAAAGGGTTCTCAAAGATTGCCCTTCCTCTTACAACGCTGACAAAGAAGAGTGTGCTGTATGAGTGGACACCCTAGTGTGAAGCTGCGTTTCAGGAACTGAAGGACCGACTTATGTCTACACCCTTTTCTAGCCCTTCCGTCCGGGAAGGAAGGATTTCAAGTTTACACTAACGCATCATATCAAGGGATGGGAGCAGTATTGATGCAGCACGAGCATGTGATCGTATATGCTTTGAGACAGCTAAAGAAGCATGAAGTCAACTATCCGGTATATGATCTTGAATTAGGAGCAGTGGTGTTCGCCCTGAAGATTTGGAGACACTATCTATATGACGTCCACTGCGAAATCTTTTCAGATCACAAGAATCTGAAGTACGTCCATACCCAGAAGGAACTGAATTTGAGATAGCGGCGGTGGTTAGAGTTTTTGTGCGATTATGAATTCACCCTGAACTACCATCCCGAAAAAGTAAATTCCATAGCCGATGCTTTGAGCAGGAAGGTACCAAAAATAAGCCCCGATTCCCGGTTGATGAGTATAGAGTTAGCTCGGATGCTTGAGGAGATGGAGATTACTCTAGTGTATAAGGACCAACCGGAAGGGTATTCGGAGTACTTAGCCGCGATGAGCATAGTTTGTGATATTCGAGACCGAATCTGGGCGGAGCAAGGAAAGGATGCGTCTCAGGTCCCGACAATCAAGTCGATTGAAGATGGGATTACTGAAGAATATTCCCTGCAAGACGACCCCGTCTACTTCCGTGATCGGCTCTACATTCCCAAGGGCGATAATATTCGGGATGATATCTTGAGAGAGGAACATTTCTCTCAATATTCTGTGTATCCTGGGATTGTCAAGATGTACGCTGACTTGCGAAAGACCATGTGTTGGCCAGGAATGAAGAAAGACGTCAGACATTTTGTTACGCATTGTGAGGCCTATCAAAGGGTGAAGGCAGAGTGCAGGAGTCCCGACAGATTATTACAGCCATTACCCATCCCTGAGTGGAAGTTCGAGGATGTCTCCATAGACTTCGTCCACGGTTTTCCCCGCTCATGCTCAGGGAATGATTCAGTATGGGTGATCGTTGACCTCCTGACGAAGGTAGCTCGGTTCATTCCTATGAAGAAAGAAGCTCGTGTGGACGTTTTGGTACGCCTCTTTGTGGATCAGTTCGTACGGTATCATGGTGTGCCAAAGACAATTGTTTCTGATCGGGATGGTCGATTTACCTCTAAAGAATGGAAGGAGGTACAGACATATTTGGGATCACGTCTCACCGTTAGCACGATGTTTTATCCTCAGACAGACGGGCAATCTAAAAGGACTATCAGGACATTGGAGGATCTACTGAGGTTTTGTGTGTTGGATAGAGGAGAGTCGTGGGAAAGGCTCTTACCCCTGGTAGAGTTCTCGTATAATAACAGCCATCAAGCTAGCATCGGGATGGCGCCCCATGAAGCCCTTTACGGAAGAAGGTGTAGAACACCCTTGTCTTGGGTGCAGGATGAGGACCCGAAGACTTTGGAAAATGAATACATTGATGATACTGATGCGGTTGTGAGACTAATATGGGACCGCATGCTTGAGGCTCAAAGTCGGCAGGCAAAATATTATAATGCAAAGCACCGGATGGTGGAATTTCAAGTGGGCGACAAGGTGTTTCTAAAGATCAGGCTGACGCATGGAGTATCACAGGTGCGTGGTGTGAAGAAGCTCAGCCCAAGGTATGGTGGGCCCTATATAGTATTGGAAAGGATTTGTCAGTTGGCCTATCGGTTTGAGTTACCACCAGAGCTAGAGAATCTTCATGACGTATTATATGTGTCGTCACTTCGAAAGGCGTTGTTGCGGCCCGATCAATACGTTCCCACCACTAAAGGAGCAGTTGTAACTGATAGGTCGGCGCGACTAGAGCCTGTGCGAATAGTAGACAACGAGACAAGGATTTTGTGCCGCAAAAGTGTTCCTCTGGTTAAGGTGTTATGGTCTAATCATGAGAAGGAGGAGTATACGTGGGAGCCGGTGGACTTGATGCAAAAGCGCTACCCGGAGCTGTTTTATCAAGGTAATCTTTAAAAGCAAATTTTATTTCATTTTATGCTTTACTTTCCCCCATAGCCTTAGCCTGATTTCGGGGACAAAATCTTTTATTTTGTTTATAGGATTTGTAACGTCCCGATTCGCGCTAGGCCCCTCGTGCGTGCTTCTGAGTCAGGAGAGCTGACTTGGGCCCAGGGAGTGCAGATGACTAGGATTACACTCGTGTGGAAAAGAGAAATTGGTCCAGAATAGGACACGGGTAGAGACACGAGCGTGTCCCTACCCGTGTGCATCGAGTAGAACTAGAGAGGCGTTGAGTGGAACTCGACAGGGCCTGTCCCGAGAAGTACACGGGTAGAGACACGGGCGTGTCTCTATCCGTGTCAAGAGGCATTGAGTGGAACTCGACAGGGTCTGTCCTGAGAAGGACACGGGTAGATACACGGGCGTGTCCCGACCCGTGTCGAGAGGCATTGAGTGCAATTCGACAGGGCCTCTCCCGAGAAGGACACAGGTAAGAACACGGCCATGCACACGGTCGTGTCTCATGACACGGGTAGTGGACACGGGCATGTCCCTACCCGTGTCTGTGTCCATACGACGTTATAACCGTCGACGACGCTTCACTGAGCGGGACACGGGTAGGAACACGGGCGTGTTCCTACCCGTGTTGGTCCTATTTATATAGGATTTGGCCGTTTTCATCCTCTTCCCAATCCTTCTTTTCGGTGGAGAAACTGCTGGAGGAGAGAAGGAGTTGCTGGAATCAACTATACTCCATGAAGAACCACTGCCACCAAGGAGGAGTGGATGCCGCCGCGAAGAGTCACGCGATCTATGGCCGGAAATAACGGAAATGCCGGAATTGATGTGAGTTTCCTCCCCTCTCCCTTGGTGCTAGATCTGTAGTTAATCCTAGGAGAGATATCGACTCAAAAGAGTCTTGATGTGTGAGATGGAGACTCCTAGGAGGAGGCCATACTAGGATTTGTGTTCTAGGGTTTAGTAACCTTTAACCTCTCCTTCCTTTAATGTGATGGTGGGAATGGTATCGTGAAGAGGAATGGTCTGATGAGGGTGAATGAGGGAGGAGGATTTCTAGGTGTGATTTGGGAAGATCCGCTAGAGGAGGAAGATGAACCGATGTCGTTCATTCCGCCTTAAAAAAATACGTGCAGAAATCTGTGTTCTGCACGCAGTGATCTTCATGGCCATTTTCATGTATTTCATGGCTAGATACGGGCTTTCGACTAAACACAAAAGTCGTAGGCCTTGGAGAGATCTTTCCAACGAGTGTTTACACATCTTCAGGCGATGTTGGAAGCCACGGGAAAGCCTGATTGAAATTGATGGCTGATAATGTAAACGTGCTGAAATTGTAATTTGAATGTAGCAGTCTTAGAAGCCGCTTTCGAGTATGATACAGCCAAATCTGGGCTTCTGACTAAACACGAAAGTCGTGGCCCTTAGAAATACCTTTCCAACGATGGGTTACAAATTTTCTACGGATTCCTATAGCATCGGGAATCCCCGTTTGAAGCTCTACTCTCTATACAATTCCTGCATGTTTGGTTCTTTGTTAATATAGGGTCCGTTTGTTTCGGCGTCGCCGGTCCATTCCAGTGCCAACGCAACGTGGAAATTATTTTTAGGCTGTTAGCTTTGGCGTTGAGTTGCCAACGTTGGACCCAAAATACCAGTGACACTGCTTCTTTGCCAAAGCCGCCAGGATCTCCTTTTCAACGGAGCTTTTGGCGTTCTCATATATATATATATATATATATATATATATATATATATATATATATATTCTTATTTATTAATATATATATATATATAATTATATATTATTATAAAATTATTATTATTATATATTTACTATATATTATTGTTACTATTATTATTATATATTATTATTATTATATATTTATTATTATTATATATTATTAATATAAAAAATAAAAACGTCACCGCTATTTTACCAAACTGTTTCTCCTTTCTGAACAACCCTGTCACTGCTGTTTAATCAAACTGTTTCTCCATTCTGCACAGCTCCATTCCCACATCTCCATTCCCACAGCGCCATTCCCACAGCTCCATTGGCCAACGCCACCGCCGAAACAAACGGACCCATAAACCTAATTTAGTATTATTAGAGGAATTGTGAACAGTTATCGTAAATTTCGTAGTGAGCTGTTGGTTGATCCTTTATAATCAGATGATGAAGTAAAACCTACTTGAACAAAATGGTTGGATGGTAGATCCCTAGGTGAACTAGTGAGTAGACAAGTAGGATTGTATAAACAACTAGATATGTGAATCGGTAATGTGAGCTGTGAGCTCGAAATGTTGGAAGAGGATTGAATATGGTTAGTGCATGGATATGTGGAAGGGTTGATAGTGCATGAATGTTTGCCACACTTGATCGTTTGTGTTGATAAGGGATTTGGTAAGGGATCCCTTGAGAGCTGTTGAGCTCGAGACGTGAAGTAGCATGCGGTGTGAGTCGACATGTGGTATCGTAATCCTGAGTTAAGGATAATGTGGCAGGTCTACGGGCTCGCCAGTCATCACACCGACGGGAGTTGACAGTTAGACCTTGGGCGGTTGGGCTTGGTCCTCGGTGCTCATTCACGGGGCTCCTTCTGTGCCAAGTGAACGGTTGGGCTTGGTCCTCGTGCTTTTTTCGAGGCTCCTTCTGGGTCACAACTTAGGCCAGTTCGGGGCTTGGTTCTCGGTGCACATCTACCCGAGACTCCCGCTGAGCTGTAGTATACTTGTGAGCTTCGATAATGTATTCTTAGTGTTGAGGCGTACGGAGGCCTAGGCTAGGTAGTGTGGATGTTGGCCTAGTAGTGGAGATGCCCGCTCTACTGTCACCGTCTGGCCACGACGGTTGGCACCTGAGAAGTTAGCTATCTGCTCAAAAAGTGGGAACTACAAAGTCTGTGTCGACACAACAATTTTCTTGTGTGTGTGCATGTTGAGTCATAGCATAACATTCATTGCATCACATTGCATTGCATAAACAAGATCATCATCGTATAAGTTTGTATGTGCACTCTTATACGATGAGTTACCTTTCTGTTGAGCCAATCCTCAACTTATATGTCTGTATGGACATTCATATAAGTTGAGTTACTTTCGGTTATAGCTTACATTCGCATACTCTACTGTAGATGTAGAACTGCTAACTTAGAATGCTGATGATACCTTTATAGTTTACTTTACTGCAACTTATGTCATATATATTACTCCATCGGATTGTACTACTGCTTCATTTAATATATTGTACCCTAATCCTTTCTCCGCCCGGTGCCGAGGAGTCGCTGGGGGAGCGGATGTGAAACCACTTAGTCTTTATGACTAACGGTTGCTACGTCTTCCTTTTTAGGAGGAAACCCCGCAGGCGGAGCAGCAACAGGTAATGTAGTAGGAGAGTCAGGCCAAAACGACAGGGCCTGAAGTGACAGTGTCGTCGGTACCATCAGTGACAGATGTGAGTCATAGAGTGACTCTTGTTGTAGCCATTTTGGGCAAGACTACTCGTACTCTGATAGTTTAGAAGCTAGATGTAGCTTTTATATTTGTTATATTTGGACTTATATGCTTATGTGTGTATTTGACTTCTGTTTTTATTTCTCTGGTTGGGTTGGCATGATTGATATTGGTAAAGGCCGGCAGAATAGGCGTCTTGTAGTACAGGCTAGCCCGAGTGCTAGTGCTACAACAAGGCGGCTGTTCTAGGCATAAGACTCCCCTCGTGCCGTGTTTTGTGTTCCGAGAGGGGGGGTCTTACAAGGGGGAGGCGTGCACGAGAGCACGTAAGGGAGAAATGAGCGCGAGAGCGCGCAAGGAGGTGGCGCGCAAGGGAGCGCGCAAGGGAGAAATGCGCGCGAGAGCGTGCAACGAGGCGGCGCGTGCGGGAGCGCGCAATGGATAAATACACGCGAGAGCGCGAAACGAGGCGTCGCGCGCGAGAGCGCGCAATGGAGAAATGCGCGCGAGAGCGCACAACGAGACGACGCCCGCGGAAGCGCGCAAGCAAGAAATGCGCGCGAGAGCACGCAACAAGGCGGCGCGTGCGGGAGCGCGCAAGGGAGAAATGCGCGTAAGGGGGCGGGGCGCGTGGGAGCGCGCAAGGGAGAAATGCGCGCGAGAGCGCACAAGGAGGTTTCGCACGCCGGAGCGCGCAAGGAAGAAATGTGCGCAAAAGTGCGCGAGGAGGTGGCGTGCGCGGGAGCCCGCAAGGAAGATATGTGGAGGAGAGAGAAATTCCGGGCGTAGAAGATGAAGATCTTCGAAGACAAAAGAGATCTTCAAAGAATGCTTGAAGATCTTCGAAGGGGAAGAAGAAGATGAAGAATGAGGGAGGAAGGAGAGAGAGAGAGAATCCGTTGAATGATTTTTCCAAGAAGAAGAGAATGTTGGGTCCATTGATCACAATGGCCCTGATTTGATGATGTCAAACATGTCAATGAGATAGACATAGTTGTATTTGATGTATGTTTAAGTTCATGCGTACAGGTTAGTCTTTGTCATAATGATTGGACAACTTGTTCAAGAGACAATGACAGGTGGACTCAAGGTGATAGATTGGAAAGTCAGAAAAATGCCTAAGTCCAAAAGTGTTGAGTGAAGCAAGCTCACTCATTGCCATTCAGCTAATAGCACTGAGAAAAGGCAGATAGTCAAAGCTGACAGAATTGCAAAGGCAGAAATCTGGCTAAGTCCAAAAGCGTTGAGTGAGTTCAACTCACTCAACACCATATGGCCAGAACCGTTGAGACAAGGTTATCTTGTCAAAACATAAACAGCAGAAGCCATAATTTTGACTAAGTCTAGAAGCATTGAGTGAAGCTTCATTACTCAATGTCATGCTAAGCCTGTCAACGCCAAAGCTTAAGGAGACAAAAAGTTCAACTAAGTGAAGTAGCATTGAGTGAAGCTCACTCACTCAATGCCAAGTGAAATGGCTCCGAGTCTAGCCTTACTGTGAAGAATCCAGAAAATCGGCTAAGTCCTGAATCGTTGAGTGAGGTCAGCTCTCTCAACGCCATCAGACAGATAGTTGAAGAATGGGCTAAAGGGAAAATAGCGTTGAGTAAGGTCAACACACTCAACGCTCTCAATGCTCTCAACGCCATCTTGCAAGAGCTGAAGAAATTTCTAAGTCCAGAATCGCTGAGACTACCATTCATCGAGCCGAGCTTAGATTTCGTCGATCAGAGTTCAGAGAATTCATCGATCTCAGCTTTTACCTATAAATAGGACTCAGCTATCAGATTTCGTCGAATAGAGTTCAGAGATTTCGTCGAACTCAGCCTTCACCCAAAGAAAGAACTGAGCTCAAAGTTCGTCGACCTCAGCATTCACCTGAAGAAAGAACTGGGCTGAGAGAATTCGTCGATCTCCGCTTCACTGTTTCATCGAGCTGAGCTCAGGTTTCGTCGAACTGATTTCAGATTTCGTCGAACGCATAATTTCAAAAATATTAGTTTATTTTGGCTAAGTCTAGAAGGATGCTGACTCAGCAAAGTCAACAAGTCAACAAAGTTCAGATTCGATACAAATCGACATTAACGTCGCCATCAGTCTATAGTGGATCTCAAGTTAATTTAGCTGAGGTTTTTACCACCGTTAAAAGCTGGGACACGTGTCGATCATCTCGTTATTTTGACGGGATTATAAATAGAAGAAGTGATCGAGATCTGATTAAGAAGATTTTTCGAATTAAGTTTTCTGAAAAAATGAGAAGCAGAGCTGTCATCTTCATCCACCATTGTTGCAGAAGCCAAGAGCTTCAAGTTCAAATCAAAAGGGCTTCTAAGTAAGCTGTTGCGATCATCATATGCTACAGCAAGTTCAGAGTAATTCTCTGAGGAAGACGAATTGGCCTAGGCGTGCCCTAACTGAAGTTATCTTTTCGATCCAAGCCGAGCCAGAATCTGAAGATCAATTCGCTATATCAAAGAAGAAGAAGGAAGGGCTGATAACTACTCAGTCCAGATCGGGAGACATTCTTAAATGAGAAGTAGATTGATCTGCTAGTCTATTCCAGAATAAGCCGGGCTACAAATTCAAGATCGTTGTATCATCTTGTTGTTGGGAAGACAAAGTTAGGGCTGAAATTTGCTCAGTCCAGGTAGACAGACACAGAAACTTTCTTTTGTTGTCTGTAATTCAATTTTATTGATTAATTCTGTGTAAGATTCATTTTGAATCAAAGTGGTAAGGCTAAGGTATGAGGTGTAAGCCTACTGTTATAAAGGCTGAGGTAGGGCAGGGATTGCCTGAGTTGTAAGGGTGGTTATAAAGGTTAAGGTAGGGCAGGGATTGCCTGAGTTGTAAGCCTGGTTATAAAGGCTGAGGTAGGGCAGGATTGCCTGAGCTGTAGGAGTGTGGATTCACTCAGAGGTAGAGTTCTTGGGAAGAACTTGAGCTGTAGGATCTTGGAGATCTGAGTGGTAGGGCTTGCGCCTAAGTTGTAGGAGCCAGTTGGGCTCTGAGCTGTAATATCTGAGGATCTGAGAAAGTGGAAGGACGTTTGGACGAATCTAGCTTATTGATGGATAGACGATGGGGGAAAGTGGATGTACCCATAAATTGGGGAACCATTATAAATCACTGTGTACTATGCTATGTGTGCTGTGATTATTGTGTGTGTTGTGATTGCTGTGTGTGTTGTGATTGCTGTGCGTGTTGTGATTACTATGTTCAAATAATCTATAAGCTACCAAGAATTTTTAAATTGGACCTATATTCACCCCCCCTTTAGGTGTTTAGTTGTTCTTGAAATCAAGACTTTCAAGTGGTATCAGAGGGAGGTTACTCAAGAATAGACTTAACAGTCTGAGTTGATATCCAGGGAAGCTATCAGAAGGCTAAAATGGGTTCAAGTGAAAATCACAAAGAACTTGGATCCATAAAACTTCCTCTCTGCAGGAAGGAGACTTTTGTCATTTGGAAAGAAAAGGTCAGACTTTTCATGGAAGTATCTGATCCTAGGATATACATCACAGTACAAGAAGGACCCTTCATCCCAATGAAGACATCAGTCCTTGATACAAATATGCAGACTCTAAAGAAGTATTCTGAGATGACTAAAGATGAAATCATCTTAGCTATATTGGATAAGAGGGAACAAAAAATTATTGTTAGTGTCATAGATGACTCAACCTTCCAAAACCTAGTCCACTACAAGACATCTAAGGAGATGTGGGACACACTAGTTGTCTATATGGAGGGGATTGAAGAAGTGAGGGAAGACAGGAATTCCATGCTCAATCAGGAGTATGAAAGCTTTAGGCAGAATAAATCAGATGGCATAATTGAGTGCTATGAGAAGTTTTTCAGAATTGTTAATGAGCTGATAACATATGACAGAGTCTTCAGCACTTATGAATTGAATGACAAGTTCCTCGGGTTTTTAACTAAAGATTGGGACATAAAAATCTGTGCCATTAGAGAAGTGTCTAGACTTGTAGACACTCCACCACTAACCCTATTTGAAAGGCTGTTGTCTTATGAAATGTAGCTGACTGCCAGAAAGGAGGAGGAGAAAATCATCAAGTCTACAGTAAAAGACAAGTCAGTGGCCTTCAAAGCTGAAGCCACAAGGAAGAGCAGGAGAAAGACTCCTTCTCCACCATAGAGAGATGTTGAATCTGACTCAGAAAGGTCAGAAACCAGCACATCAGACTGCCACATTTCTGATGAAGACTTCGATGCCTTCTCTAGGCAATTTCAGAAGTTTATGAAGAAGAAGCATTGGAGAAGCATGTCATCCTCTTCTTCTTATCCCAAGGAAGATTACTACAAGGGCAAGAAAAATCCTCTAAAGAGGACAGGTATGGCTCTAAACCAAGTAAACATACTTCTTCTAAAGTGGTGTGTTATTATGTCGGCGAGCCAGGGCATGTCATAGCTGATTGCCCTGTCAAAAGAAAAGGTGCTGGAGAAAAGAATGATCATCAGCATAAGGGAAAGAAGGAGAAATCCTTTAATGCTAAGAAGCAAAAGAGCTGGAATGACTCCTCATCATCAAAGTCAGAAAAAGAAGATGAAGCTGAAGCCTACATTGGGCTATTTTCTGCTGAAGAAGAATCTGTAGAGGCAGACTTCTTAGAGATGCTGCCAACTATTACTGGAGAAGCTGATGATGTTGTCATGTCTGAATAAGGGGTAGAAGACAGCCAATTCCTTTAACTGAGGAAGGACACATCCTGGGGCAGCCTAGCCCTAGTAAGGTACATTCTACACATTTTGTGTCAGATTATGTAACTAGTCCAGAGTCAGAAGCATCTGCATCAATAGATGAAGATGGTTCTGAATATGAAGGAGATGTCAATCAATTGATTGATAATTATGGAGAACTCTTGCAAGAACTGAAGAGAAGCAGGCTCCTAGCCAAAAAATAGGCTGAGGAGATTGCCTCTCTGAATCTGGTTGTTTCAGACTCAGTAAACATGCTGAACCTGAAGATAAATGAAGTCAGCAAGATGAAAAACATCACTATTATTCAGATGGATACAATCACCTTCAAAAATAACCACATTAGAAATCTTGAAGGTAAACTCCAAAAGGAGAAGGAGCTAGTGGCTAAGTTCTCAAAACCATATTCAGTATTGCCTTTGATTGATTCCTTCTCCTCCCAAAAGGGTAAGAAGGGATTAGGCTTCAAAGGGAGAACTAGAGCTGCCTATTCCAAAAGGAAGGGCAAAGCTCCAGTGCAACCACTGCCTCCAATTCATTTCAGGAAATTAGTACTACCATCTAACAGGTATGACCATGAGAACATTCATGATCACTGGGAGTATGGTGTTATGAATGGCAAGGGTGCTAGTGCCTACAAGACAACCCATGAAGAAATCCAAATGGCCCATCTTGGACTATTTGTGTTTGGTGTACTAGCCCCAACACTCAAAAATAAGGCTGCAACCCATTCTCAAAGTCTGTCAGTCCACAATCATACTAAAGGAAAGTCTATCAGCACACCAGACTTGGGTATATCTGAATCTATCAGGATCTTGCACTCTGAAAAGATGGTAGCTGCTGATAGGGTCCAAGATATCCCTAATACCTCTGCTGCCAGACATATCCCAAATAAAGTTGTTGCTGGAAGACTTAAGAAAAAGGTTGTTGTACCAGCTGGACTAAGAGCTGCTGACAGCAATATTGTTAAGCCAGCCCTCAGAAGAAGGTACAATATTTATGAGTGCTGGTGTTGTGACAAAGTGGGCCACTATGCCATTGATTTCTGGCATAATAATAGTGTCCAGAGAGATACTGCTGGCTTACCTGTCAGAAGAGCTGTAGGTAGGCATGTTAATTTTCAGTCTAACATACACCTAGGCCCCAATAAGAATTGGGGTCCTAAGGTTAAATGATTTATTTGGTGCAAGTAAGTCTAAGTGGTCATACCCCTATATGATATTTGGACAGTGGATGTTTCAGGAACATGACTGGAACAAAGAGCATGCTTAAAGAGTACACTCTAGTTGAAAATAGACCCAATGTTATCTTTGGTGGTTCAGAAAAGGGAGTAACCAAAGGGTTTGGTAAGATATTTAATGGCATAATCACTATCACACAAGTAGCTTATGTGAAGGGTTTGCAACAGAACATTATAATCATAAGCCGACTATGTGATCTTGGCTATGACATTTATTTCCTTAAGAATGAGTTAGGAAGTCAAGTGACCAAGGGGTCATCTTGACAGGCACTAGGAGAGGAAATGTCTATTGTCTCAATTTTGTTTGTGAGAGTAAGGACTCTCCTATATGCCTAGTTGCAGATGAGAAAACTTCACATTGTGTCCAATGGCACAAGAGGCTAGCTCATCTGAATTACAAGACCATAGGCAAAATCTTTAGTGAAGAGTTAGTAAGAAATGATCCTAAGGTGAAGTGCATTAAGGAGGGTATCTTCTCAGTATGCCAAAAGGGAAAGCAGACCAGGACCTCCTTCCAGAGCCTTGATACCAAAGACTCAGTGAGGTGTTTATACCTCCTGCATATGGATCTATTTGGTCCTATATCAGTTCATAGTGTAGGTAGAAAAGTCTACACCCTTGTGGTTGTTGATGACTTTTCGAGATTTTCCTGGGCGTTCTTTCTAAGGAAGAAAACTAAAACCCCTGATGTCTTCCAGACATTTGTTAGGAAAATTCAGAATGAACTTAACAGTACTGTGGTCAAAATCAGAAGTGACCATGAGACTGAGTTTCAGTCTGAATGCATGATAAGATTCTGTAAAGAGCTTGGGATTCATCAAGAATTCTCCTCTCCTAGAACACCCCAACAAAATGGGATTGCTGAGAGGAAAAACAGAACTCTCATAGAGACAGGTAGAACCTTGTTAAGTGACACATTTCTTCCAGAATATTTCTAGACTGAGGCAGTAAACACTGCATGTCATGTCCTTAACAGGGCTTCCATCACCAAAATCCACAAGAAAACTCCCTATGAGATTCTGAAAGTCAGAAAACCAAACTTATCCTACTTCAGGATTTTTGGTAGCAAGTGATATGTTCTAAACAATGGTAAGTCCTATATGACTAAGTTTGCTGCCAAGTCTCAAGAAGGGATATTTGTTGAGTACAATAACAATAGTAGGGCATATAAGATCTATAACTTGACTACTCAGGTTGTAGAAGAATCAGTACATGTTGTCTTTAATGAGTCAAACCTAATTAACTGCTAGCTGTCAAGCACCTCTTCTAGTTCTGCAGGTTTAAAGGATGTGATGGACAAGCTTACCATTAGGGAAATGGATCTAGCAGGACAAGATAAGGAAGAAGATGGGTGTTGTCCAGGGGGGAGATCAAGACTCACAAGCTGAGGATGAAGAACAGTCAGCTGAAAATAATGCAGTACAGCCAGCTGAAGACAATGAAGTTCAGCTAGCTGAGAACAATGCAGAACAACATACTGAAGTAAGGATGCCTCCAACAGAGAGACATCTAAAGGACCATCCAGCACACCAAATCATTGGTGATGCAAGACATGGTGTCCAGACAAGGAGTAAGAGCATAAACACAGCTCTATGTCCAAGCTTCCTATCACAAATAGAGCCCAAGAAGTTTGAAGAGGCAATCAAAGAGTCTTACTGGATTGGAGCTATGCAGGAAGAGCTGAACCAGTTCAAAAAGTGTAAAGAATGGAAGCTGCTTCCCAGACCAAAGGGACATAATGTCATAGGAACAAAGTGGATCTACAGGAACAAGCTAAATGAGAATGGCATTATTGTCAAAAACAAGGCCAGATTGGTGGCAAAAGGATACAGGCAAGAAGAAGGAATAGATTTTGACCAAACCTTTACCCCAGTAGCAAGGCAGGAAGCAATAACGTTATTCCTTGCTTCTGCTGCCTATCAAGGATTCAAAGTCTTCCAGATGGATGTGAAGTCAGCATTCCTGAATGGAGACTTAAAAGAGAAAGTATATATGGATCATCCACTAGGCATGCCCTAAAGAATCTCATTATTCTGCTGTAAAGAGAATTTTAAGATTTTGCAGGCTGCAAAGAAGATAGGAAAAGTACCACTGGCACATGTCAATTCCTAAGTGGAAGATTGGTGTCTTGGAGCAGCAAGAAGCAAACCAGTGTGGCTATCTCAACTGCAAAATCAGAGTACATTATAGTAGATAGTTGTTGTGCTTAATTGTTGTGGATACAACATCAGCTTGAAGATTACAACATCAAGATAAGTAGAACTCCTCTTAATTGTGATTATACAAGTGCAATTTCTATTGCTAGGAATCTTGTCTCACACAGCAGAACTAAGCACATAAAAATAAAGTATCATTTTATTAGGGAGCATGTTGAGAAAGAATACATTTGCCTAGAGTTCGTCTCCACTAACAAGCTAGTGGCTGATATCTTCACTAAGTCACTAGATGAAGCCAAGTTCAACACCTTCAAAATTGATTTGGGTATGTTGAACTTAGAATAGCTTCACGTACTCCCTAAGATATTAGGTTTGGTATAGGTTTGTTCTTTTAGCAGGTGCTGCAGACCTTGTGGAGAACAAGATGAGAGCAGGTGCTCCTATTAAGGGGGAGCAAGTCCAGCAGCTGCAGAACTAAAGGCTTTCAGGCTGAGAGCAGATGCTTCTTATCAAGAGGTATCAGTAGCTGTAGGACTAAAGACTTTCAAATGGTCTTTTCAAGTGGTGTAGAGACTTTCAGTAATACTGAATTTCAAGTGGTATCAAGACAGCTCTTTATAAGGGGCAAGTTAGTAGTTGCACTCCTGGATTCCTCTACATCAGCTAGGGGAGAGACAGACCTGTTACTCTTTCCTGACTATCTGAAGAGGTAAAAAAGGGGGAGAGATGAGACTAATCAAGCTCAAAGGGGAGAGATAAAATATGACTCTCTGAAAGATCAAACTCCTTCATGACAGAAACATAAGGGGAGAAATTCATGGGGAGAAAAGGTTGATCAAGCAAAAAAGGTCATGCTGAGAGGTAATCCTCTAAGGTAACTCGCCCTGTAGCAATCCAGGGGGAGTAGGTAAAGGGAGTAGGTAAAATTCAAGCTCACTAAATTTAATATAAGTTTTATTGCCTATATAATGTGTATCTCATTGACTAAGGAAATTGATCAATGGTTTTGACATCTTCAAATAAGGGGAGATTGTTGGGTCCATTGATCCTAATGGCCCTGATTTGATGATGTCAAACATGTCAATGACATAGACATAGTTGTATTTGATGCATGTTTAAGTTCATGCATACAGGTTAGTCTTTGTAATAATGATTGGACAGCTTGTTCAAGATACAATGATAGGTGGACTCAAGGTGATAGACTGGAAAGTAAGAAAAATGCCTAAGTACAAAAGCGTTGAGTGAAGCAAGCTCACTCAACGCCATTCAGCTAATAATGCTTAGAAAAGGCAGGCAGTTAAAGCTGACAGAATTGCAAAGGCAGAAATCTGGCTAAGTCCAAAAGCATTGAGTGAGCTTAACTCACTCAACGCCATATGGCCAGAACCGTTGAGACAAGGTTATCTTGTCAAAGCATAAGCAGCAGAAGCCATAATTTTGAAGTCTAGAAGCGTTGAGTGAAGCTTCATTACTCAACGCCATGCTAAGCCTGTCAACGCCAAAGCTTAAGGAGACAAAAAGTTCAACTAAGTGAAGTAGCGTTGAGTGAAGCTCACTCACTAAATGCCAAGTGAAATGGCTCTGAGTCTAGCCTTACTGTGAAGAATCCAGAAAATCGGCTAAGTCCAAAATCGTTGAGTGAGGTCAGCTCTCTCAACGCCATCAGACAGATAACTGAAGAATGGGCTAAAGGGAAAATAGTATTGAGTGAGGTCAACACACTCAACGCTCTCAACACCATCTAGCAAGAGCTGAAGAAATTTCTAAGTCTAGAACCGCTGAGACTACCATTCATCGAGCTGAGCTTAGCTTTAATCGACCGGAGTTCAGAGAATTCGTCGATCTCAGCTTTTACCTATAAGAAGGACACAGCTATCAAATTTCGTCGAACGGAGTTCAGGGATTTCGTCAAACTCAGCCTTCACCTGAAGAAAGAGCTGAGTTCGAAGTTCGTCGACATCAGCCTTCACCTGAAGAAAGAACCGGGCTGAGAGAATTCGTCGATCTCAGCTTCACTATTTCGTCGAGCTGAGCTCAGGTTTCATCAAACTGAGTTCAGATTTTGTCGAACGCAAAATTTCAGAAATGTTAGTCGATTTTGGCCAAGTCCAAAAGGATGCTGACTCAACAAAGTCAACAAGTCAACAAAGTTCAGATTCGATACAAAATGACATTAACGTCGCCATCAGTCTACAGTGGATCTCAAGTTAATTAAGCTGAGGTTTTTACCACCGTTAAAAATTGGGACACGTGTTGATCATCTTGTTATTTTGACGGGATTATAAATAGAATAAGTGATCGAGATCTGATTAAGAAGATTTTTCGAATTAAGTTTTCTGAAAAAACGAGAAACGGAGTTGTCGTCTTCATCCTCCAATATTGCAGAAGCCAAGAACTTCAAGTTCAAATCAGAAGGGATTCTGAGTAAGCTGTTGTGATCATCATCTGCTACATCAAGTTTAGAGTAATTCTCTGAGGAAGACGAATCAGCCTAGGCGTGCTCTAGCCGAAGTTATCTTTTTGATCCAAGCTGAGCTAGAATCTGAAGATCAATTCTCTGGATCAAAGAGGAAGATGGAATGGCTGATAACTGCTCAGTCCATATCAGGAGACATTCTTGAAGGAGAAGCAGATTGCCCTGCTAGTCTATTCCAGAACAAGCCAGGCTATAAATTCAAGATCAATGTATCATCTTGTTATTGGTAAGACAAAGTTAGGGTGAAAATCTGCTCAGTCCAGGTAGACAAACACAGAGACTTTCCTTGTTGTATGTAATTCAATTTTATTGAATAATTCTGTGTAAGATTCATTTTGAATTTGAGTGGTAAGGCTAAGGCCTGAGGTATAAGCCTGCTGTTATAATGGATGAGGTTGGGCAGGGATTTCCTGAGTTGTAAGCTTGGTTATAAAGGCTGAGGTAGGGCAGAGATTGCCTGAGTTGTAAGCCTGGTTATAAAGGCTGAGGTAGGGCAGGAGTGCCTGAGCTGTAGGAGTGTGGATTCACTCTGAGGTAGAGTTCTTGGGAAGAACTTGAGCTGTAGGATCTTGGAGATCTGAGTGGTAGGGCTTGCGCCTGAGTTGTAGGAGCCAATTGGGCCCTGAGGTGTAAAAGCTGAGGATCTGAGAAAGTGGAAGGAAGTTTGGCCGAATCTAGCTTATTGCTGAATAGGCGAAAGGGGGAAAGTGGATGTACCCATCAATTGGGGAACCAATATAAATCACTGTGTACTGTGCTGTGTGTACAGTAATTGTTGTGTGTGCTGTGATTGCTGTGTGTGATGTGATTGCTATGTTCAGATAATCTATAAGCTGCCAAGAATTTTTTAAATTGGACATATTCACCCCCCCCCTCAAGGTGTTTATTTGTTCTTGAAATCAAGACTTTCAGAGAATCCCCCATTAAAGGGGGGTCTGGGCTCTATTTATAGGCTTCATGGGTGGTTATGGAGGTTACGCGGTTATCTGCAGCCCATAACCACCATGATTGGTATCAATAGACCAAAATATTATATTTATTTTTACGGGACTATGCTTTAATATGCATGTTAATCTCGTTATGCGCAGACCATTCTATTTTTGGCAACGAATTATCTCCATTACGGGAGATCATGTGGGCGGTTACGTGGGTGGTTACCCACGTAACCGACAGCGGCGATCGTGGGAGCGTGATCGGGCGGTGGAGACAGGCTCCCTCGGACGGTCGGCGAACTTGCCGGCTAATTTTCCGGCGAGGTGGGAGATCGTTGCAAACGACCGGGAGAGCGGGTGGCGGCAATGTCGGCGACAGAAAGTGGGGAGCAACCGACGGTGGCGACGTCCGAGGAAGAGAGGAGTGACGGCGGCGGCGGCCGCTGGACAAATGAGCGACGATGGCAGCAGCCGGGGAGTTAGGAAATAACGGTGGTCGCGACATTGGGAGATGGCGGCGACGGCGGCCACGGGAGAAACAGACGACGATGGCGACAATCGTGGATTCGGGAAATAAAGGCGGCAGCTGCCGCGGAGTTGGGAGACGGCGGCGGCCGCGGCCATGGGATAAACGGATGACGATGGCAACGATCATGGAGTCGGGAAATAACGGCGGAGACGGCCACAACGTTTGAAGACGGCGGCGGCGATGGTCGTGGGAGAAACGGACGATGACGACGACGGTCGTGGAGTCGGAAAATAACAGTGGCGGCAGTCGCGGCGTTTGAAGACAGCGGCGGCGGCAGTCATGAAGTCTAGAAATAATGGCGGTGACGGCCGCGACGTTTGAAGACGGCGGCAGCGACAACCATGGGAGAAACGAACGACGGTGGCGGCATCCGCGGCGTTGGGAGATGGCGTCGACGACGGCCACATGAGAAACTGACGACGGCAGTGGCAGTCGTGGAGTCGGGAAAAAAGGCGGCGGCGGTCGTGACGGGGGGAGTCTGCGGTCGCGGGAGAAATAGATGACGGCAGTGGCGGAGGGCTGCAGTCGGCGATCGGCGGCGGCGGCGAGCGGCGGTTGGCGGCGGCGAGCGGCGACGGCGGTGGTTGTTGTTGAATGGGAGGCCCCATGATTTCTCCTATTGTGGTGGAGATCATGGGGAGTGGGTTGACTGGTCAAACCCATGATCACCACAATAGAAGAAATTACGGGGGGAGTGGTTAAATGCACCCCCTAGAGCTTTAAATGGGTCTTTATCCCCATCAATTGCCCCCCAAATCCTTTGTTGTCGGAGATTGGCACGAGCGAGAGAACAAGGATTTTCCCCATTCTCTTTGATCATAACGGCGACCGGTGAAAGGCCGGAAACGTCAGAGAGCGACGCCCGACGAGCCCAGGTAATGTTATGTTAAAAGATTTCTTGGGGAAAGATGAGATGGCAAGAGAAAGCGCCAACGCACCCAAAAATGGGGGCCCCTGGCGCCTTCATGGCCGGGCGGCGCGACGGAGGCCACTACGCGGGAACGCGAGAAGCCGCACGGACCAAGTCATGCGGGTCCGCGCACACCTGGATGTGTGCGTACCTGGGCTCAGTGAGCGCACAATGCATGCGTGCACTGGATGCACGCGCGCGTACTGATCACTCTATGCGTGTGCGCTATGCGTACACACTGGGCGCCCGCAGTGTGTGCACAGCAACGCGCAGAGCGCATGCTGAGAGTGCGTGCCCGATGCGTGCGCACAGCTCACCAGGCCGCGTGTGCCTGGATGCGCGTGTGTGCACGTGCATCGGGCCGTGGGGGTGTGTGCCTAATTGTGCGTGGGCTAATGTGCATGTGCGGGCGTGCATAAGTACGGTGTAGATAAAATGTGCAGATGGTGCACTGACCTCTGAGCAAAGTGGTCACTGGTTTGTGCGTACAACAAAGTGCACATGAGGTGTAGAGGTTAGATTGTATTGGGGATGGCTTGTGTGCAAGGATTTGTATGTATGAGATGTGTAATGTGCATCGTACATGCTTGGGTATATGCTCATGAGGTGTGCTTAATGCAGGCAATGTGTTCTGATTGTGTGTAAGAGTGCAGTGTGCACAGAATGGTAAGATACACTTGCAAGAGTGGAGATAAGATATTGCACGCGGTGATGGTCCTGTTTTGAAATGTGTGGTGGGCGCGGGATGCGCGAGGTGAACGTTTGGATTTTATGTGTGCATGGCGCGATATGCACAATCGTGCTTTATTTGTGTGCAAAGTGCATGATATGTGACATGTACACGAGGTGCGATGTGCACAACATGTGATGTGCATGGTGCATTGAAAGTCTCTAGTGTCAACTAAATCCACCTATGGGGGTGGGGGGGGGGGGGGGGAATAGCTGTCGTGCAGTATTTTGCGGAATTTAAATTACCTGCACAAATAAACAAACACAGCACAGAAAAGCACACAAGCAATTATAGTGGTTCCCCAATTTGGGTACGTCCACTCTCCCCCTTCGACCTATCTCCCACTAAGGGACGACTCGGTCACTTCACCAAACGAATTGAAATCCAATCCTCACACTACAGAAGGAACCCTTCCAACCAAAGGAGTCACTACTCCTCCACCACGGGTTGCACCCAACCCTTATAACTAGGAATAAAAATTCCTTTACAACAAAACAAAAATTGAATGTATAAGAAATACAAACAACGCTTATGGAGAATCTGATGTCCCTCTTCGTTCGTTGAATCTTTATTGAAAGAGACAAAGAGTCCACGACCGGAGTACTCTCTTTGAGAGGATCTTGTCAAGATCGGTGGCGGCAAGTGATTGCGGCGGCGATGCTTTGTAGATCCAAACTTCTTGACGAAGCAAGCAAGGTCTACCAACGATCTCAATCAGATCAATCGTCTCAATTGATTCGGAATGAAGAACTAACCTCGTTAAACAAATCGAGAGACAAGAGATCTCAAGAGAGAAGCGTGAGACGCTAGGCTTGCCTCGGTGCTGTCGTCGGAAGATCAGAGATGATCGGAGAAGAAGTCGACGACGAACTGCGAGCGCGATCAGCGATCGGCAGTTTCCGCGATCTGCTAGGGCACGCTCGACTACTTTTTATTTTTCGTGAATGGATGGATTGCCCGGTATGTACAAATACGCGAGTATATATACTGGAAGCCAACCCTAAACCACCGTTGTGGGGCCCATAAGAAGAAACCCTAGTCCCGGCCAAAACAGCGCACATCGATCTTGGTTCGGTCCAGCGAACGGAAAATTTGCCTAAGGAAAAATCGGCGAGAATCGCTGGTGATTCCCATCGAAGTCGGCGGGAATCACTCACAATTCCCGTCGAATTTGCCTTGGCGGAATTCCAGTTGGAAATCTGGTCATCCGGAGGGAATCAGCGGGAATGCAAGGTGATTCTCGTCGAATCGGCGAGAATCACTTGGTGATTTCCGTCGATTCTGCCTTAGCAGAATTCTTGTAGGAGGACAGTCAGCCGGATGAAGTCGGCGGGAATCACTGACTGATTCTCGACGATTTGGCGAGAATCACTAATTATTCCCGTCGAATCGGCGAGAATCACTTAGTGATTCCCGTCGATTTTGACTTAGACGAACTTTTCTCTTCCTTCCTATGAACTTGGTCTTTGACCCATCTTTGCTCATCTTCTGCTCTTGATCTATCTTGACCCTGTACTTGAAAATAAGTGCACTCTAATAGAGAGAGCACACGTGAGTCAACACACTGATCTGCTCAACGAGGGATTACGTTGTGCAGACCCGTGTATATTGACTCACTGCACCCTAACATTGGTGTGTACTTAGCATGGAATAGTTGCAAGCACAACTTGATAGAAAATCATCAAATACATTGTCAATTCAACTTAGGTTGTTCAGAGGCTTCTTCAAATCAGGTACATTGTGGATACAATACCCAACATGCATAATAGGTGCCGCGTGCACAATGCACGCTACATATGCGATATGCACAAGGTGAAATATGTAAGGTGCATTGAGCGCTTATTTGTAGAAGGGAAGAGGTCGCTGAGATGCGGAGTTTCTGGTACCCCCGATTATGTCACCGGGTACCTCTTGTAAAAGGTCGGAAGGAGAATCTTTTTGCAATGAGGTGCATGGATGCAGACACGGTGCCTCCAAAATGAGACCTCAGTTGGCGAGGTTCAAGTTGTTCTGCGTAAGTTTGGGGTTCAACGTCGTTTTCCGCGAGACTAGCTCACGACTTTTGCGTTGGTTTTCATTGCATCTTAAGGCGCATGAGGCTGGCTCACGGCGGAGATTGCACAAGACTGGCTCGCGGCGGAGATTGCACGAGACTGGCTTGCAGCTTGGTGCACACGAGGCTAGCTTGCGGCGAAGTTTGCACGAGTCTTGCTCGCGGCTTTAGTGCGCACAAGGCTGGCTTATGGGGAAGTTTGCATGAGTCTGGCTCGAGTATTTAGCGCGCACAAGGCTGGCTTGCGGGGAAGTTTGCACGAGACTGGCTCACGGCTTAGTTTGCACGGTTTCAGTCCGCGCCTTTGTTTGTACGGTTCCAGCCCGCGGCTTTGTTTGTGTGGGTTATAATCACAGCTTTGTCGTGAGAGGGGCAGGCCCCCACGAGGAGTTTGCATGAGTAGAGCTTGCGGCTTAGTTTATGTGTGTTGTAATTGCGGCGTAGCTGTGAGGGTGGCAGGCCCCCACTAGGAGTTTGCACGAGTCGGGCTCGCGACTTATTTTACGCGGGTTGTAATCGCGGCATAGCCGTGAGGTGGTAGGCCCCCACGGGGAGTTTGCACGAGTCGGGCTCGCGGCTTATTTTACGCGGGTTATAATTGCGGCTTAGCCATGAGGGGGCACGGGGAGTTTGCACGAGTCGGGCTCACAGCTTATTTTGCGCGCGTTAGTTTGCGCCGTTCAAGCCCACGACTTTGTTTGTGCGGGTTACAATCGCAGCTTTACCGTGAGGGGGCAGGCCCCCACGGGGAGTTTGCACTAGTCGGGCTCGCGGCTTAGAGCTGAAGAGTCCAGGATCCCTTTTGGGCCGATCTAAACACTCTGTAAGAGGAGAGGCCAGAGTCCCTTGTTGGGATTACTGAACACTCTGTAAGAGGTGAGGTCATAGTCCCTTGTTGGGAATACTGAACACTCTGTAAGGGGAGATGCCAGAGTCCCTTGTTGGGAATACTGAACACTCTGTAAGAGGAGAGGTCAGAGTCTCTTATTGGGAATACTGAATACTTTATAAGAGGAGAGGCCAGAGTCCCTTGTTGGGAATACTGAACACTCTGTAAGAGGAAAGACCAGAGTCCCTTGTTGGGAATACTGAACACTCTTTAAGAGGAGAAGCCAGAGTGCCTTGTTGGGAATACTGAACACTCTGTAAGAGGAGAGGCTAGAGTCCCTTGTTGGGAATACTGAACACTCTGTAAGTAAGTCATCAATAAGATTGGAAATAACACTTATTGTTTATCTCACGAATGTTAAATGCAAAATACAAGCAGTGATGATGGAGATCTGGATGCTCATTTGGAAGAAAGAAAACTCTTCTTTGAGATGTTCATCCATGGGATCATCTCAGTGCCGGATCATTCTTGACATGTTGATTCAGAGCCTTTGTTTTGGGGAGAACTCTCGAGGTACCCAAGGCGAACGAATCATTCGATTTCTGTCTTCAGTCTTGAACAATCTTCTGTCTTATGCCCGTGACCTTGATGCAAGTTGCAATACTTAGATTGGTCTCCTAAATTTGGAGTAAGATCCCTTGGCCTTTGGAGAGACGGATGGTTGCGTATGGCGAGCAACACTTCCGTTCGCGAAGTGTTAAAGGGAGTGAAAGCTTGATGTTGGTGATGCCCCTAGTCTGTCGAGAGTTGACGCGACACGAGTTGCTCTTTTTGGGAACCGACTGTGGTGTCAACCCCTGCTCTCGCTGTCTCTTTGAATTGCTTTTGAATTATTAGCAGTGTGCTTCGATTGCACCATCAGCGGCGATCTAGGAATCGATCTGTTGAACAAGATCAGAATAGCTGGGTATAGTCTCTCGTACTAGTTCGGAGTGGAATCCACCAGGGCAAAACCCTCTAAGAAGAAATCCACGTAGGAGCATAAATTTTATTCCAGGGATTTGTCTTGCTTCAGTGGTGAAACGACGAAAGAAATCTTTATGGGTTTCCCCTTCACTTTGACGGATACCGGATAGGTGCAAAGTCGTTGAATATCCGGCGGCTGGCGATAAACTGATCCATGAATTGTTGTGTTAGTTCTGCAAAATATTTGATTTCTCCTTCCTTTAGGGACATGAACCAGGTGCGAGCTTGTCCTTTCAAAGTTGTCAGGAAAGCTTGACACAATAGTTGATCTGAGGCATTGCAAAGTTGCATCAGGATTGTGAAGTACTTTACGTGCTCTGACGAGTCACTTGCACCATCATATGTCTCTATCTTTGGGAGCTTGAAACCTTGGGGGATTGGGTGTGCTTGAACCTCAGGTACATATGGAGAGTAATTGAAAGAATTCAATAATAAACAACAAATCACCTAATGGGGGGGGGGGGTGAATAGGTTCAATTCTTTATAATAGGCAGTTTTAGGATTTTTAACTAGCAAATCTACTTATCCAATCATTCAAGCATCATAAATAATTAGATTAAGCAAAAAACATAGCACAGAGACACATAAATTTATAGTGGTTCCCTAATATTTGGGTACATCCACTTTCCCTCTTCGCCTATCTAGCAATGAAATAGATTCGGCCCAACTTCCACTTTTCTCAGATCCACAGATCTTACCACTCAGAACCCTTCCAGGTTCTAATAACTCAGACTTCTTCAAGTCCTACAGCTCAGATCCTTCAAGATCCTACAACTCAGATTCTTCCCAAGAACCCTACGTAAGAGTTTTCCAACTCCTACCTTAGGCAACATGCCCTACCTTAGCCCTTATAATTACAGGCTTACCACTCAGAAAGATAGACTTTCCTACACTCAGATCTATATAGATCCTATAGTTGTGATTACAATGTTTTAAGAATTTCTTTACCCAAAGAGAGAGAAAATGGGGTAAAGTGTTCTTGACCAAATCTTGAGAGATTTGTCTTCTTCTGATCCTTGCATCTTTGGATCTGATTCAACCTTACTTAGCTTCTTCAAAGCTTCTTGAAAATAGAGAACTAGGTTGAATCTCTCTTGAGCAGATGAAGGTGATCTTGAATCAGCTTCCTTCTTCTCCTTCTTCTTATTACAGAAATGATTTTGTAATCCTTACTGATCTCCCAAGATTTCTCTTCGTCTCTGTGTTTTTTTGTGTTGTGTCTCATTCTCTTTAATAGCACTGTTCTATTTATAAAAACACAGCAGAGGTAACCGGCTGAACCGATAGCTGACTAACATCTGATAGTTCTGACATCTAACAACTTTGATAGTTATGTAAGATGTCACTTATTAGATCTATAAATCTGCAACTTGGTCTTCAAAACAGCAGACAACATCGAGACAGATCTTCTTCATAATGTATTGACACTGATTTCAAAATGTGTCGACACAGATTTTGAATGTGTCGACACAGCTATCTAGATGTCGACACTTTGCCTTGATGTAGTCGACAGACATCAATCTCTGTCGACACAGCTTTTCTTTAAAACAATTGTCAACCCAAGTCCTGAGTATCGACATATCAGCTTCAACTTGCTGTCAGCACTACTAGTCATAGTGTGTCGACACTAGTTCTAAGTGTCGACACAGTTTATCTTCGACTCAGCATTCAGGATGTCGACTATGATCATTTAAGTCGACACAGCTTGTGTTGGCTGATATCTGTGTGTCGACACAAGTTCCGTGTAACAAAACAGCTAGTGTAGACTGATACTCCTGTGTGTCGACACAAGTCCTGAGTGTCAACACAGCTTTGCTCTTGCTCTCGACACAGCTTCTTCACAAGTGTCGACACTGACCGAGTGTCTCGACGCTTTTATACTTAGACAAATTTCTGCATTACTGAGCCTGCACAAATAAACTTAAACAAATGTAAGAAGCGAATTAAAACAAGCCGGAAATGGTATAACAGAAATTTTATTATCAGAAAAAGGTATCTATTACAAAGGTATGGCCTCCCTTATATAGAATGGAGGAGAGAAGAGAGAATACAAATAAGAGATGTGAGACTAAAAACACGCGGACTGTACAAACACAAACCGCACAAGCCGCGCGGTTAGACAGAAGGGCTAACTGCCCGACCACTGCCAGAGAGAGAGACAAGCCGCCATGTGAGACCGTTAGACCGCCTGGTCTCCAAGTCGCCAGTGACAAACCGCTAGACCGCTTGGACCTCAAGCCGCAACACAACAACCAAACCGCTGAAGGCAAACTGTCAGACCGCTCGGTCAATAACCCGCAAAGCCAGACCGCCAGACCGCCCGGTCTCCAACTTCAACACTCCCCCTCAAGCTGGAGCATATATGTCGATCATGCCCAGCTTGTCACATATATGAAGAAACGAGGCGGATACTGGCTTGGTGAAGATGTAAGCCAGCTCTTTTTCAGACGTGACGAAGGGGGTGCAAATTTGTTCCTTCAGAATCTCTTCACGAATGAAATGACAGTCGACCTCAATGTGCTTGGTTCGCTCATGGAAGACTGGATTTTTGGAGATGTATATAGCAGCCTTGTTGTCACAGAACATAGGTAGAGGATGGTTGTAGAACTCTCCTAAATCCAACATGAGAGACCGTAGCCATTTTAGCTCACAAGTGGTCGATGTCATACTCCGATACTCTGCTTCAGCACTGGACCTGGAGACAACAGACTGCTTCTTGCTCTTCCAGCTTACTAGATTGCCCCCAACAAAAGTACAGAAACCGGAGGTAGACTTGCGGTCCCCTTTGCATCAGCGTAACTCGCATCTGAGTATGCTTCAACCCTCAGATGATCATTCTTCTGAAAGAGCAATCCTTTCCCTGGGGCTGCTTTGACGTACTCCAAGATCCGCAAGGCGGACTGTAGATGGCACTCCCTGAGAGCTTGCATGAATTGACTCACCTTGCCCACAGCATAGGAAATGTCGGGCCTAGTCACGGTGAGGTATATGAGCTTACCAACCAGACGCCTGTACCGCGAAGCATCTGAAAGAAGAGGCGAATCATCTGTCCAGGTTTTGTCTTCTCCAACAGCCATGGGACATCGGGCAGGTTTGGCCCCAGTCAATCCTGCTTCTTTTAAAATATCAAGGGCATACTTACGCTGAGAGAGGACTAAAGAGTTGGGCTTCCGAGAGATTTCGATCCCCAAAAAGTACTTCAGAGAACCCATATCTTTCGTGACCAGATGTTGGCGAAGATGCCGCTTTGTCAAGGCTACCCCTTCCTGGTCATCGCCAGTGAGAAGAATATCATCAACATATACTGCAAGAACCACCAGTCCCGAAGAGGTTTTGCGAATAAATAGAGAGTGATCAGCAGAGCTGCGAGCAAAACCAACGGCCGCCACGATGCCGCTGAACTTGTCAAACCAAGCTCGAGGGCTCTACTTGAGGCCATAGATTGCCTTCTATAGCCGGCATACTCGTGTCTCCCCCTGAGCAACATACCCAGGAGGTTGCTCCATGTAGACGGCCTCCTGAAGATCACCATAAAGGAAGGCATTCTTGATATCTAGCTGGGAAAGTGGCCAGTCTTTGTTGACCGCCACAGAGAGAAGGACCCGTATAGTGCTGAGACGAGCCACGAGAGAGAAGGTGTCAAAGTAATCAACCCCATAGGTCTGAGTAAAGCCCTTAGCCACCAGGAGAGCTTTATAACGGTCCACAGTGCCATCTGGGCAAAATTTGACCACAAAGACCCAGCAACAGCCAACAACATCTGTATCAAAGGGAGGAGGGACAAGAGTCCAGGTACCCCGCTCTGTTAGGGTCGCCATTTCCTTATCCATGGCCATCTTCCAGTGAGGAATAACAAGGTCCTCCTGGTAGGAACGAGGTGTGGTAGTGGCAGAGATAGCCAGCGCAAAGGCCCTGCGAGAAGAGGTAAGACGATCATATGAAACAACAACAGCAAGGGGGTGTAGGGTACACGTCCGCACCCCTTTGCGAAGAGCGACAAGAAGATCCATGTCGGCGGGCTATTTGGTATCCAGAGCATCCGTGGCAGAGAGAGCTGGCCCGGGAGGAGAGAGCGACGGCAGCGGAGATGAGGGAGATGGAGGCAGAGAGAGAGGCGGAGGGAGAGGAGTGGGCGGAGACGGAGGAGGGGAGGATATCGCAGTAGGAGACGAGGGAACGAACTGAATAACAGGAGAATCAAGGGTGGGGGGGGGGAAGAGACGAGGAGTCATCCGAGAAGTAGGAGGCATTCTCGAAGGAGGCATTCTCGAAGAAGGTAACATCAGCGGAGACGAACTGCTTACGAAGAACAGGGTCAAAGCAGCAGTAGCCTTTCTGAGTGGCGGAGTACCCCAGAAAGACACATTTGGTGGAGCGAGGGGAGAGCTTATCACAGGTGGTAGATGGGGCATGCACAAAAGCAGTACACCCAAAGATTCAGAGGGAGAGGAAAAGGCTCCTTGCCTGGATAAAGGATGGAAAAAAGGGGTTTTTCCATTGAGAACGGAGGAGAGAATGCGATTGATGAGATAGCAGGCAAGAAGAACAACATAGCCCCAATATGAGCGAGGGACATGCATTTGAGTCATCAATGTGCGAGCGACATCGAGGAGGTGACGGTTTTTGCATTCCGCCACCCCATTTTGTTGGGATGTATAGACACAGCTTGTCTGATGAATAACGCCATGTTGTACACAGAAGGAGGTAAAAGCATGACTTAATTACTCTTTTGCATTATCAGAGCGAAAAGTTTTAATACCAACACCAAACTGATTTTTGATTAAATGATAAAAGGAGGTCCATATATTAAAAAGTTCAGAGCGATCTCGTAAGAGATACACCCAAGTACATCTAGAAAAATCATCGATAAAGGTTACAAAATAAGAACTACCCCGACCAACAGTAAGGGTAGGAGCAGACCCCCAAATATCAGAGTGGACTAGATCAAACGGACGAGTAGAGCCCCGACCTTGCTTCGGCGGGAAGGAGGAACGATGATGCTTGCCAAGTTGACAGGCTTTGCAATTGAGAGGAGTATTGGAGGGAGGGAGGTGGGGTAGAAGCTGATGTAGAAGCCGTGGTGGAGGATGACTGAGACGGAGATGCCACTGGAGAAGATCCGTACAAGACGAAGAGAAGACGGACAAAGAGGAAACATTATCGAGGAAGTAGAGGCCACCGCTATCAGTCCCAGTAGCAATCGTCCGCTGGGAGCTCGGATCCTGAAAAGAACAAGAAGATGGAGTAAACGTTACAGAACATTGAAGCTGCTTGCACAAAGAAGTAACCGACAATAGATTGCACGGAAACTTGGGCACATAGAGAGTGTCCTCTAGCCGAAGGGATGGAGTAACATGAACTACTCCTGACCCATGAACCGGGGAGGGAGAACCGTCTGCAATGAGGACCGGGGGCAACCGATCATGCTGTTCGAGGAGAGAGAAGCATTGAGGATTGCCCGTCATATGATTAGCTGCTCCAAAGTCGATAAGCCATTTACCTTGAGTGACAACATGGGCACTACCTGATGATGTGACCACGGAAGCAGACGGCTTGGAAGAGGAGGCGGAAGAGTCACCCGAGGGGCGAAGATGGGGATGCTTCGTCCAACAGCGGTCAGAAGTATGTCCGGTGCGGCCGCAGTGAGAGCAGAGGTAGCGGGAAGAAGGACGTCCGCCAGACTTATGACTGCGGCTACCAGAGCCACTCCGCTGAGTTTGATGAGCATAGTTATCCGGTGGAGAAGGAGCGGGCAGAAGCGGGCGCTGAAGGAGAGAGGTGACAGCGGCGATGCGAGCAGCGGTGGCATCTAAAGTAGGAGATTCCGTCTTACCCAGAATTTGTTGGCGGATCATGTCATAAGTGTCAGGAAGACGTAGCAGATAACACACAACTAGAAGCTCCTGGAAGTGCTTGTGTTGTTGAGCTAGATCCGCAGAAAAGGGGCGATTCTGAAGAATCTCAGCCCCAAGAGCTTGAACTTGTTGGTAGGCAGCAGTAGGAGACAAGGTAGGCCGGGCAAAGAGGTCCGCATACAACGTATAGATGCGGGACGTCTGAGCCCCTTTGGAGTATAGAGCAGCAAGATGAAGCCAAGCGGCCTTCACCATCTCATCATGACGGATGACGGGAAGGCACTCATCAGATAGACTGTTAGCGAGCCAAGTACGCACAAGCGCGTCACTCGCATCCTAGTCATCAAAGAGAGGTGAAGTGGTAGGAGGGGGGGTCATCAACGAGATTGTGGCGTTTGCGTTGCGAGCGAAGGAGAAAGGTGAAAGAGACGCTTCAATCCGAGTAGTTGGAGCCGACAAGCTTGGAAATGGTGCCAAGGTTCCCGGAAGGAGTAGGAGGTAGAGGCGGAGCCGGATTGGCAACAGGGGTGGTGGCAGGAGTGGTGGCAGTGGAAGCATCAGAAAGAGCCATAAGAGCAAAAAACAGGAAGCCACGCGGTTAGGAAACAAGCCGCGCGGATAGGCAGAAGAAAAACTGCAGCGGTCAGGATGTCAAACATTAGCGGCCAGAAAGACCACGACCAAGCCGCAGTATCAAGCAGAGGGGTAGAAGTCGAGCGGCAAGCAGACAGTCCGCTCGAACAGAAGCACAAGATAAGGCAAGGCACACGGCGATAGGTCGCGACGAACAAGGCGACAGATCGCAACGAACAAGGCAACAGGTCGCACACACAGAGGGCAACGACAAGGAGAGAAGGAGACCGCGCGGACAGGGCGCAAGCCGGAGAAGCAAGTCGCGCGGACAGAGAGGGCTCACAGAATCAGGAGGAAAGGATCGATTCCTCTGATACCATGTAAGAAGCGAACTAAAACAAGCCGGAAATGGTATAACTGAAATTTTATTATCAGAAAAAGGTATCTATTACAAAGGTATGGCCTCCCTTATATAGAATGGAGGAGAGAAGAGAGAATACAAATAAGAGATGTGGGACTAAAAACACGCGGACTGTACAAACACAAACCGCACAAGCCGCGCGGATAGACAGAAGGGCTAACCGCCCGGCCACTGCCAGAGAGAGAGACAAGCCGCCATGTGAGACCGTTAGATCGCCTGGTCTCCAAGTCGCCAGTGACAAACTGCTAGACCGCTTGGACCTCAGACCGCAACACAGCAACCAAACCGCTGAAGGCAAACTGTCAGACCGCTCGGTCAATAACCCGCAAAGCCAGACCGACAGACCGCCCGGTCTCCAACTTCAATAACAAACATCAAATACAAGATGATATATGTCATTAATTTAAGTGAGGCTTCTCCAAATCTGGTACAATTACCAATGTACCCAACAATCTCCCCCTATTTAGAGAAGTCATAACCACAAATCAATGATATACACCATTATAATAACCAGCAAAATTAATGATGTACTAACAAACACAGACAGGGTTAATCATTATACAGAAAATATATATGTTACAAAGTAAGCATATCCATCACAAAAACATATAACATATAAACAGATAAAATCAAACAGATTTACCCAACTAAGAAATTATCCCATCATTTCAAATTATATCTGACTTATAAAATTCAAGAATGTCTAGTAAGAATAACATTATTACATAGTTCTAAATTTTAAGACATAAAAGACTCTAAGTCAGCTTGGGTTCCTTGATCACAATTCTTTTGCCAGGTTGAATCCTAGCTTGTACATTAGCTTCTGTGTCATCAACCAGCTTCTTTCCTTTCTGATCCTTCTTCTTGAGCTCTTCAGCTTTGATCTTTTGCCTTTCAAAGTAATAAAAAGGTTTTGGGAAATACTTGATAGGCTCCACCGAGTTAGTAGGTATCTTCCCATCTTTAAGATCTCTTCTGAACTAAAATATGGCATCCTGCCGCTCCTGATATTTACTCCATTCTTGTTCAGAATACCATTTGCCTCTATCATGCATATTTTCTTTCACAACTTTCCAAGTAGTTAGAATAATATTCCTAGAGTTTGGACTCCATTGTTCAAAATCAGGCTTTAATTCTGCCTGTTCTCTAAACTTTTTCTTAGACAACTGAGCTTCTTTTTCTCTTTGAACTACAACTGCAGGCATTTCAACTTTTTCAAGAATAACATTATGTGCCTCCTGTGGAGGGCTATACATTTGGTGAACTTCCTGTTGGATTTCTTCAAAATCAGAAGGAGGATAAATAACTTGAGCTACTTCCTACTGAACCCCTTCAATATAATAAGGTAGAATTCCAGATTCAGCAGTGTTGTTATCATCACAAAGGGGTGGATAACCAAGAGTTGCTCTGATGCTATTTGATATCCATTTAGCATGATCAGAGCTTGCTTTGACTAATACTCTCTCCCCCTTTATGACTTCTCTTTCTACATGATCTCTCAGATTATCCTTTTGAAACCTTACCTGATCAGCCAGATAATTTGTTCCTTCTTTGTAGTAGGTCCTGAACTTCTTCAGTTGATCAGAAATAGTTGTTTGATGCCTGGATTGCTGTTTGGACAGCTGCTAAATCTTCTATGATTTGCTTGGACACTTCAGTCTTTATAGCAGTGACACTAGTCTCAATTTTTGTTAGAATAGCATGATGTGAGTCTTTGAGATTTTCATTCATTCTAATTTGATTGCAATGTCCTCTATTACAGTCTTAATCTCCTGTTATTGCTAGGCCAAGTAAACTACAGCATTACTGATAGAATCGATTTCAAGATAACCCAAACACCTAGAGGGGGGGTGAATAGGTTTTTATCTTTTTTACTTAAGGCAGAATAAGAATTCGGTTCTTTAAAGAGAATCTAACAATTCTACAGCTATCACAGCAACCACAACACAGAATTCACAATCACACACACATCACAGATTGCACACTGGTTTATAGTGGTTCCCTAAGGTCTGGGTACATCCACTTTCCCCCTTCACCTATCCAGCTGTATGCTAGATTCGGCCTAACTTCTTCCTTCTTCTCAGATCCACAGATCTTATAGATCAGAACCCTGAAAGGTTCCTACAACTCAGAACCCTGAAAGGTTCCTACAGAACCCTGAAAGGTTCCTACAGAACCCTGAAAGGTTCCTACAACTCAGAATGTATCCATACTCCTACACCTCAGGCTAACAACCCTACCTCAGCCTTGACACAAGGCCTACAACTCAGAGAATGATTTCTCCTACACTCAGACTCAAAAGTCTTACCACTCAGAGATCTATATCTCCTACACTCAGCCTTTATATTATAGGCTTACAACTCAGATCTTGAAAGATCCTACAGAATGAAAAATCTTATAGATTGACTCTTACCCTTGTTGAGAGAGAAAGGATAAAAGGTTTCTTGATCATCTATTGATAAAACTGATTGCTGAGATCAACTTGTTCTTAGCTTTCTTCAAAACTTCTTGAATCTGAACTCAGTAGGGTTGATCTTCTTTGAAGTTGACTGGCTGGCAGCTTCCTTCTTAGATTTCAGAAATAGATCTGAATTCTTCTTAGCAGATTTGTTCAGGATCTGCTTCTTAAGAGACTTGTAAATGTCTCCTTCTTTATTTCAAATAGCTGGAGGTCTCTCTCACTCTCCAAATCTTCTGAAGTTTCTTCTGAATTCTTGTTTGAATTCTCCTTAGACAAATTCTGAGTAGATTGCCACTTCAGATTGTCTTCTTAGATCTTCTCACGAAAATCTTCTTCTGTGTGGCGTGCTCTTTCTTGATCAATGATCAATACTTCAAATGGTTATTCATTTTTTCGTATGTTTTGATTTGACAGAATCCGTCTTTATATAGACTCCATCCATGGTAACCGGCTGATCCGGTTTCTAACCAACTTCTGACAGTTCTGATAGCTTCAGCAAACTTGTTGGAATTCACAGCTGTCAAGTTTTCAATTATTTCTTGAACCTTTGTCTTTGTCAGCAAAGCATCAAGACTGATCTTCATTATGTGTCGACATAAGTAGATTAAGTGTCGACACAAGCTTTGGTGATATCGACACAGCTCCTTTGGTGTCGACACTGCTTCTTGACACTGCATCTGTAGAATATGTCGATACTGCTTCTTTGTGTCGACACAGTCACTTCTTCACTTCACAGCAATCAACTTTATTGAAACTCTGCTGTGTGTCGACACAAGTCTTGTGTGTCGACACAGTTGATATAGTCTAAGAATTCTGTGTGTCGACACTGCCTCAAGGTGTCGACACAGCTGATGTCGACTAAAAATTCTGTGTGTCGACACTGCTTCCAGGTGTCGACACAGTTGATGTCGACTAAAAATTCTGTATGTTGACACTGCTTCCAGGTGTCGACACAGTTGATGTCGACTAAAAATTCTGTGTGTCAACACAGTTGCTTCTGGTGTCGACACTGCTTTTCCAAGTGTCGACACAGACTTTCTTAAGTGTCGACACATGGACTTAGAAACTTTTTTTCCTGCATTTTAGCATATTCTTAACCTGCACATATAAACTCAAAATAATATCAAATACACCTTGATGTATATCATTGAGCTAAGTGAGGCTTCTCCAAATCAGGTACACATTTTCCTTTGTACCCAACAATTACCTCCTTTATGGAAGCAATCTGTCATCTCTTTTTGATTTTGATTGACTTCAAATCTGATGGATTTGATATCCCGTGCCATCTGAAATTGCAGGTCCTTATGAGTCTCACCCACATATTTTTCAAGAGTAGTTCTTTGCTCATCCATCTTCACTTGCAGTTGCACCAAAAGTGAACTGAAGTATGCTGTAGGAGCTGTTGTTGGTGGGGCAGTCTTCAAAGCTTTCTTATAACCTATTCTTTTCTTCCTTATTTCCATTAGTTTCCTCTTCTTTAGCTCTGAGGCTTCTTGTTCAGCTTCTGATTCTGAGAAACTGGCTACATCCACAGCCTGAGGCTGGTTATCAGGAATATGTACTGGGTCAAGGTCTGGTAACTCCACCTCAATCTATGTATCTTCTTGGAGTATGTTATGGTTGTCCTTCTGGACTTCTTTCAAAGTATCAGATGGAGGAATATTGTCCTCAGTAGCCCCAGTCTTCTCCCCGTGGACATCAGCTTCTGAAACAAAGGTCTCTTTCTCAGCAACTTAAACTAGCACAGTTTGTGCTTCTGGCTTATCTACCATAGCAACATCCTTGTTGATATCCTTGAGAACCTCCAGGACAGTGAGATGAGCTGCTTCACTGTCCAAGATAATCTCTGTGAAGTCTCCCCCTGGAACTGAGGACACTTGAGGATGTGGCACTGAATCATCTTCCCTTTGAGATTGTACTTTATTTACATCCTCATCAGAACTGAAAACCACAACCTCTTCTGAATCACTAAATGATTCTACAATCTTTGCTGCTGATTTATTTTTCTTTAGTTCTTTTTGATGTTGCACAGGAGTTGGAGTCTCTTTGGTCAGTACCCTGTCCCATCTTGACAAGATTCTAGTGTCCATTCTCCTCATATGATTGATTTTAGCTCCTGTAACTTGATTTAGTATCTCTGGCATTACTGAGACCAGATACAAACTCAGGATCCTGCCTAAGTTAGGCTTCTTGATCCCTTCCTTGATCCTGTCAAAGACTATTGTCGACCAGTCATTCTTGAGATTGAATATTAATCTTATCATTAGGCTGAACATGAAGGAAGATATCCTGTCATGTCCCCCTTTCTTGCACAGTATAAACTTCTCAATCACTTCAGAAAGAAATTTCCCTTGGGAATTCATTCCTTTTCTGTTCATTGAGGATCCAATCTTTATGGCTGCATTCAGACACCACCATTGGAGTCCCTCTGCTATCTTGTCAGAATCAACCTCATCTTCTTCTTTGAGCGACGGCAGTTGGAGTACCTTGCTCAGACTTTTAGAAGTAAGCTTTATCTTCGTCCCAAAAACTGTTGACCTAATCTTGTTTCTAGTTGAATCTAGCTTTGCGTTGGAGAAGAATTCAATTACTTCTTTCTTCCATATCTTGGTTGGTTCTGATACCATAAATTCTAGTCCAACGTCAGTGACTAGGGCGATGACTTTCTGAATTTCTTGAGAAGCATCGTTGAAGGCGTTACGAACTAGTTCGTAACCCTCGTTGATGTTTTCTTCAAACTTTGGCGCCATTGAATGTTGAAGGAAGAGAGATTGAGGATGGTTGAGAACAGATCTAGATCTCGTCACAGAAGTTCAATCTCTTGAGAAAGCTAGTTGCGTGGTCGACTAATTATTGTTCTAACCTATTTATAGGGTTTTAAATTTGGAAGGTCAAACGACGTGCCCAAATATTGTGTGTCGACACCTTGTATCGACACAGAAGTTAACATCTCGACATTGATGATAGGGATTCGGCACTATTATTTGTTGACACCACTCTATAGGAGTCGACATATAAGACTTGACATTGTTGTGTCGACACCTTGATTTAAGGTGTTGATAGAAGTATGTCGACACATAGATGTAAGATGTCGACAACACTGTGTCGACACTTTCCTTTTAATGTCGACACTAAGCTCTGGTAGTGTCGACACTTTCCTTTTAATGTCGACACTAAGCTCTGGCAGTGTCGACACTAACAACAATTAATATCGACCAACTTATTGTTGATGTCAACATGAATTCTTAACTTAGCCAATATCTGAGGATTTTTCCTTTAATGAGTTTATACATTGACTTAATCAATATCTAGCTTGTATAGCTCAATCTTAAAGTTATTGAACTTAGTTTAATCCAGAGGCTTAGTGAATATGCCAGCTATTTGTCTATCTGTAGTGACAAACTCTAAATAGATGTCATTTTTCTCTATATGTTCTCTTATAAAGTGATACCTAATTTCAATATGCTTTGTTCTGCTATGTGAAACATGATTTCTAGCAATGGAATATCACTTTTAGAGTCACAATATAAAGGTGTTTTACTTAGCTTGATTTCATAATCTTCTAACTGATGTTGCATCCACAATAGTTGTGCACAACAACTTCCTGCAGCGATGTACTCTGACTCAGCTTTAGAAATGACAACACTTGTTTGCTTTTCGCTGCTCCATGACACCAATCTTCCACCTAGGAACTGACAAGTACCTGTTGTACTTTTCCTATCTTCTTTGCATCCTGCAAAATCTACATCTGAAAATCCAGTTAATAGGAAATCTCTATTCCTAGGGTACCAAAGACTTAGATCTGGTGTGTCCTTAAGATATCTCAGAATTCTTTTTACAGCAAAATAATGTGAATCTTTAGGGCATGCTTGATATCTAGCACATACACATGTTGCATACATGATGTCAGGCCTACTAGCAGTCAAGTAGAGGAGGGAGCCAATTATCCCTCTATACAAAGTCTCATCAACAGGTTTTCCTGCTTCATCTTTGCATATATGCATACTTGACCCCATTGGAGTTTTCATGGTGGATGTTGTATCAATACCATATTTCTTTATCAACTCCTTGGTGAACTTAGACTGTGATATGGACAAGCCATCATCAGTCTATTTTATTTGAAGTCCTAGAAAGAACTTGAGTTCACCCATACTGCTCATTTCAAATTTCTCTTGCATAAGTGTAGCAAATTTCCTACAAAAGTTGTTTTCAGGAGATCCAAAGATTATGTCATCAACATAAATCTGAACTAGTATGATCTTGCCTTTGGATTCCCTAAGGAATAGAGTTTTGTCTATTTTCTCCTTTGAGAATTTATTCTTAATGAAGAAGGTAGACAATGTCTCATACCAAGCCCTAGGAGCCTGTTTCAACCCATAAAGGGCTTTCTTAAGTCTATAGACATAGTTTGGAGAATGAGTATCAACAAAACCTGATGGTTGTTCTACATATACTTCTTCCTTCAAGTCTCCATTTAGAAATGCTGACTTGACATCCATCTGGTAGACATTGAATCCTTGGTAGGCTGCATAGGCAAGGAATAGTCTTATGGCCTCCAACCTTGCTACAGGAGAAAAAGTTTGGTCAAAGTCTATCCCTTCTTCCTACCTGTAACCTTTAGCCACCAGCCTTGCCTTATTTTTGATTATGATTCCATTATCATCTAACTTATTCCTGTAGATCCATTTTGTTCCAATGACATTATGTCCTTCTGGTCTAGGAACAAGTTTCCATACTTTGTATCTCTTGAACTGATTTAGCTCTTCTTGCATGACACCTATCCAATGAGAATCCTTAATAGCTTCCTCAAACTTCTTAGGTTCCACCTGGGACAGAAAGCTTGAACATAGTACAGTGTTCATGCTCTTGCTCCTTGTCATTACACCATGTCTAGCATCACCAATGATTTGGTGAGCTGGATGATCTTTTAGATGTCTCATTGCTTGAGGCATCCTTTCTACAGTAGTCTGTTCTTCAGTGTCTTCAACTTCCATTTGTGGAATATTATCAGCTTGCTGTTCTAGAGCTCCCCTTGACAACATCCATCATTTTTGTATTTTCTTCTGCTGTCTTGACTTCTTTAATGGATAGCATCTCCCATTTGTCCTTTAGACCTACAGAACTAGATGAAATGCTACGCAGCTCATTATTAATAAGCATGGATTCATCAAAAACTACATGGACAGATTCTTCTACAACTTGTGTAGTCAAGTTATAGATCATATATGTCCTACTATTGTTATTGTACCCAACAAAGATTCCCTCTTGGGACTTGACAACAAACTTAGTCAAGTGAGACTTACCATTGTAATGTATATAACACTTGCTACCAAAGATCCTAAAATAGGATATGTTTGGTTTTCTACCCTTCAGAATCTCATAGGGAGTCTTCTTATGACTTTTAGTGATAGAGACCATATTGAGGACATGACATGCAGTATTTACTACCTCTGCCCAGAAATATTCTAGAAGAGAAGTGTCACTTAGTAGGGTCCTACCAGCCTATATTAGAGTTCTATTTTTCCTTTCAACAATACCGTTTTACTGAGGTGTTCTAGGAGTAGAACTCCCGATGAATCCCAATACTTTCACAGAACTTTGTCATGCATTCAAACTGAAATTCAGTCTCATGGTCACTTCTGATTTTGACCACTGTACTGTTAAATTCATTCTATATCTACTTAACAAAGGTCTGGAAAATATCAGGTGTTTCAGATTTCTTCCTTAGGAAGAACACCCATGCAAACCTAGAAAAGTCATCTACTACTACCAATGTATAGGTTTTCGTGCCTAGACTATTAGCTAGCATAGGACCAAACAAATCCATATGCATAAGGTAAAGACACCTCACTGAATCTTTAGTATCAAGGCTTTTAAAAGAGGATCTGGTCCGCTTGCCCTTTTGACATGCTGAACAGATACTCTCCTTAACACACTTGACTTTAGGACCATTCCTGATTAGATCACCACTGAAGAGTTTTCCTATTGTCTTGTAGTTTAGATGAGCTGCCTCTTGTGCCATTGTACACAGTGAGTGGCTTTCTCATCTACAACTAGACAAATAGAAGAATCTCTTCTCATACATACAAAATCTAGACAATAAACATTTCCTCTCCTAGTGCCAGATAAGATGACCCCTTGGTCATTAGAATTTCTTATTTGACACTTATCTTTGAGGAAAGAAATGTCATAGCAAAGATCATATAATTGGCTTATGCTTATCAAGTTATGTTTCAAACTTTTCACATAGGCCACTTGTGTGATAGTGACTAGACCATTTGTAATCTTACCAAAACCTTTTATAATCCCACTTTCTGAACCTTCAAAGATGACTTTGGGTCCATTGTTAGTTGGAGTATAGTCCTTTATCATCCTCTTTGTTCCAGTCATGTGCCTAGAACAACCACTGTCCAAGTACCATATAGGGGTATGACTACTTGGACTCAACTGCATAGAACAAGACTATCTACCCTTAGGGCCCCAATTTTTATTGGGTCCTAGGCACTGGTTAGACTGAAAATGCATCTGCCTACCTGCAGATTTACTGACAGGTAGACTATCCCTCTTGACACTATCATTGAACCAGCAGTCAATGAAAAAGTGACCCACCTTGCCACAACACCAGCACTCATACTTATCATACCTCCTCTTAAGTACTAGTCTGACAGCATTGCTGTCTTTAGTTCTTAAATCTGATGGTATAACAGTTCCTTTTCCTAGTCTATCAGTCAAAGCCTTCTTGGGAATTGGTCTAGCAGTAGATGTACTTGGGATATCCTGAGTCTTAACATCAGCATTCTTCTTCAGAGTAAATGCTCCCGATTGCTTCAGTGATGCCCATATTAGTCCTGCTATCAGACTTCCCCTTTATCTGATTCTGGTCTGTAAGACCTTGGAAGTGAACTATTTGTTTTTGTTTGAGTGATGGGGCTGGGACACCAAACACAAATTATCCAGAATAGGCAAGTTGAGTTTTGTGGTGAGCTGCCATATAGTCACTTGCACCCTTGCCATTCTCAATCTCATAGTGACCATAAATGCATTCATGGTCATACCTGTTTGATGGTTGATCAACCTTCTTAAAAGATATAAGGGGCATTGAGGCTAGTGGTTATACTGGAGCTTTGCCTTTACTTTTAGATTTGACAACTCTAGTTCGACCTTTATAACCTAGTCCCTTCTTACCCTTTTGGATGGAGAAGGAATCTATTAAAGGTAAAACTGTACTAGGTTTAGAAAATTTAGCCACTAATTACCTCTCCTTTTGAAGTCTGCTTTCAAAATTTTTGATATGATCATTCTTGAAAGTAATAGTACCCATCTGAATAATAGTTATTTTTTTAGTTTACTAACTTCTTATATCTTCAGATCCAGCACTTTTGCTGAGTCTAAAGCAGCCAATTTCAGAGAGGCATTCTCCTTTGCCAGCTTTTTGGCTAGGATCTTGCTTTCCTTAAATGCTTTCAGGAGCTCACCATAATCATCAATCAGTTGATTGATGTCTCCCTCAGATTTAGAGCCATCATCACCTTTTTGAGTTGATGCTTCTGATTCTGGACTAGTTACATATACAGATCCAGATGGCGAGGAATGTACCTTACTAGGACCAGGCTGATCCTGGCTATCTCCTTCCTCATCAACTCCCAACAGACCAAAGAAATGACTGTCTTCTGTCCTTGAATTGATGTCATCCAGCATCTGCAGGAATTCAGACTCTACAGAATCTACTTCTGCTGAATATAGCCCAATATAGGCCTCAACATCATCTTCTCTTTCTGATTCTGATGAAGATGAATCATTCCAACTTTTTTCTTTCTGGGCAACAAAGGACTTTTCCTTCTTGCCCTTATTGTGCTTCTTCTTGTCTCCTGATTCCTTTCTTTTCATAGGACACTCAGCTATGACATGTCCTGGTTTGCTGCAGCAATAACAAACTATTTTATAAGAAGTTTGTTTACTAGTTTTTGAGCCATACCTGCCCTCTTTAGAGGATTTCTTCTTTCCTTTGTAGTAATCATCCTTGGGGTAAGAAGATGTGGATGACCTACTTCTCCAGCTCTTTTTCTTTACAAATCTCTGGAACTGTCTGGTGAAAGTAGCAAAGTCATTATTAGAATTGTGACCATCTGATGTGCTGGTGTCTGAGCTTTCAGTTTCTGTCTCAGCAACCTTCTTTGGAGGAGAAGGAGACTTTCTCCTACCCTTTCTTGTGGCCTCAACTTTGAAAGCCAAAGACTTATCCTTGATTGAAGACTTGTTACATTTATCCTCCTCTTTCCTTACTGTCAACTGCATTTCATAGGATAGGAGTTTACCAAACAGTATTGGTGGAGGTGTATCAGCTAATCTGGTCACTTCTCTTATGACACAAATCTTAGTATCCCAATCTTTGGTTAATGACCTGAGGAATTTGTCTTTTAGCTCATATGTACTGAATACCCTTCCATAAGTCATTAGTTCATTCACTATCCTAAAGAATTTCTTATAGCATTCTGCAATGCTATCAGTCTTGGCATGTCTAAAGCTCTCATACTCCTGATTGAGCATAGACTTTCTGTCATCTCTAACCGCTTCAGTTCCTTCCATGTAGATAACCAGTGTGTCCCACATTTCTTTTTATGTTTTGCAATGGACTAGATTCTGAAAAGTTGAATCATCTATGACACTAACTATTATGTTATGTGCTCTTTTGTCCATAGTAGCCAAGATGATCTCATCCTTAGTCATCTCTTCATAGCTCTTAGGAGTGGATTTATTGGCATCAAGAACTGATGTTTTCATAGGTATAAAGGGACCTTCTTGAACTGTAATATAAATTCTTGGATCAGATGCCTCCATGAACAATCTGACTCTTTCTTTCCAAATACCAAAATTTTCTTTCCTGCATATGGGAAGTTTCATTGAACCAAGCTCTTTTTAATTCTCACTTGATCCCATTTTGAATATTTGTAACTGACTTGGAGATAAGCTCTGACTGTTAAGTCAAATTTTGAGCAACCTTCCTCTGATACCAATTGAAAGAATTAAATAATGAACAACTAATCACCTAGAGGGGGGGGGGGGGTGAATAGGTTCAATTCTTTATAATAGGCAGTTTTAGGATTTCTAACTAGAAAATCTACTTATCCAATCATTCAAGCATCTTAAATAATCAGAGTAAGCAAAAACATAGCACAGAGACACAGTAATTTATAGTGGTTTCCCAATATTTGGGTACATCCACTTTCCCCCTTCGCCTATCTAGCAATGAACTAGATTTGACCCAACTTTCACTTTTCTCATATCCACAGATCTTGCCACTCAGAATCCTTCCAGGTTCCTACAACTCAGACTTCTTCAAATACTATAGCTCAGACCCTTCAAGATCCTACAACTCAGATTCTTCCCAAGAACCCTACCTCAGAGTTTTCCAACTCCTACCTCAGGCAACATGCCCTACCTCAGCCCTTATAATTACAAGCTTACCACTCAGAAAGAAAGACTTTCCTACACTCAGATCTATATAGATCCTACAGTTGTGATTACAATGTTTTAAGAATTTCTTTACCCAGAGAGAGTGAAAATGGGGTAAAGTGTTCTTGACCAAATCTTGAGAGATTGGTCTTCTTCTGATCCTTGCAGCTTTGGATCTGATTTAACCTTACTTAGCTTCTTCAAAGCTTCTTGAAAATAGAGATCTAGATTGAATCTCTCTTGAGCAGATGAAGGTGATCTTGAATCAGCTTCCTTCTTCTCCTTCTTCTTATTACAGAAATGATTCTGTAATCCTTACTGATCTCCCAAGATTTTTCTTCGTCTCTGTGTTTTTTTGTGTTGTCTCTCATTCTCTTTAATAGCACTTTTCTATTTATAGAAACACAACAGAGGTAACCGGCTGAACCGGTAGCTGACTGGCATCTGACAGTTCTGACATCTGACAACTTTGATAGTTATGTCAGCTATCACTTCTTAGATCTAGAAATCTGCAACTTGGTCTTCAAAACAACAGACAGCATCGAGACAGATCTTCTTCACAATGTGTGGACACAGATTTCAAAATGTGTCGACATAGATTTTGAATATGTCGACACAGCTATCTGGATGTCGACACATTGCCTTGTTGTAGTCGACAGACTTCAATCTCTGTCGACACAGCTTTTCTTCAAAATAGTTGTCAACCCAAGTCCTGGGTGTCGACATATCAGCTTCAGCTTACTGCCAGCACTACTAGTCATAGTGTGTCGACACTAGTCCTGAGTGTCGACACAGTTGATCTTCGACTCAGCATTCAGGATGTCGGTTGTGATCATTTAAGTCGACACAGCTTGTGTTGTCTGATATCTGTGTGTCGACACAAGTCCTGTGTGTCGACACAGCTGGTGTAGACTGAAACTTCTGTGTGTCGACACAAGTCCTGTGTGTCGACACAGCTTTGTTCTTGCTCTCGACACAGCTTCTTCCCAAGTGTCGACACTGACCGAGTGTCTCGACGCTTTTATACTTAGACAAATTTTTGCATTACTGAGCCTGCACAAATAAACTTAAACAAACATCAAATATAAGATGATGTATGTCATTGATTTAAGTGAGGTTTCTAAAAATCTTGTACAATTACCAATGTACCCAAAATGATGGAGAGGGAGACCAGCCAAAGTGGCGCACTGCTTGATACGTTCGTGCTCCTCTGCGACTAAGTTGAGGACCTCTTTGCGTGTGAGAGTTTCATCTTAACTTGGTCGACGTCTGTTGTTTCTAGGTGATTGCAGTGATTTTGAACTTCAGATCCTTTATCTAAATGGGCTCTACGGCCTTGGACATTTACACTGGGGAGCTCTCTTTCTGGTAAGTTTATAGGCAAGCGAGGGGGAACTGGACCAACCTGCCCCCCGAGTGTGATCCTTTTTGGAGTGTGGGTAGCTTCTCATGCCATTGTCTCTAGTCACGAGTACCATTGTATTGAGGGTACTGTCTTTTGAGGATGTTGGGAACTCGTTTCTCACAAACGGCGTCAAACTGTTGCGGACTAACTCGACGTCCCGGTCGGGCCGGAATTCTTGGACTGTCTTAGATATCAGAACGGTCGAGCGCGCACACAGTCAGTGAAAATAGAAAGTTGACAAGATAATTTTTTTGACGTGGAAAATCCCGGAAAGAGGTGAAAAACCACGTGGTCGGATTTGTGCCGACCAAACCTCCACTAGAGCTGAGTGCTGTTACAAGGCTTTTTCAAGAACTCGATAGCGACAGACTGTCTCTCGTTACAATTATTGCGGAGAGAGAGAGAGACTGGAGGGTGACAGGCCGCCACTCACAGGTCTAATTATTTCTTTGAGTGCTGCGGGGAGCGATGCACTCGTTGTATTTTTGACTCTTCTAATAATTCCTGGAGGCAGGAGCTGCTTACTGTACACGTTCTGATTTCTGGAGCTTTGAGGCTCGGAGGCACGCTTAGCATGTTTTATCCTCCGCTTCTTGTCTCTGATTGTCTTTTGGAGAAGTGTGGCTTGGTTGCCTTATCGGTAGATGGAGTGTTTGTTCTGGAGCACGTGGTACGCTTGTTGGCAAAGAGCGCGCAATGAGTTTGCTGGAGGAGAGTGCGCTAGGCGCTTGCTAGAGGAGGGCGTGTGAAGCGCTAGATAAAAGAGGGAACGCAGAGCGCTTGCTGGTAAAGAGAGCGCGTAGGGTGCTTGTAGGAGGAGAGCGCGTAGGGTTCCTGTTGGAGGAGAACGCGCAGGGCGCTTGCCAGAGGAGAGCGCGTTGGGTACCTGTTGGAGAAAGGTGCGTGAAGCGCTGGGGAAAGAGACCCGTGCAAGGGAACAACGTGCGTGATTGCGCGCATGAGTGTGCAGGGGAGAGATAGGCACAAGAATGTGCGAGAGAGAGGCGGCGCTTGCGGGATCCCACAAGGGAGAAATGTGCACGAGAGCGCGCAAGGAGCCGGAGCGCGCGGGAGCGCGCAATGGAGAAATATGCACGCGAGCGCGCAATGAGGCGGCGCGCGCGGGAGCGCGCAAGGGAGAAATGCGCGCAAGAGCGCGCAAAGGGAGAAATGCGTGCGAGAGCGCGCAAGGAGGCGGCGCGTGCGGGAGAAATGCGTATGAGAGCGCGCAAGGAGGCGGCGCGCACGGGAGAAATGTGCGCAACGAGGCGGCGCGCAAGGGATAAATGCGCGCAAGAGCATGCAAGGGGGCGGCGCGCGCAGGAGCGCGCAAGAGAGAAATGCGCGCGAGAGCGCGCAAGGTGGCGGCGCGTGCGAGAGCGCGCAAGGAAGAAATGTGTGTGAGAGCGCTCGAGGAGGTGGCGTGCGCGGGAGCCCGCAAGCAAGATAAGTGGAGGAGAGAGAAATTCCGGACGTAGAAGATGAATATCTTCGAAGACGAATGAGATCTTCAAAGAATGCTTGAAGATCTTCGAAGGGAAAGAAGAAGATGAAGATTGAGGGAGGAAGAAGAGAGAGAGAGAATCTGTAAGAGGATTTTTCCAAGAAGGAGAGAATCTTCCCTTTAAAGGGGGGTCTAGGGCCCTATTTATAAGATTCATGGGTGGTTATGGAGGTTACGCGGTAATCTGCAGTCAATAACCACCATGATTGTTATCAATAAACCAAAATATTATATTTATTTTTACGGGATTATGCTTTAATATGCATATTAATCTCGTTATACGCAGACCATTGTATTTTTGGCAACGAATTATCTCCACTATGGGAGATCATGCGGGCGATTACGTGGGTGGTTACCCACGTAACCGACGGCGGCGATCGTGGGAGCGTGATCGGACGGTGGAGATGGGCTCCCTCGGACGGTCGGCGAACTTGCCGGCGAATTTGCCGGTGAGGCGGGAGATTGCTGCCAACGGCCGGGAGAGCGGGCGGCGGCCATGCCGGCGGCGGAAAGTGGGGAGCGGCCGACGGTGGCGACGTCCGAGGAAGAGAGGAGTGATTGCGATGGCGGCCGCTGGACAAATGAGCAACGGTGGCGGCGGCCGCGACATTGGGAGACGGCGGCGACGGCAGCCACAGGAGAAACGGACGACGGCGGCGGCGGTCGTGGAGTCAGTAAATAACGGCGGAGGCGGCCGCAGCGTTGGGAGAGGCGGCCGTGGCGACCACGGGAGAAACGGACGACGACGGCGGCGGTCGTGGAGTCGGGAAATAACGGCGGAGGCGGTCGCGGCGTTGGGAGACGGAGGGGCGGCCACGAGAGAAACGGACGACGACGACGACGGTCGTAAAGTCCGAAAATAACGGCGGCGGCGGCCGCGGCGTTTGAAGACGGCGGCGGTGGCGGTCGTGGGAGAAATGGACGACGACGACGACAGTCGTGGAGTCGGGAAATAACGGCGGCCGCGATGTTTGAATACGGCGGCCGCGGTGGTCATGAAGTCTAGAAATAATGGAAGACGGCGGCGGTCACGGGAGAAACGAACGACGGTGGCGGCATCCACGGCGTTGGGAGATGGCGTCGACGGCGGCCACGAGAGAAATGGACGGCGACGACGGCGGTCGTGGAGTCGGGAAATAATGGTGGCGGTGGCCGCGGCGTTGGGAGACGGCGGCCGCGGCGGCCGCGGGAGAAATAGACGACGACAGTGGCGGTCGTGGCGGCGGGGGGCGGTCGGTGGCGGGCGGCTGGCGGCGGCTGGCGGCGGTCCGCGGCGGCGGCGATAGTTGTTGAATGGGAGGCCCCATGATTTCTCCTATTGTGGTGGAGATCTTGGGAAGTGGGTTGACCGATCAAATCCATGATCTCCACAATAGAAGAAATTATTGGGGGGAGTGATTAAATGCACCCCCTAGAGCTTTAAATGGGTCTTCGTCCCCATCAAATACTAAAATGGAATTGAAATAAAAGAGAGACTATGATATTTCAAAATAAATAAGAAGCTTCACATGCATTTGCTGATTCATGGAGAGATTGTCAATCAGATTGAAGATGTTATCATGTATATGATTTATAGTTTCTCCTAATTTGTTTGATGAAGACCGTCTTTTGGTTTATGATTTTTAATACGACTTTTATGATGATGTGCACAAAACCTGTAAACAGATAAATTTTGTACTTTACAATTTTTTGGGTTATTTAAACAAAAACTGGTTGTATAGAAAAAAATCTGTAATCAGATTGAAATGTTGTCCGCTTTCTTGCAAGTTTCAGAAAAGAACAGGAGAGATTAATGAAAATTCAAGTGGAGAGCATGTTATAAGGATTCGGATGGGGGTGGATGAGATGGTGGCATTGCGTAATTCAATTGCCGAACAATTGCATCGAACTTGAACGCATTTTTCATATTTTTAAAAGTTTACATGTAATGTAGAATACCTATATATGTTTGAACTGAACCTTACGGTAACGGTCATCACCGACGATTAATAAAAAAAATTTGTTTGTTTCCGTTAATTATTTTTAATGGTTTAATATATATATATAATAATTAGAAAAAAAAAATTTCAACCGCGGAACTCCATTTCCAAACACAGCATTGCCAAACAGTTTTCAGTTTTGCACAGCTCTGCAAATGCAGACTAGCCAAACAGAACTCCATTTGCAGCATCCAGTTTCCAACAGCTCCCTTTACAAACATGTCTTTACAACAGCTCCTTTTACAACCGTCACCGCTAAATCAAATGAATCAATCTCTCTCACATCATCTCATCTTTTTTTTTTTTTAATTTTGCATAATTTTCTATAGATATATTAATTATATTGGGCGTAATTCCAGCTTAGGCATCATTTGTAAGTTTCAATTTTAAGATATCTTATTCTCCCTAAAGAAGTTTGTAGTTTGATCTATTTGTGCAGTGAACACTTGGTGGATTGGGAAGGAAAACTTCTCATGGTTGCTTGCACAATTGGAAATACATCATGTGCATACATGATTCTCCTAAAAAGTTCAGAGCGGACGATGAGATGATTCTTCGGGATTTAAGCATCTATGTAAGACCGAGCCCCTGCATTGACGGTAGAGATCATCTCCCCCCCTTACATGTCGGCTTAGCTGCCCCCGATTGCATCTCTCCTCTGACTGGAGGAACTATTAAGAACAGGTCTGGACGTCAACCTCCCAACTTGATGGAGAGAAGATCGTCGCCTCTTTAGAAGTTTCTTTCGTCATCAAAAGAAATTAATACATCTAACTCTTTGGCTATTTTTTAAGTAACAGGGTGAATGACCTCAGCACCGATAGAAGTCCTCAAGTCATGGAGTTATCGTAGTCTGTGTCCCCGCACGAGCTCCTCTCCTGCATATCAGCTACCAACCCCCTCAGGTTAGATAGATTCCTCGTATGTGTTGTTGTCGTAGTTCGTGCCCCCTATACTAGTTCCCCTCCTGCATGCTGACTATGAGCTCAACCCGAGTCGACCTCAACCTCCACTTGAGCTCGGCTCCTGAGAGTTGTCGACTCCACCTCTAGTTGAGCTTGGCTCCTGTGAGTTGTCGACCCCATCTCTAGTTGAGCCCGGCTCCTGTAAGATGTTGACTCTTCGTGATAGTGTTGTCTTAGTCCGTGCCCTATGTACGAGCTCCCCTCCTACAGGCTGACTACTTGCCTCCCGAGTCGGCCTCCACCTCCAGTTGAGCTCGGCTGCTGAGAGCTGTCGACTCCACCTTCAGTTGAGCTCGGCTCCTGAGAGTTGTCGACCCATCTTCAGTTGAGCTCGGCTCCTGTAAAATGTTGACTCCTCGTGATAGTGTTGTCGTAGTCCGTGCCCCCTGTACGAGCTCCCCTCCTGCAGGCAGACTACTTGCCTCCCGAGTCAACCTCCACCTCCAGTTGAGCTCGGTTCCTGAGAGATATCGAATCCACCTCCAGTTGAGCTCGACTCCCGAGAGCTGTCGACCCATCTCCAGTTGAGCTCGGCTCCTGTAAGATGTTGACTCCTCGAAATAGTGTTGTCGTAGCCCGTGCCCCCTATAAGAGCTCCCCTCCTGCAAGCCGACTACAAGCTCAACCTGAGACGACTCCACCTCCAGTTGAGCTCGACTCCTGAGAGCGTCAACCCATATACAGTTGATCTCAGCTCCTGTGAGTTATCAACTCTCCACATTCAGTTGAGCTTCCTCCTGATAATGTGTCGACTATATTCTCCACCTACAGTTGAGGTTCCTACTGATTAGGTGTCGACTATATTCTCCACCTACAGTTGAGCTTGGCTCCTGTTAGGTGTCGACCTCCTCTCCACCTTTAGTTGAGTTTCTCTCATGTGAGATGTCGACCTCTTTTCCACCACCAGTTGAGCTCGGCTCCTGCTGGGTGTCGACTATATAATCCACCTCCAGTTGAGCTCCTCTCCTGCGAGGTGTCGACTTATTATCCACATCTAGTTGAGCTTCTCTCCAGTGAGGTGTCGACCTCTTTTACACCATCAGTTGAGTTCGGCTCCTACTAGGTGTCGACTATATTCTTCACCTCCAGTTGAGCTTCTCTCCTGTGAGGTGTCGACCTCTTTTCCACCACCAGTTGAGCTCGGCTCCTGTTAGGTGTCGACCTCTTTTCCACCACCAGTTGAGCTCGACTCTTGTTAGGTGTCGACCTCTTTTCCACCACCAGTTGAGCTCGACTCCTGTTAGGTGTCGACTATATTCTCCACCTCCAGTTGAGCTTCTCTCCTGTGAGGTGTCTGTATAACCCCGTATCCGGCGAGTGGGGTCGAAAGGAGCCAGGTTGGCTAGATCAGGCAGTCCAAGACCCGAGCGAGCTTCCAAGGGGACAGAGCTCGACAGCCCCCGACTCGCCCAAGCGGGGTGGAGCCTTGAGGGGCGAGCAGAGCAGGAGGGCTCGTACTCGCCCTAGGGGGGGCTTGGCAAACGACAGATGAGTAGGGCCAGCTGGGCCCATACTCGCCAAGGCCTAGGGAGAGACCGCGAGTACCAGCTTCATCGAGCACTCGTCACCACGGGCGAGTGGGGGTCTCAGGGACCACTCGCCCAGTAACCTATGATGTTTTTTACAATTTTGCCCCCGCTGGCCTGCCCATAGCCTTCCAGAATAGCGGAATTATGTTGTTGGCATGCCAACCTGGACTGCACATAGCTATTTGGAACAGCGGAGGTTGGCTATTTGTAGGCCGTTTCCGGAAATCTATAAATAGACCCAAGGGAGTACCTCAGAAGGCATGCTTACTTGTACCTCGGTCTTCTTGTGCCTTATGAGGTATCCTTAGCTCACCATCTGGCTAGAGAGGGGAAGCGCTCTAAGATCTTCCGGGTGTGTGGTGGGACCTCCACGCCGAGCCCTTAGGTTTGTCCCTATTCTTTTTCCTTAGTCTTTTTGCTCGCGAGAGAGAAGTAAGTGTGTGATCACCCCTTCCCCAAGGGTGAACTCCATAGAGACCGAATTTTCGGTTTCAACATTTTGGTGCGGTGAGCGTGGAGCGTGGTCAGCACCAAAAATCTTCAGCAAGCTCGATGATTGGAGAAGAAGGGAAAGGTTCAGCCGGGGCTAACTCGCCACCCCCACCTCCCCCTCTCGCCACTATGGACATGTTGGACGAGTTCAGGCTGGAGATGTAGAGTCTCATCATGTTTGCACTCGGCACTCGCGCCAAGTGCTCGACACCAGCAGTTCCAATAGTCGCCGCCCCAGCCTTGGGCGAGGACTCACCCGACAGGCGAGCCGGGAAGGAGGTAGCAGACGGAGGAGATGAGCGTGAGCAACAAGGGCGCGTGCTCTTCCCCAGCTAGACATCTAAAGGCCGGTTCGGCGAGATGGGGAGGCGAGATCCCCCTACTCGCCCAGCAGAGGAGGGCAGCCCCTTCAGCGAGCTTATCTCATCAGCCCCAGTTCCAGAGGGGTTCCGAGAGCCGAAAATGTCCTACTACACCGAGAAGGGCGACTCGGTCCAGCACGTCCAGTGGTTTGAGGACGTGGTCTCGATCCGACAGATGTCAGATTGGTTCAAGTGCAGACTCTTCGCCATCACCCTCAAGGAGAAGGCAAGAGATTGGTTCCACCAACTCCCGGTCGGCTCCATCTACTATTTTGAGGACTTGCGCCGACGATTCATGTTGAGGTTTACCACCTTGAAGAAGAGGAAGAAGGAGTCCGAGTCTCTGTTCTGCGTCAAACAGGGAGTGAACGAGACCTTGGGGAGCTACTTGGACAGGTTCCAGGAAGAGGTTCTCCAGGTGCAGGAGATGCCAGGGCATACCATGATGGTGGCCTTCACCCTTGGGCTTTAGCCGGGGTTCTTTGTGATGGAGCTGAAGTGGGTGCCTCCAGTGTCCTTTGAGGAGTTGATGGAGAGAGCAACAAAGCAGGTCGGCATGGAGGCGTCGAACCCGGAGTTTTCCCGGAAGTTGGCCAGGTGGGCAACAGAGGAAGAAAAGCCAAGAGGTGGCAGAGGTCAGGAGGAGAGGAGAGCTGAACCCCGGCAGAGGGAACATCAGTGGCAGTAACAGCCCAGATGGGGCGCCAGGAGCCAAACCATCGGCTAGGTTGGAGGACAGAATGGCGGGACCAAGGGTCGCGGAGAGGTCTCTACGGAGGAGACTATTGCCAGGGGATCAGGGTCAGTTCTACCCCCCAGGTGGAAGGCAAGGCTAGAGACCACCTCTCCCCGACCAAAATCAGGCTATGGCGATAGTTATGGGGGAAAAGAGGAGAGCTGGGTGGAGGAGAAGACAGGAGGTTAGGGTGGAGTTACCCTACTGTGACTTTCATTAAGAGGAGGGGCATGTAACATCCCTCAGACTTCTAGACCCCTACGAAATGGAACAATGAGCTTTAGCTACCATCATAGTTTCTAGTGCCCTGTGAGAGCCCTTCACCGGGAATACCTTGGGCAGTCCTGGGCTAACATAAACCGTAAGAATAATCCATGTTTAAGAGTAACTAGTATAACTAGGATTTCACTTACACTCACACTCCCCGGTATTATGGGAGTTAGATTGGGTCTCGTGAGCAATAGGTTTGGTGGTTTTAGTGATGGGCAGGTTAGCCCTGCGAGCCGATGGCTCGGTAGAAATTTGTGACGGACGGGTTAGTCCGGAGAGCTTTGGCTTGGAAGATAATTCTGATGGACGGGATAGTCCGGGGAGCTTTGGCTAGGTGGAAAAGTATATTAAGGTTGCATGTGCATAAGATATAAGGTGGTGGGTCTTCGGTATTGGAGAGTCGTCACACCGACACCAATACGTTGACTCGACGAGTGTGGTTTAGCACTTAGCCAAATAAAGTCTGGTGCACAGCCGGCAAGAGTACGCAGGAGCTCCGCTTAGTGCATCAGCATCGAGGCGTACGATAGGTCTGACTGGTAGTGTTGATACCAGTTTAGAGGTGGGCGAGGCCCAATCCACCGCCTCCGTTTGCCACTACGGAGGTATCCTGGGAGATTAGGCTCCAGAAAGGGGAAACTAAAGGTATGTGTGCATAGAGTCGAGTGTGTGTGTTGCACTTGCATGTTCATATCATAGCATACTTGCATGACATAGCATCATCATTACATATAACCCTTGACACATATTGTATAAATTGGTATGGGACACTTTACACAATAGGCCTTGCAAAATGACTCCTTGGTCTATAGGTTTGTATGGGCATTCCTATAGGTCATGGTTACTTACTTAGTTTACCTTCTCATACTATACTTGCTCACTTGTTCTTGTGTACTTATACTCCTTACCTACTGCTTATATATACTTGCTCAGTTTATGAACTCTTGATAGACTTGTTTCGCCGCCACTTGCTTACCTTTGTTACTCTCCACCTTCATTACCTTCCCTTTCCTTCTCCCCGCTCGGTGCCTAGGAGCCATGGGGAAGGGGTGGAGGATGATAGGACTTAGTCTTTTATACTAACGGTCGTTGACCAAATCATTTTAGGAGAGCGTGGAGACGAACCAGGAGATGCAGCCCCAGAGGTCGGTGTGCTTGGAGATGGGACAGTCTAGCATGGAGTTTAGCCAGCAGGGACAGTGAGTCCCGAATATTAGTAGATATTATAGATTTGCTTCCGTGATTGAGTGATTTGTAGTGAGGATTTTGATGTATCAGGTAGGATCCCTCTTTATTACTTTGCTTTATCATTTTTGTGGACTCTCCCTTTGTGGAGAATTATTTTTATATATGTGATTCTGGTGGACTAGTATTGAGTTTTATTTTACTCATATACTCTTATATTTATTCTAATCTTCTGCGATCGGTGTGGCCGACAGGATCGGCATTTTATAGTGACGACCTTCCCGGGTGTATTGGTGTCACCGCAAAGTGGCGGTTCTGGGCATAAGACCCCGATGGTTTAAAAGAAAAAATGGGGTCTTACAAACTGGTATCAGAGCAAACCTCGATCGAAAGAGTAACAGTCCACTAACCCTGGTTCACCCCCACTCGAGTTTAGTTTGGGGACAAACTAAGCAGCGGAAGCGTGGTGTGCCCATATGGGGGATCACATGTAATTGTCCACTTTTAACTAGGTTCGGGTCAAATTTCTTACAATTGGCCTTTGTTATGCAGCCCCGACACATTATACACCGCAGGGCGGAGCTCAACAAACTCTGAATGTTGCACCACCTCCCCCGACTCCTACTCCGTTTCTACAGTCAGAGATAGGGCAGACTCTAACGGCCATTCTGGAGGTCTTCAGGGCCCAGCAGTCTCCGGCTCCGCAGCCAAACCCGGGGGCCAAATGGTTGATCATCTTCCGGGGACTCTCCCCCCCATCTTACATTGGGACAGAGTCAGCTGTATGGACGGAAGAGTGGCTCGATATCATGTTCGAGATGTTGACTGGGATACGGTGCCCGTGGGAGGAGAGGGTACCTCTGGTGGTCTCCTACTTAGAGTCTCATACCAAGAGATGGGGGAAGACACTTCTAGATACGACATTTGCAGATCGGGAGGTTGCTGACATTACTTGGGAGGAGTTCAGGGCCGTACTGTTGGAGCAGTTCGTCCCACATTCGGCAAGAGATGAGCTGGAAGATAGGTTCCTGCAGCTGAGGCAGGGCAACAGGACGGTGGTGGAGTACCACAGGGAGTTCAATCACTTAGCCCAGTTTGCGGACTCCTATCAGTAGGATGAAGCTGGGTATACCAAGAGGTTCTATAAGGGCCTTCGAGAGGACCTGAGAGAGGCTCTTTTTTTTTTGTATCTGATGGACCTATACCTCGGATTCTGGAGATGACAAAGAGGATGGAGGCTGTTTGGCACACGACTTGAGGCCGAAAGAGGCCAACTGAGGATCAGGGTCAGGAAGGCAGTAATGATCAGTGGAGGGGCCTCTTTGCTGATAAGAGAAGGGCAGAGGACCAACCCCGCCAAGAGGTGAGACAGGAGCCGAGGGTGCTGGTGGTATTGGCCCCTCAACCTCTTCAGATGCGGGAGATGCAGAGGCCCGGGGGTGTGGCACTTCCCCCGCCCGAGTGCTACAACTGTCATCAGGTAGGGCACATTCGAAGAAATTGCCCCATGAGAGGGGCACCTCTACCGGCACCACAGGCTGCCCCGCCCGCTCAGCAGTTTGCAGGCCGAGGCCGTGGAAGAGGACGTGGTTTCTAGGGCGGAGATCGGAGGCAAGAGAGGGAGCAGGTGTATGCTCTGGACTTAGCTCCACCTCGAGACCCGTGCAGGGTGATTGTAGGTATGCTAGTAATTTTATGTTATTATTTAATTTTGGAACTTTTAAAACCACAAACAATAATAGCATACGAGAAAAAAGGAAACCATAGGCTCAGTTACCTAAACATACTTAAATAAACAGGAATAATTATGGTGTGCGGCAAACCTGCCCATACCTTGGTGGATACGGGGGCATCACACAACTTCGTCTCTGAGGAGTTCTTAAAGGGACTGGAGGGAGTCAGACATTATTCGGGAGTCTCCAGGAGGGTGTGTCTCCCCAACGGGACGGAGGTCTTAGCTACTGCTAAGTGCCTCTTAAGGGTGACTATTGATGGTCTGACAGTCGAGGCCCCGTCTACGGTCCTGAGGATGATGGACTTCAACCTTGTTCTGGGCATGACATGGCTTACTTGGAACCATGCCTAGATAGATTTCCCGGCAAAGAAGGTTGTACTGAGTTACGAAGGCACCTTTGCGACCTTCGAAGGTATTACTCTCGTCTCCCGTAGGATGTTATCTTCCATTCAGTCCGTCAAGGCCCACATGCAGGGAGATGAGGTCTATCAGGTGTTCTTCGAGATGGCCAAGGTCAAGACGATGGTTGCCGATATATCGGTGGTGCAGGACTTTGCGGATGTGATCCTAGAGAAGATACCAGGATTGCCGCAGCATCGCGAGAAGGATTTCCAGATTCAGTTGGTGCCTGGAGCTAAGCCGGTGTCTAGGGCTCCCTATCGGATGGCTCTAGAGGAGCTGGTGGAGTTCAGGAGTCAGTTGAAGGAACTGGTGGAGACTGGATTTGTTAGGCCAAGCTCCTCGCCTTAGGGAACTCTGGTCTTATTTATAAAGAAGAAGGATGGGACCCTCAAGTTGTGCATCGACTATCGTGCACTAAACCGATTGACAGTCCGGAACACATATCCACTGCTAAGGATCGATGAGTTATTTGATCAGCTAGAGGGAGCACATTAGTTCTCGAATCTAGATCTGAGGTCGGGATACTATCAGTTACGGATTCAGGAAGAAGATATCCCAAAGATGGCATTTAGCAACAGATATGGCTTGTGCGAATTTATTGTGATGCCCTTTGGGCTCTCAAATGCGCCATCAGCCTTCATGAGCTTGATGAACCGGGTGTTCGAGCCGTATCTCGATAGGTTTGTCATTGTGTTCATAGATGACATCCTTATTTATTCAAGGATGAAGGAAGAGCATGCACAATATCTGGCCTTGACTCTGGAGAAGCTCAGGGAGCATCAGTTGTATGCCAAGTTCAACAAATGCCAGTTTTGGGTGACGTAGGTAGCCTTTTAGGCCACATTATCAGTGGAGCAGGATTGGCGGTGGATCACGCGAAGATTCAGGCAGTGCGAGACTGACCTCAGTTGAAGACGGCCATGGATGTCCGAAGTTTTCTGGGATTGGTCGGGTATTACCGGAAGTTTGTGCAGGGATTCTCTCAGATAGCCCTTCCACTCACTTCTTTGAAGAAGGACACTCCGTTCATTTGGACTGTTGAGACCAGGAGGTCTGGTGAGTTGAGATCGGGCGATCTAATGGTCTGGTAGTATGGCAGCTTGTCCCAGCGGTTTGGTAGCCGGGTTGGATACCGGGCGGTCTTGCTGGTTGTTTGGCGGTCTGGAGGCTCCTCCCAGCAGCTTGGTGTCGAGATGTTGCTGGCTAGTGTCTAGCGGTCTGAGCGACCTGGTGGCTTGTCTATGGCGGCTTGGAAATATTGGCCGCTTGACCTCCACATTATAGTGGTCGAGCGGTTAGGCTAACCGCGCGGCTCTTGCGACTTATACGGCTTGTATAGTTTTATGTTCATGTAATTATTAGTCTCACATTGCTTATTTGTAATCTCTCTTCTCTCCTCCATTCTATAAAAGGGAGGTCATACCTTTGTAATATATACCTTTTTGGATAATAAAAATTTTGTTACTCCAATTTTTCGGTCTCTTGTTTTCTGTTCGCACATGGTATCAGAGGACTAAATCTTTTCCTCCTGATTTTTTTGAGCCCTCTCTGTCCACGCGACCTGTCCGCGCGACTTGTTCCTCTTCTCGCGACCTGTTCTTGTGACCTATTTCTTCTCTTGTCGCGCCCTGTTCACGCGGTTTCTTTCTTCCCTTGTGTGAGCGAACTCTCTGCCCCTCCTTTCTAGCCGCTCCTATTCTTTAGTCGCCGCGACATGTTCCTTAGTCGCCACGACCTATTCTCCTTGGCGCGACCTCCTTTTCTAGCCACTCTTGCTAGTTAGTCGCCGCGACCTCTTCTTTAGCCGCCGCGACTTGTTCTTCTCTCTGCTCTCTTCTATGACAACCTCTGATATCTCTACCTCCACTACTCCCGTTGCCGCTCCTCCTACTCCTTCAGGCAACCTTGGAACCGTTTCCAAACTCGTCGGTCTCAACTACCCGGATTGGAGTGTCTCCTTCACCTTCCTTCTCCGCTCTCAACGCAAATGCCATCATCTCACTGATGACCCTCCTCCGCAAGATTCCCCTCTTTTTGATGATTGGGATGTCAGCGATTCCCTTGTCCGCACATGGATGGCTAACAATCTTTCTGATGATTGCCTACCCGTCATCCATCATGATGAGACAAACAAGGCTGCTTGGATTCATGTTGCTGCTCTCTACTCCAGGGGGCTCAGATATCTCGCATCTATACATTATATGCATACCTCTTTGCCCGTCCCTCCATGTCTCCTGCTGCTGCATACCAACAAGTTCAGGCTCTCGGAGTCGAAATTCTCCAGAATCGCCCCTTCTCTGCGGATCTAGCCGAGCAACACAAACACTTCCGGGGGATTCTAGTTGTTTGCAATCTTCTATGCCTGTCTAAGTCCTATGATATGATCCGTCAACAGATCCTTGGCGAGGCAGAGTCTCCCACCTTAGATTCCACTACTGCCCGCATATCCGCGGTTACTTCTCTACTACAACGTCTCCTGTTATCCTCCCCTCCTCAACCGAACAACTATGCTCACTACACTCAATGGAATGGATCTGGTGGCCGCAGCCATCAATCAGGCAAACGCGGTGCTGCCCGCTTTCTCTGCTCTCACTGTGGCCGCACCGGCCATACGGTTGATCGCTGCTGGAATAAACATCCTCATCTTCATCCAACGGGTGATGCTTCAACCTCCTCTTCGAAGCAGTCCACTTCGGTTGTCACGTATTCAGGTAGTGCTCATATCACTACTCAAGGTAAATGGCTGATCAACTCTAGTGCTACCAATCACATGATTGGCAATCCTCAATATTTTTCTCTCCTAGAAAAGCATGATCGGTTGCCCCTGTCTTTATTGCAGATGGCTCTCCCTTACCGGTCAATAGGATGGGTGTGGTTCAAGTCACTCCATCTCTTCGCTTGGAGGATACCCTCTAGGTGCCCACGTTCCCTTATAATTACTATCTGTTACTTCTTTGTGCAAACAACTACAGTGTTCTGTCACATTCACTCCTACTTCTTGTTCTTTTCAGGATCCGGGCTCTCAACAGACGATTTATACTGGTACTGAGAGCGGAGGCCTCTACTTTCTCGACAATATTTCCGCATTGTCCGCCCTTTCCTCTACTGATCTTCTCCAATAACATCTTCGTCTTGCTCACGCTCCTCCGCGACTTCTTCGTTAGCTTATGCCTCACCTTCCTTCGCCGAGTCCTCCCCTCAACTGTGATGCATGTCAGCTTGGCAAGCATCACTGCTCCTCCTTCTCACCTAAGCAAGGTCGTGGATCTTCCCGACCGTTTGTTCTGGTTCACTCCGATATCTGGGGACCCGCTCCTATCCTCACCATAGGTCGGGGTAGTTCATATTTTGTAATTTTTATTGACGATTTCTCCCGCTGTACTTGGGTGTATCTCTTACGAAATTGCTCTGAATTATTTCATGTATGGACATCTTTTTATTATATGATCAAGAATCAATTTGATGTCTCTGTTAAAATCTTTTGCTCTGATAATGCAAAAGAATATCTTAGTCATGAGTTTTTCTCCTTCTGTATGAAACATGATATTGTTCATCAAACTAGTTATGTCTATACCTCACAGTAAAATGGCGTGGCCGAATGCAAAAACCGTCACCTCCTTGATGTCGCACGCACTCTGCTGACTCAAATGCAGGTTCCTCGCTCCTATTAGGGCTATGCTATTCTCATCTCCTGCTATCTTATCAATCACATTCCGTCCACCATTCTCCACGGCAAAACGCCCTTCTCCATTCTCTATCCAGGGAAGGATCCGTTTCCTCTCCCTCTACGTATCTTTGGGTGCACAGCCTTTGTGCACTCTCCCTCAGCCACCCGTGACAAACTCTCACCACAGACCACCAAGTGTGTCTTTCTGGGATACTCTACCACTCAGAAAGGCTATTGTTGCTTTGACCCGGTTACCGCAAGCAGTTTGTTTCTGCGGATGTCACCTTCTTTGAAAATGCATCCTACTTCTCTCCCGACTCCTCTTCCTCTCCTGATATTCCTACTTCTTCTACCACCCCTTCCATTCCCTCTACACCTACTGAGATTCTGCCACCTCCACCATCTCCTTCATTGTGTCCACCTACCGAGCTATCTCCCACTTCTCCGCGATCGTCTCTCTCTACTCACGGGCCAGCTCTCTCCGCCACGGATGCCCCGGAAACTAAGGAACATGCCGACCTAGATATTCACATTGCTCTTCGCAAAGGGGTGCAGACGTGTACTCAACACCCGCTAGCTGTTGTTGTTTCATATGATCATCTAACTCCTTCTCGCAGGACATTTTCCTTGGCTATCTATGCCACTGCCACTCCCCGCACCTACCAGGAAGCTCTTACTATTCCTCAATGGAAGACCGCCATGGATGAGAAAATTGCTACCCTCACTGAAAGGGGTACATGGACCCTTGTTCCTCCCCCTTTGGGCACTGATGTGGTTGGATGTCGATGGGTATTCATTGTGAAGTTCTGTCCGGACGGCAGCGTGGATAAATACAAGGCCCGCTTAGTCGCCAAAGGCTTCACTCAGACTTATGGGGTTGATTACTTTGACAATTTCTCTCTCGTTGCTCGTCTCAGCACCATTCGAGTTCTTCTCTTTGTGGCTGTCAATAGGGATTGGCCAATTTCCCAGTTGGATGTCAAGAATGCCTTCCTCTATGGCGATCTTCAGGAGGACGTATACATGGAGCAACCTCCTGGGTATGTTGCTCAGGGGGAGACACGAGTATGTCATCTGAAGAAGGCCATCTATGGCCTAAAGCAAAGCTCTCGGGCTTGGTTTGACAAGTTCAACGGCATTGTTGCGGCCATTGGTTTTGCAAGAAGTTCAGCCGATCACTCCTTATTCATTCGCAAAATATCCTCTGGTATGGTGGTTCTTGTTGTATATGCGGATGATATTCTTCTAACTTGCGATGACTAGGCTGGGGTAGCTTTGACAAAGAAACACGTCCGGCAACACCTGTTCACTAAGGATATGGGCTCTCCCAAATACTTTCTAGGGCTTTAAATCTCTAGGAAGCCCAACTCTTTAGTTCTTTCCCAACGGAAGTATGATCTTGATTTGCTAAAAAAGGCAGGGTTGACTGGTGCTAAACCTGCCAGATGTCCCATGGCTATTGGGGAAGACAAAACTTGGACAGATTGTAATGTCCCGATTCGCGCTAGGCCCCTTATTCGCGCTTTGGAGTCGGGATAGCTGATTTAGGCTCAGAGAGTGCAGGCGATCAGGCGCGCACTCGTGGGGAAAAAACGAAGTTGGGCCTGTGTACGATACGGGTAGAGACATGGGCGTGTCCCTACCTGTGTGCCGTGGATTTGAGTGTCATGGCTTTGAGTGGCACGGAGTTGAGTGGACTGTCCCGAGGAGGAAACTGGTAGAGACACGGGCGTGTCCCTACCCGTGTGACGTGGCTTTGAGTGTCATGGCTTTGAGTGGCACGGCGTTGAGTGGACTGTCCCGAGGAGGACATGGGTAGAGACATGGGCATGTCCCTACTCGTGTGTCGTGTCTTTAAGTGCCATGGCTTTGAGTGGCACGGCGTTGAGTGGACTGTCCCGAGGAGGACACGGGTAGAGACACGGGTGTGTCCCTACCCGTGTGTTGTGGCTTTGAGTGCCATGGCTTTGAGTGGCACGACATTGAGTGGCTTGTCCCGAGAAGGACACGGGTAGGGACATGGGGGTGTCCCTACCCGTGTGCTGTGGCATTGAGTGGCATGGAATTGAGTGTTAAGCAGTCATTGTCCCGAGAAGGACACGGGTAGAGACACAGGCGTGTCCCTACCCGTGTGCATCGAGGCAAGGTCGACGAAAGGTGTCCCGAGCAGGACACAGGTATCGACACGGCCAGAACCATGGCTGTGTCATTTGTACACGGGTATAGACACGGGCGTGTCAGTACCCGTGTATGTGCATGAAACGATAGTCAAACCGTTGACGACGTTTTGCCAGAGTAGGATACAGGTAAGGACACGGGCGTATCCCTACCCACATCACCTCTGAATAAAAAGGTCAAAATGAAACCCTAGCCGTTTTCATTCTCTTCCAAGCCATATCTTCTAGAGAAACTTCTGGAGGAGGGAAGAACTGCTGGAGACAACCAAACTCTAAGAGGAATCGCCGCCGTCGCCAAGGAAAAGGGATGCCGACGAGAAGATTGACAAGATCCATGGCCGGAAATGGTGGAACCGCTGGAAATGAGGTGAGCTTCCTTCCCTCTCCCTTGGTGCTAGATCTGTATGTAAGACCCCCCTCCCGAAACACAACACACGACACGAGGGGAGTCTTATGCCCGAAACAGCCGCCTTGCGGTAGCACTAACACACGGGTTAGCCTTTACCATAAGACGCCTATTCCGCCGGCTACAATCCATATCACATAAACTATGCCAACCCAACCATAACAGAAAAGTAAAGCAGTTCAATTCACAACTAAGTTTAAGTCCAAAAGAGCGGAAGATAACAAGCAAAACAGGCTTGTACAAAAGAACAAGAGTCTAGAAATGTTTTGCCAAACGGCTACATGAAAACACTCACGACTGTCACTGACGGTGCCGATGGCACCACCACTTCAGGTCCTATCGTCCGGGCCTGGCTGTCCTGTTGCATAGTCCGTTGCTGCTCTACCTGCGGGGTTTCCTCCTAAAAAGGAAGACGTAGCAACCGTTAGTCATAAGACTAAGTGGCTTCACATCCGCTCCCCCGGCGACTCCTCAGCACCGGGCGGAGAAAGGAACAAAGGTACAATATGTATATATATAAGCAAGTAAACAAGCAGGTGACTGTAAATATGGTGGAGCATAAACTACGCTACACAACTAGCAGTTCTACAAATATCTATAATATATGACAGCAGGTATAAGTAATCAGAATAGTAACTTAACTTATAAGAGTGCCCATACAAACTTATAAGTTAAGGATCGGCTTAACAGTAAAGTAACTCATCGTATAAGAGTGCCCATACAAACTTATACGATGAGGATCTTGTGTATGCAATGAATGACATGATATGAATGTTATGCTATGACCGAATCATGCGCACGCACATGCAAGTTGCTATGTCGACACAGACTTGAAGTTCCCACTTTTCGAGCAGGTAGCTAACCTCTCAGGCGTCGTCCGTCGTGGCCAGACGGCGACAGTGGAGCGGGCGTCTCCACTACTAGGTGGTATCACACTACCTATCCTAGGCCCTCGTACGCCTCAACGCTAAAAACACAACAGCGGAGCTCACATGCGTACTACGGCTCAGAAGGGGTCTTGGGTAGATGTGCACCAAGAACACAGCCCAACCTGGCCTTTGATTTCGAACCGGATGGAATCTCGGAAACGCACGAGGTGCAAGCCCAACCGTTCTCATGGCGCGGAGGAGATCTCGGGTTATGGTCACCAAGTATCTAACCCTACCGCCCAAGGTCTACCCATTGGCTCCCATCGGTGTGACGACTGGCGAACCCGTAGACCTGCCACAGTCATTATCTCAATATCGCGAGACGATGAATCGTCGCACATCGCATGCCCCAAAACAACTCACTCGATGCTACCCGTAGGGAGGCTTCAACTCTAAGCATCGGTTGTTAATAAACCCCTTGAGCTCGGATTACGGTTACAAAATACTCTTCACATAGTGTTCATCATATTCACGCCCATCTATTCAATGAATTCACCTCAACACTTCGCATAATAGATATGTTCAACACCAAACTATATAAATATATTCTATACCAATCTCAACTCTTAATTTCTAGCCTTCTCATCCAATCCATTTCTCCACCAATACATGGTTATTCCTCATTACACAACCAAATGGATAACCATGCTAAATTACAGTAACTACAGCATTATAAATATATGGGGGCAAGATAACAAATGAGCAAATCACAACCATTGCAAGAGTGCCAACATTATAAATTAACAAGTGCATTAACATAGGATAGCCCGATACTAAAACTGGGATTCCCGGAGCTACAGGAATCCGATCACAATGCTCAACCCCTCGTTGGAAAGGTATTCGCGAGGGCTACTACTTTCGTGTTGAGTCGATCGCCCAGATCTGGTCGCAACATACCAGAAATTCAACTCGAATACGTACAGGAAACAGTTTCCTGTACAGGATTTCCCCGAACGCAGCGGACTCGAACCAGCTTTCCCGTGGCTACAGGTATCGCATGGAAACGTGCAACCACTCGTTGGAAAGGTAATTTCAAGGGCTACGACTTTCGTGTTGAGTCGATCACCCAGATCTGGCCAGAACACCTCTGAAATTGGCCACGAAGGTCGCAGCGTGCAGAAACCAGATTTCTGCACGCATCTTAAGGCGAGATGAACGGCATCCGTTCATCTTCTTCCTTGCAACGACCTCGCATAAACTTCTCCAGAAATCACACCCAGCCTTATTTCTCCTTTCAAAGCCAAACCCTCAACGAAAACCCCTCTCATCTCCACTTTGAATGATGAGAAGGTTGAGGGAGACTAAGCCTAGAAAACCTAGGCATGGCTTATCCTAAGAACTCTCCTCCTCACCATCAAGACTCTATGGAGTCGATGTCTCTCCTAAAATAACTACAGATCTAGAACCAAGGGAGAGGGGAGAAAGCTCACCTCAAGTTCAGCGGTACCACCATGGCCGGCCATGAGCCTCGCACTCCTTCGTAGCGGCATTTCGTTTCCGCCAAGGATGGCCCGGCAATCTTCTTCCAAGGATGGCTCCGGCAAGCCTCTTCCTCCTCCAGCCAAGAGAACTCTCTCAGAAATTTCGGGGCAGAAGAAAGGGGATGAAATGCTAGGGTTTCACATCTTTTTCATTTTTATACACCGCAGACACGGGTAGGCACACGACCGTGTTCCTACCCGTGTTCAGGTGACACGGCCGTGTCGCCTGCCGTGTTTAGGGTCGTGTTCATCCCAGAATATTTTTCATCCGTGTTGGGGTTGCGGCACACGGGTGGAGACACGGCCGTGTCTCGACCCGTGTCCTCAGCACATGGGTAGGGACACGCCCGTGTCTCAATACCCGTGTACTTCTCTGACTGATAAGCCTAATATTGGCATGAGGCACACGGGTATGGACACGGCCGTGTCCATACCCGTGTCGGCCAAAATTGCCATTTCGCCTTGTTTTCCTCATTTCCCGTACGTTCGCACCTGTTCACCCACACCCCCATTGGGCTCACCACAGCCCCTTTGACTCAAATACGCAATCAAGGGGCCTAGCGCGAATTGGGACGTTACAAATCCTATAAACAAAATAAAAGATATCGTCCCCGAAATCAGGGTAAGGCTATGGGAGTGAAACACATAAAAGGGAACTATGCTTTCAAGTAAATAATTCCGGGTAGCGCCCTTGCATCAAATCCTTTGGCTCCCATGTGAACTCCTCATTCCCATGATTAGACCATAGCACTTTCACCAAGGGAACACTTTTGCGGCGCAAGGTTCTTGTCTCGTTATCAACGATCCGCACCGGCTCCAGTCGCACAGACCTATTAGACGCCACGGCACCATCCGTCGTGGGGATATACTGTTCAGGCCGCAACAAAGCCTTCCGAAGCGACGATACATGGAACACATCGTGAAGGTTCTCCAGCTCCGGTGGTAACTCCAATCGGTAGGCCAGAGGGCCAATCCTTTCCACTACGACATAGGGCCCGACATACCTTGGGCTGAGCTTCTTGACTCCACGAAGAGACACACTAGGACGCCCACCTGCGCCTCCTTCTTCATTGGGATAAATCGAGCTACCTTGGTCAACCGGTCAACTATCACCCACACAGAATCATTCCGCGAGCGCGAGCGAGGTAACCCGTGGACGAAGTCCATGGAGATGTCCTCAAATTTCCATTCGGGGATGGGCAACGACTGTAGCATTCCACCGGGGCTTCTGCACTCCGCCTTCACCATTTGGCAGGCCACACAATGAGTAACAAAGTACTTGACATCCCTCTTCATGCCCGGCCAACACATTGTCTTTCTCAAATCGGTGTACATCTTTGCGATCCCCGGGTGCACCGAGTACTTGGAGCAATGAGCCTCCTTTAGAATATCCTCCCGAATGTTGTCACCTTCGGGGATGTAAAGCCGGCCACGAAAATGGACGAGGCCGTCTTTTAGGGAGTATTCTTCTGTAGTCCCATCCTCCATTGACTTGAAAGCCGGGGTTAAAGCCGCATCCTTCTTTTGTTCCGTCCGGATCCGGTCTCGTATGTTGCAAACTATACTCATCGCGGCCAAATATTCTGTATACTCTTCCGATTGATTCTTAAAGACCAAAGTGATTTCCATCTCTTGCAGTGTCCGGATTAACTCCATCCTCATCAAGCGGGATTCCGTGCTCGTTCCCGGTGCCTTTCGGCTCAAGGCATCAGCTACGGAATTAACCTTCCTGGGGTGGTAGTTCAAGGTGAATTCGTAGTCGCACAAGAACTCCAACCACCGCCGCTGTCTCAAGTTTAACTCCTTTTGGGTGTGAACGTACTTCAGATTTTTGTGATCCGAGTAGATCTCGCAGTGGACGCCATATAAATAATGCCTCCAAATCTTCAAGGCGAATACCACCGCTCCCAACTCTAGATCATGTACCGGGTAGCTGGCTTCATGCTTCTTCAACTGTCTTGAAGCATAAGCGATCACATGCCCATTCTGCATCAACACGGCTCCCATCCCTTGATACGACGCATCCATGTAAACTTGAAAGCCCTCCTTCCCAGATGGGAGAGTTAGGATGGGTGCAGTCGTCAATCTGTCCTTCAACTCTTGGAATGCAGCTTCGCACTGGGGTGTCCATTCAAACGGCACACCCTTCTTGGTCAGCGTAGTAAGGGGGAGGGCGATCTTCGAGAAGCCTTTCACGAACTTGCGATAGTACCCGACAAGTCCAAGAAAGCTCCGTATGTCGGCCGCTGACTTCAATGGCGGCCATTTCTTCACGGCCCGCACCTTGGCCGGATCTACTGCTATCCCCGCCCCACTAATCACATGGCCCAAGAACGCGACCTCTTGAAGCCAAAACTCGCATTTGCTGAACTTGGCAAACAAAGTGTGCTCCTTTAGCTTCCTCAGCACTAAAGTTAGATGTTCGGCGTGTTCTGCTTCAGTCTTGGAGTAGACTAGGATATCATCGATGAACACGATGACAAAGATGTCCAAATAAGGGCTGAACACCTTGTTCATCAAGCTCATAAAGGCGGAAGGGGCGTTTGTGAGCCCAAACAGCATCACGGTGAATTCATACAAACCATATCTCGAACTGAACGCCGTCTTCTGAATGTCATCTTCTTGTATCCTCAGCTGATAATATCCCGAACGCAGATCTAACTTGGAGAACCAATACGATCCCACCAATTGATCAAACAATTCATCAATGCGCGGTAGGGGATAGGTGTTCCGCACCGTTAACCGGTTCAACTCTCGATAATCAATGCATAACCGCAGGGTGCCATCCTTCTTTTTGACGAACAAAACGGGCGCTCCCCAAGGCGACGAGCTTGGGCGAACGAACCCTGCTTCCACCAATTCCTGAAGCTGGACTCTAAACTCTGCAAGTTCCTTCGGAGCCATTCGGTATGGAGCTCGCGAGACGGGCTTGGCACCCGGAATTAGCTTGATTTGGAAGTCCACTTCCCTATGCGGGGGTAGTCCCAGCAATTTCTCGGGGAATACCTCGGGAAATTCTCGCACCACCCGCACATCCTTGACCTCTAATGTCAATTTCTTCAACTCGAAGCAAATTACATAGACCTCGTCCCCTTCCATATGAGATTTCATAACTTGAATTGAAGATAATAATTTACGGGGTGCGAATCTAATACCTTGGAAGATGACTTCCGACTCCATGCCTCAACATAACTTGCTTCTCCGCACAATTGATCCTGGCGTGGTGCCAGTTCAACCACTGCATGCCCAGGATGAGATCGAACTCCGGGATTCTTAACACTGTAGCCGGAGTTTCAAAGAACTTTCCTCCAATAAGGGTGTCGAAGTCGCAACTTGCTGACGATGTCATCTCAGAGCCGTCCGGAAGGCGCACCCTTTGAGTAGTGCCCGTGAAGTGTTGCACTCCCTCCAAGTCCTTCACGAAGTCCGCCGAAATGAACGAGTGAGACGCACCCGTGTCAAATAACGTATAGGCGGGGCTCCCGTTAACCATGACAGTGCCTAGGTTCCAAAAAGGGTAATCACTATCCAGAATTGCGCGTATCATTTGTATCGTAAATCTAACAAGTCATATAATATTAATAAATTTTGCACGTACCGGTGATGACTTCCTGCGGATTTCTCTCCTGAGTCATATCCAAAGCGAATACATGCTCCCGTGCATGTCCTTGATTTCTACCTGGTGGTCCTCTTCCTCGGCCACGCATGTGCCCTCGCCCCCGTGGAGCTACTGGAAGGAAAGCAATAGGAGCATCCCCGATCAGTCGCGGGCAAACTCGTCGGACATGCCCCGGTTGGTTGCACTCAAAGCATATCACCTCACGTCGGCCCCCAGGTTGTTGATAATGTTGCTGCTGCGGTGGTGGAGGTAAAGCTGGTGGTTGCGGAATTGGGTACTCCACCCGATAGTTCCGGTTGACCCACCGACCGCCTCTGTGGTTTCCCCTTCCTCTGCCATGATCATTCCGCCTTCTATTACTAGGGCCGACTTCAATTACTCCCTCCGCAGGTCTCTTGCCACATCCCATGTGGTCCGCCTCCAGTCTCTTTGCCATGTCGATGATTTCTGCCAGGCTTGCATCGGCTATAAACAAAAGGGCCTGCCTCAGGGGGTCCCTTAATCCTTTGTAGAAGCGCTTCGCGTAGCCTCTATCGTCCAAATCGTAGGAATCGGCAAACCTAGCGAGGTGTTGGAACTCCCTCTGGTACTCCGTTACAGATTTCGATCCCTACTTCAGCTGCAGAAATCTTTCTTCAAGTTCATCCCGAGCAGAAGAAGGGATGAAGTGATCCAGAAAGGCCTCGGTGAACTCGTTCCAACTGATGTCCGTGTACAACCGCCCTTGGAAGGTGGAGCCCATGAGGGACTTCCACCACCTTTTGGCGTGCAGCTCTAGCAGCGTCACTACCAATGTCACCGCCATGCTGTTCGGACATCTTATGCCAGCCATCAATTCCTGCACGGTATCAAGCCATTCCTCGGTGCGCACCGGCGATTCTGTCCCAAGATAGGCAGGAGGGGACAGGGCACGGAAGGTGCTCAACCAGTTGGAGCCTGGCGCTTGTTGTTGCACCGGAGCTTGCTGGGCTTTAAATGCATCCAATATGGCTGACAGCGTTTGTCCCAGTTCCGACTGCTGGAATTGTGAAGGGACGGAAGGGGTAGGAGTGCCCCCAACCGGCTCCACCTGCGCTGGGACCTATACGCAAGGTACAAACTAGGGTCAGGTTGGCTAAAACTAATGTCAAAGTTGGACAACTTAGTGCGAATTACATATGGGCACACCACTGCTTCCGCTAAGTCGGTTTGTCCCCAAACCGACTAATCGAACGGGAGTGACCCATTGTTACATGACTGCTCTAGTTGAAGATCGGCTAAGTCTGATACCATTTGTAAGACCCCCCTCCCGGAACACAACACACGACACGAGGGGAGTCTTATGCCCGAAATAGCCGCCTTGCGGTAGCACTAACACACGGGTTAGCCTTTACCATAAGACGCCTATTCCGCCGGCTACAATCCATATCACATAAACTATACCAACCCAACCATAACAGAAAAGTAAAGCAGTTCAATTCACAACTAAGTTTAAGTCCAAAAGAGCGGAAGATAACAAGCACAACAGGCTTGTACAAAAGAACAAGAGTCTAGAAATGTTTTGCCAAACGGCTACATGAAAACACTCACGACTGTCACTGACAGTGCCGATGGCACCACCACTTCAGGTCCTATCGTCCGGGCCTGGCTGTCCTGCTGCATAGTCCGTTGCTGCTCTACCTGCGGGGTTTCCTCCTAAAAAGGAAGACGTAGCAACCGTTAGTCATAAGACTAAGTGGCTTCACATCCGCTCCCCCGGCGACTCCTCGGCACCGGGCGGAGAAAGGAACAAAGGTACAATATGTATATATATAAGCAAGTAAACAAGCAGGTGACTGTAAATATGGTGGAGCATAAACTACGCTACACAACTAGCAGTTCTACAAATATCTATAATATATGACAGCAGGTATAAGTAATCAGAATAGTAACTTAACTTATAAGAGTGCCCATACAAACTTATAAGTTAAGGATCGGCTTAACAGTAAAGTAACTCATCGTATAAGAGTGCCCATACAAACTTATACGATGAGGATCTTGTGTATGCAATGAATGATATGATATGAATGTTATGCTATGACCGAATCATGCGCACGCACATGCAATTTGCTATGTCGACACAGACTTGAAGTTCCCACTTTTCGAGCAGGTAGCTAACCTCTCAGGCGTCGTCCGTCGTGGCCAGACGGCGACAGTGGAGCGGGCATCTCCACTACTAGGTGGTATCACACTACCTATCCTAGGCCCTCGTACGCCTCAACGCTAAAAACACAACAGTGGAGCTCACATGCGTACTACTGCTCAGAAGGGGTCTTGGGTAGATGTGCACCAAGAACACAGCCCAACCTGGCCTTTGATTTCGAACCGGATGGAACCTCGGAAACGCACGAGGTGCAAGCCCAACCGTTCTCATAGCGCGGAGGAGATCTCGGGTTATGGTCACCAAGTATCTAACCCTACCGCCCAAGGTCTACCCATTGGCTCCCATCGGTGTGACGACTGGCGAACCCGTAGACCTGCCACAGTCATTATCTCAATATCGCGACACGATGAATCGTCGCACATCGCATGCCCCAAAATAACTCACTCGATGCTACCCGTAGGGAGGCTTCAACTCTAAGCATCGGTTGTTAATAAACCCCTTGAGCTCGGATTACGGTTACAAAATACTCTTCACATAGTGTTCATCATATTCACGCCCATCTATTCAATGAATTCACCTCAACACTTCGCATAATAGATATGTTCAACACCAAACTATATAAATATATTCTATACCAATCTCAACTCTTAATTTCTAGCCTTCTCATCCAATCCATTTCTCCACCAATACATGGTTATTCCTCATTACACAACCAAATGGATAACCATGCTAAATTACAGTAACTACAACATTATAAATATATGGGGGCAAGATAACAAATGAGCAAATCACAACCATTGCAAGAGTGCCAACATTATAAATTAACAAGTGCATTAACATAGGATAGCCCAATACTAAAACTGGGATTCCCGGAGCTACAGGAATCCGATCACAATGCTCAACCCCTCGTTGGAAAGGTATTCGCGAGGGCTACGACTTTCGTGTTGAGTCGATCGCCCAGATCTGGTCGCAACATACCAGAAATTCAACTCGAATACGTACAGGAAACAGTTTCCTGTACAGGATTTCCCCGAACGCAGCGGACTCGAACCAGCTTTCCCGTGGCTACAGGTATCGCATGGAAACGTGCAACCACTCGTTGGAAAGGTAATTTCAAGGGCTACGACTTTCGTGTTGAGTCGATCACCCAGATCTGGCCAGAACACCTCTGAAATTGGCCACGAAGGTCGCAGCGTGCAGAAACCAGATTTCTGCACGCATCTTAAGGCGAGATGAACGGCATCCGTTCATCTTCTTCCTTGCAACGACCTCGCATAAACTTCTCCAGAAATCACACCCAGCCTTATTTCTCCTTTCAAAGCCAAACCCTCAACGAAAACCCCTCTCATCTCCACTTTGAATGATGAGAAGGTTGAGGGAGACTAAGCCTAGAAAACCTAGGCATGGCTTATCCTAAGAACTCTCCTCCTCACCATCAAGACTCTATGGAGTCGATGTCTCTCCTAAAATAACTACAGATCTAGCACCAAGGGAGAGGGGAGAAAGCTCACCTCAAGTTCAGCGGTACCACCATGGCCGGCCATGAGCCTCGCACTCCTTCGTAGCGGCATTTCATTTCCGCCAAGGATGGCCCGGTAATCTTCTTCCAAGGATGGCTCCGGCAAGCCTCTTCCTCCTCCAGCCAAGAGAACTCTCTCAGAAATTTCGGGGCAGAAGAAAGGGGATGAAATGCTAGGGTTTCACATCTTTTTCGTTTTTATACACCGCAGACACGGGTAGGCACACGGCCGTGTTCCTACCCGTGTTCAGGTGACACGGCCGTGTCGCCTGCCGTGTTTAGGGCCGTGTTCATCCCAGAATATTTTTCATCCGTGTTGGGGTTGCGGCACACGGGTGGAGACACGGCCGTGTCTCGACCCGTGTCCTCAGCACACGGGTAGGGACACGCTCGTGTCTCAATACCCGTGTACTTCTCTGACTGATAAGCCTAATATTGGCATGAGGCACACGGGTATGGACACGGCCGTGTCCATACCCGTGTCGGCCAAAATTGCCATTTCGCCTTGTTTTCCTCATTTCCCGTACGTTCGCACCTGTTCACCCACACCCCCATTGGGCTCACCACAGCCCCCTTGACTCAAATACGCAATCAAGGGGCCTAGCACGAATTGGGACGTTACACTGTATATATCCTTAGGCGAGATATCGATTCAAATGAGTCTTAATGTGTGACATGGGCTTATTTGGGGACCCGGTTGACATTTAGTACCGCCTTCCACCCTCAGACAAATGGGCAGATAGAGCGCACCAATCAGACACTGGAGGATTTGTTGCGTCTTTGCATACTGGACCGCGGAGAGCCATGGGAGAGGCAGCTACGGTTGATCGAATTCTCGTACAACAATAGCCACCAGTCCAGCATCGGCATGGCCCCTTATGAGGCTTTATATGGGCGGAGGTGCAGGAGTCCTTTGTCTTGGACCCAGGATGAGGATCCTAAGGCACTTGGATCTGAGTTCGTCGAGGATATGGATGCTCGGGTGCGGTTGATTCGAGACAGGATGTTGGAGGCCCAGAGTGGATAGGCCAAGTATTACAATTCTCGGCATCGTCAGGTGGAGTTTCAGGTAGGATACCGGGTGTTTCTGAAGATACGACCGATGCATGGAGTCTCGCGGGTGCATGGTCGGAAGAAGTTCAGTCCGAGATACATGGGGCCTTACAGGATCCTGGAACGGATCGGCCCCTTAGCTTATAGCCTGGATATGCCGCCAAAGTTAGCGGGTTTTCACGACATCGTCCACGTCTCCTCCCTCAGGAGAGCTCTACTTCGACCGAAGCAGCAGATTACGACTACATATGAGCCTATAGCTTCTGATCGATCGGTGTGCCTGGATCCGATCCGGATAGACGATACTGGGATGCGGGTCTTGCGACGCAAGAAGGTTCCGCCGGTCAAGGTCTTGTGGAGGAATCATGGACAAGAGGAGCACATGTGAGAAACAAGAGACTTGATGCAGCGAAGGTATCCGAGACTTTTCACGTCAGGTATTCCCTTTAACCACTCGGGATGCTACATTTACTTCTCATACTTGAAACCCCGTAGGCCTAACTTGAATTTCAAGGAAGAAATTTTTATTTTTATATATTGGGATTTGTAACATCCCTCAGACTTCTAGACTCCTAGAATGGTTTTGTCATGACTAGGTCATGATAAAACCCTGGGAAGCACTAAAGGGTCTAATGACACCCAATATAACACCCCAAAAAAATACAGGCTAAGAGTTGACCAGAGCTGGACGAAAATCATCGAGCAGAGCTCGATGATCTGCTCGACGAAATCATCGAGCAGAGCTCGACTATCTGCTCGACGAAAGCCTCGAGCATTGCTCGACGAAAGCCTCGAGCAGTGCTCGACGAAAGCCTCGAGCAAAGCTGAGTAGAGTTTGACGAATGGAATAGACATGGAGGCTCCATAACTCCCACTTTTATGGGGCTTTTATTCCTCTGTGCGAGAAGAGAATTTTTTGGAGGTGGTCGGCCATTAATTTGGTCCAACCCCTTAATTTGGTTGAAACCGAAGGGGAGGAGTTAATGACCATTAATTGAGTTTAATGAAATTTGGGAGTTACAAGCCTCCTCTACCAAATTCCCTCTTTAAGGACCTTCACCAGGGCAAGGGCAATCGTTGTAAAACCCCCTTTTTTTCTTTTAAAATATCGGGGTCTTAGGACCAGAACCGCCCTTTTGCGGTGACACTTTCACGCCCCGAAGGGGTCATCACCACAAAGCGCCGATTCTACCGGCCAATTCCATCACAGAAAGGTAGCACAATGAAGTAAAAGCAAGTCCACAGGAAAATCACATATATAGAAGAAAAATCTCCACGAAGGGAGTGTCCACATAATGATATATCAAAGTACTAAAATACGGGCTTATGTCCGGTATATCATAATACTCACTACAGGTCACTCATGCGGAAGCAAAAACAAAACATCTACTCAAGGTCGAGACTCACGGTCCCGGCTGTATGAACTCCGGAGCTAGACTGCCCCATCTCCAAGCGCACCGGTCTCTAGGGCTTCTCCCCGTGCTGGGCTCAACGATCCCCTAAAATGATGCGGTTTGAAAACCGTTAGTCATAAAGACTAAGCCCTATAATCCCCTACCCCTTCCTCCATGGCTCCTAGGTACCGAGCGGAGAGGAAGAAAGGGAAGGACATGAAGGTGGAGAATAAATCAAAAGATGGTGACAACGGACCTATGCTAGCAATTCTATTATAAATAATGGCAATAACAGAAAGTAGGAAATGTAACCTTAACTTATGTGCGGAAGCACCTAAGTCAAGGGATCTTCTGCAAGGCTCCCATCGTATAAAGTGTCCCATACCACTTATACGTTGGGGTGTCGGTTATCAAACAGCAGCATATATATATTGAATTTAACCTTAATTTATAAACTTGCCCACACAAGCTTATAAACCAAGGGGTCGTTTTGCAAGGCCTATTGTATAAGCGTCCCATTCCACTTATACATTAGGTGTCAGGGGTTAAATGAATCGATTATGCCATGACATGCTAGTGGGTATGATGAATCATACAAGTGCAACACACACACCCGACTCTGTGTATACAGACCTTTAATTCCCCCTTTCGGAGCCGTTACCTCCCAGGATACCTCCGTAGTGGCAGACGGAAGCGCTGGGTTGGGCCTCGCCAACCTCTAAACCAGTAAAACACTATCGGTCAGACCTATCGTACGCCTCAACGCTTAATGCACAAAGCGGACTCCTGCGTACTCTTGCTGACTGGCGCACCGGACTTCTGTTGGCGAAGTGTTAACCACACTTGCCGATTCAGCGTATTGGCGTCGGTGCATCGACCCTCCAATACAGAAGACCCACCACTTTAATTTTATTTCCTTTTATGCACATGCAAGTTTATCGTATCAAACAAATCGAGCCGAAGCTCCCCGGACCATTCTGTCCGGCTCTTAACCAACCGAGCCGAAGCTCCCAACCATCTTCCTATGCTAACGGTGTTTGTGAAACGTGCAACCCTAATTACTAAGTTACTTTTATCAGTTTGTTAATACAGTTTACGTTAACCCAGGACTGCCCCTGGTATTCCCTGTGAAGGGCTCTCAAAGGGCACTAGGAACTATGATGGTAGCTGATCTAACATCCCATTTCTGGCTAGACCCCCGGGAGTGGTTTTGCCATGACTAGGTCACGACAAAACCCTAGGAAACCCAAAAGACCAAGGAAGCTTAGGAAGAAAGGTGAAAATCACCTTGGTCTGCAAATAGTGGGGTCAAACTTGCTTAAAATAGGATTAGGACTCGGGCGTTGAGTGCGTCGAGTGCACTCAACGCCATAAGTAGAATGGCGTTGAGTGCACTGGCTACACTCAACGCCATCTTTCAGGCGGAATTGCGTTGAGTGCACTCAACGCCATAGGTTGAATGGCGTTGAGTGCACTGAGTGCACTCAACGCCATCTAATATCGTCTGGTTGGCGTTGAGTGAGCTGAGCTCACTAAACGCCGTAGACTGGATGGCATTGAGTGAGCTTAGCTCACTCAACGCCGTAGACCTGATGGCGTTGAGTGAGCTTAGATCACTCAACGCCGTAGACGGGATGGCGTTGAGTGAGCTTAGCTCACTCAACGCCGTAAGCTGTCAGACGGGATGGCGTTGAGTGCGTTGAGTGCACTCAACGCCATAAGTTGAACGGCGTTGAGTGCACTGACTGCACTCAACGCCATTTGGTGTTGTCTGGAGGGTGTTGAGTGAGCAGAGCTCACTCAATGCCATAATCGGGATGGCGTTGAGTGAGCTAAGCTCACTCAACGCAATAATCTGGACGGCGTTGAGTGAGCTAAACTCACTCAACGCAATAATCTGGACGGCGTTGAGTGAGCTAAGCTCACTCAACGCCATCGTTTAAAAGGGGCTTATTCTGGATGGTGTTGAGTGAGCAGAGCTCACTCAACGCCATGATCCGGATGGCGTTGAGTGAGCTGAGCTCACTCAACGCCATAGTCTGGGAGGCCATTCTGATGGCGTTGAGTGAGCAGAGTTCACTCAATGCCGTATCTTTGATGGCGTTGAGTGAGCTGAGCTCACTCAACGCCGTAGCATGGATGGCGTTGAGTGAGCAGAGCTCACTCAACGCCATTTTACTTAGTTTTTCTGGCAGATCTGTTTTTGGCTGGGTGCTGGTTCAGCTGAACCGGGCCAGTCTAGGAGCGGGCCAGGATGTCTTAAATGGGCCGTTTCTCTTATTAAGACTTAATTAAAACCTTATTTAGTGAATTTGACCGGCTGTGTCACGTGGTAGCCGTTTCCTCCTCCTCCAGCCATGGTCGAGCGACGGTTTGCCTGGCCATTTATGGCTTTTAAGGCTCGGCTCCACCCTCTCCTCCTTGAAACGGCTGGATTCAACTCCTCTCAGGGAGAGGAGGAGTTTCCAGCCTTCTCTTAGCTGTTTTGGAGCCGTTTCAGCTCCCCTCCACCATGGCCGAAGCATGCATGTAAGAGGCATTAATGGCTGGACCGTTTATATCCCCACCCGCAGCCTTGTTTCTCCTATAAAAGACTCCCTAGACTTAGAGAGGAAGGTTTCACCCTTGCCTGATAAAGCTAGAGCTCATAACCTTGCTATTAAAGAATTTCGGCGACGCCACCACCGTGCAAATAGCATCCTGACGATCGACTCGACTTCAAGCCGCGAATAAGGTCCTCCTCTACCTCTTCTTCTATGGATAGATCTTAGAAATCATTAGGATAGATATCGGGCTCAAAAGAGCTGAATCGGGTGAGCGTTTCCATGGTCTTTCCAAAATTTCATGGTGGCGGGTTCGCCGGAAACCGCCTCTCTGGCGGCCGTGCCGCCGCCCGACGGTAGCCCTCACCTCAATAGAGGTGGTGGTGGTGGTGGCCGGCCAGGGAAATGGTTGGGTGGCCGGGAAGTAGCTTTAGAAAAGCTACAGGTTTTAAGCATTTTTAGGTTGCTGTTTCGGGCTTTTTGAGAAGATGAACAGTAACTTATAATACTAAATTATTATATTTATATATAAAATATAGTGATTTATCAAGTTCTCTTTTATGCTATTTAATGAGGTACATAAAGACTTTTTATGTAGAAGTGACCAACATGAAATCTGTAGCCCTATGGGTCTACTATATTTCAAAATTGATTTGGGTAAATTTGGTCAACTGGTTTGACCATGGCACCTCTTTTGGTGGGATCTAGACCTAGAGCTAGGCAGAGACAAAAAGGTGTGCCCACCTTTCATCCTTTGCCCAAATGTTCTGAAATTTGGACAGGGAGTCTATCCTAACTATACTTAGGGCCTATCCAAAAATGAGAATTTTTGGAGAATGTTTTTCTATAGTTTTCTGGAAAATTTAATAAACCATGTATAAATTAATTAGGTGTCTTAAACACCTCAAAATCCCCCCAAATCTGGGTGGGAGGTCTTAGGGGGAATGTTAGAACTCTAGTAAAAATTCCACCTCATTTGGAAGTGTTTTGATTAAGTTTTAACTCGACCCTAGTTTGGCCCTTATAAGATTAATTGGGTCAATTCATTCCTTTTGGGATTTGAGTGGTCAAACAACCTCAACAGAGGCTGATATTTTGGCCACTGACCTTTTTGGGCATGACACACCCTCCAATGTAATTTCGGGTGGTTTGGGGTAGGGTAGCCCTAGAACCCTAGGGTAGGTTCCTTAATGGGGATCTTTAGGGTTGTGAGGGTCATGGGGTCAAATGACCTTGGATCTACTCGATATTTGGTGAAGAGGACCATAAGGGTATTAAAGTCCTCTGGTAAAAATTTTACGGTATTTGGAGACCTTTAGCCCACCTAAAACCCTAACCCTAGTTTAGGTCACCAACCTTAATTTGAACTATTATGCTATCAAATGAACTTCAAATCAAGTAAAGTTTGGGAAGGGTGATGTTCTAGACTAAATAGCCATAATATAATTTTTTTGAGGCTTTTGGGTTAATTTATACAGCACTTCATTCACAACCCTAGTTGTGCCCTAGATATTTATTTTGATGATTTTGGAATTTCTATTCTTTGGAATGTTATGAAATCTTGGATTAGGGCATCTTATAGCATGTTATACCTTATGTATTTTTATTGGGAGTTTTATCTGATTATTTTGGGTACTTGCTTCTTTAATGTATCAATTGTGATATGTAGTCAAAAATACAAATAATGCTCATTTATTATTTGGAAATTTATGAAATTTGGTCAGTGGGTGTTTCAGACCATGATAGTCATCCTGTAAATTTCTCTAAATTTTTAGATAATTAAAAATAGTACCTCCTTCTCTAAGCTAGGAAAATTAGTGTTTTACATTAAAATAAATTCAGAGCCAAAATATTAGAGAAAAAAATTATGGTACTTAGTTTCTGATAGTTTTAGGTCACCATAAAGCTTCTGTATTTTTCTTGTGATTTTTGGATATATATTTATAGTACTTGCTTCACAATATAGTAAAAGTGGCCTAAAATGATAAATTAGGAAATATAGGCCTAAACACCTCTTAAATTTTCCAAAATTTGGAATTACTGCTTAAATGCCTCATAGGATTTTTACTGATTTTATAGTGATTTATTGTTGGCTCATTAGTGCACTTCATGTTCATACTAGGGCATTGGGAGGCTTAGAATAAATAAATTAAATGCCCGATAAATAGGAAAAATTTGGAAATCTCGGACTTAGTTATATTAGGTCATGGTGGACTCCCAGTATTGATTTTAGGGCATTTGGATGAGAAAATTGGAGTACCCCCTAACGGGAGCACCATGTAGCTTAGTGTGGTCTGCATATAGTGATAGGACCGGAGTAGGCTAGCTCGGAGGTTAAAGTCACCTAGGAGTAGAGTTACTTAATATAAAGAGGGTCTTGTCTCAAGGGTAAAAATCAATAACAATAAGTGCCTTGGAAAGGGAGCTTTGGGATTCACCTCATCATAGCTCCTAGTACCGTTGCGAGCCCTTCACCGGGTAAACCTCAGAAAGTCCAAGGTTAACCTAAAATCTTAGGAATAAAATGATCAAGAGTAACCCTAATAATAGTTGCACCTCACACCTACACTTGTACACTTAGGAAGAAGAATTGGCATGGAATGGGTAGAGTAGGTCCGTGGTCTAAGGGCCTACTAGTAATGTCAATGGTCTAGTTTGTGATTGGGAAGTCCGGGGAACTGGATACTCGGGGACTTGGTATAAATTTGGAATTCCAGGGAGCGGGATGCTCGGGGACTTGGTATATGCTTGGTAGCCTAGAGAGCTGGAGGCTCGGTAACATGAGAACTTGTACAAATATAACTATCATGATTGCATGTGCATAGAAGTGGTGGGTCATCGGTACTGGACGATCGATCACACTGACGTCGTTACATTGACTCGGCGGTGTGGGACACTTAGCCAAAGAAAGCTTGGTGGATATAGTCAGCGCTAGTACGCGGATACTCTAGGTTGTGTTCTTCTAGGGGCGTACGGAAGGGCTAGGCCTGGTAGTGTGGTTACCCGCCTAGGAGTGAGGGGCCCGACCCACTGTCTCCGTTTGCCACTACGGAGGTTCCTGGGAGTGAAGCTAGCTGCCCGAACAGGGGGAACTAAAGGTCTGTATGCATGGAGTCGTGTGGCTGTGTTGCACTTGCTTATGCATTCCATAGCATATTTGCGTGTCATAGCATAAATATTGCATATAACCCCTGACACCTATCATATAAAATGGTATGGGACTTTTTATACGATAGGCCCTGCAAAACGACCCCTTGGTCTATATGGGTAATCCCTATAAATCAATGGTTATATTTCTTGTGCTTTTACTTACTTGCTACTCCTTACTGTTTACCTTTGATAAGTTTATAAATTAGAGTTAAATTCTATATATGTATGCTGCTGTTTGATAACCGACACCCCAACGTATAAGTGGTATGAGACACTTTATACGATGGGAGCCCTGCAAAAGATACCTTGGCTTATGCGCTTCCGCATAAGTTAAGGTTACATTTCCTACTTTCTGCTTCTGTCATATTTACTATGGAATTGCGAGCATAGGTCCGCTATCACCTGCTTTTGACTTATTCTCCACCTTCATGTCCTTCCCTTTCTTCCTCTCCGCTCGATACCTAGGAGCCATGGGGGGAGGGGTAGGGGATGATAGGGCTTAGTCTTTTAGACTAACGGTTTTCGAACCACAACATTTTAGGTGTACCATATGGAAGGGTCACGATGTTTTGCAGTTTCTTACAGAGTTGACCCCGTGACCGTGTTACCATTGTCACCAGCCGGGACATACACGGGTCAAATGCCCCTTGATGGGTGGGATCCCACCAGCTCAGCAGCCAGGAGGCCGAAGACGTAGACACAGACGTGGATTGCGAGGCGGCGACTGCAGGCCGAAAAGGAAGAAGCACCCAGAGATGCAGCACCAGCAGAGTACGGAGTCGGTGGAGATGAGCCAGTCTAGCTTGGGTGCTCTCGGTTCAGTGACAGTTACGGTGACGCTTAGTTTTAGTTTTGCTACCGCGAGTGACTTGTAGTGAGGATTACATGTATTGGGCACAAGCCCTCCTTTTGTACTCTGACTATCATTATTGTGGACTCTCCCTTCGTGGAGATTTATTTATATACATGTGATTATGGTGGACTAGTTTTATAATTACTTATGTTACTGTTCTGCGATCGATTTGGCCGGCAGGATTGGCGTTTTGTAGTGACGACCTTCCCGGGCGTGATGGTGTGAAGGATCAAGCGCATACCCAACTGCAGCCTTCCCGGGCGTGATGCTACTTTTTTATATAAGTAGCAGAGCGCCACGTGTCAAGTGAAGGAACGCCAGACCCAACAATCCCCCCCCCCGGCGTCCAGCACAACCCGTCGGCTCAGAGGTGGGGTTACCACATGGCCCACACGGCTCAGAGGTGGGGTTACCACATGTCCACGGTTGCCTGACCCACCGGACCCACACAGGTAGAAGGGAAAAATCAGGATTTAATAGCGCTCCCCCGGTCTTGAACCCGTGACCTCCTCTGATACCAATTATCTTTCCTGACATCGCTTCGTCGCTGGAGGACGAGGTGTATACCCATTCACGAATTTCTGGTATATGAATCTTAGGAGAGAACGACATAAATTTCTTGAGGCCTTGGTCTTCGCATAGCTTCAGAATATCTTGGATTGGTTGATCGCATTGGCTGAAAGAATCGAAGTCGACACAGAAGCCAGTGTCGAACTTCATTCCGAACAGAACAACAGAAGGAATCGCCATAGAATTTGAGAGAAGATGGCGAATCGAGAAGCAAAACAGGGGAGAAGAGAATCGCGCGGGATTAGAGTTCGAGAGCGAATTCCAAGCCAGAAGAAGGAATATGAAAAGACGGAGCGGAAGGACGACGATCTCCAGACCTAAATCGACTATTAGAAACAAATCTGCGATCGTCGATCCCGGAATAAAATCGGTCGTCGAACACAGACCGACGATAGTCAATGTTTGACTAAACAGTAAACATCGACCGCCTACAAGCAAATATCACGATCGTCGATCAATAAATGATGGTCGACGATTCTCCACCCAGCACAGAAAATCTGTCGTCGACCATTGGTCGACGATAGATACTTAAGGAGAGATCGTTGACCAGTTGGTCGACGATTTCTGCCCTACTACAGAACGAGCTGTCGTCGACGGTTGGTCGACGATAGTTCTGACCTGGTCGAAGATCGTCGATCAGTCGTTCGACGATTTTAGACAGAAAACAAAACTAACCAAATTTTCACTATTCTGAACCATTAATCATGCCAAGCTGGTTCAGAAAGAACAAATGCTTTTGTTCATCAAGGGGCTTAGTGAAAATATCTCCTCTTTGCAGGTCTGTGGATATAAATTCCATTACTATCTTGTTCTTTTCCACATTATCTCTCAGAAAATGATGTCTAATCTCAATGTGCTTGGTTCTGGAGTGGTGCACAGGATTTTGAGCAATTGATATTGCACTGGTACTGTCACACAGAATTTTTGTGTTTGAGTGTGTGTACCCATAATCCACCAGCTGATTTTGAATCCACAGGATCTGTGAACAGCAACTAGCTGCTGCTATATATTCAGCCTCAGCAGTTGAAGTAGACACAGATGCCTGTTTCTTGCAAAACCAAGAGACAAGTCTCTCTCCCAGGAACTGACAAGTCCCTGAGGTGCTTTTCCTGTCAACTCTACAACCAGCATAATCAGCATCTGAATATCCAATTAATTCAAATCCTGACTCAGCTGGGTACCACAGTCCTAAGTTAGGACATCCCTTAAGGTATCTCAAGATCCTCTTGAGGAGAGTTAAGTGAGATTCCTTTGGGTTGACCTGAAACCTAGCACATAGGCATGTAGCAAACATTATGTCAGGCCTACTTGCAGTCAAATACAGCAGGGAACCAACAATGGCTCTATAATTCTTTTGATCAACAGACTTGCCATTGACATCAGAATCAATAACTGCATTTGAGGCCATAGGTGTGCTCATTGATGAAGCATCAGACATTCCAAATCTTTTAACCAGCTCTCTGGCATATTTTGATTGTGAAATGAAAATGCCATCAACACTCTGTTTCACTTGGAGACCAAGGAAATAGGATAACTCACCCATGCTGCTCATCTCAAACTTAGAGTGCATTAGTTCAGAGAACCTCTTGCATAGTTTGGGATTAGTAGAGCCAAATATAATGTCATCTACATAGATTTGAACTAACAGTTGTGAGGAGGTCACTCTGACTCCGGAAGTGTTGACTGAGCTGTTTGGACTGCCAACAGGCTCTGAGGAATATGAGCAAAGCACAGAGGAATATGGCTGCATGCTCTCTGTGATGGGCCATGCCGAAGGGATTCCGGCTAAGCTGCTGAAGATAAACTTGTCTCCAGAATACAAGTTTCTGGCCGACCTGGTGGGCAAGGTCGTCTTGGGAAAACATTCTGCTCATGACAACATCAACCGGCAACAATTTGCCCTGATGTCAGCCTTGGTGAATAAGGCACAGATTGCCTGGGGAAAAGTTCTATTTGAACTAATAAGGAGAAAGAACAATCAGAAAGAGGTAAACCTTGCAAGGGTACTGGGTGTGTTTCTATATGTGAAAGCACCCCTGCTGCTCGTTTCTGCACCGTCTGCAGTAAATGCCAGCAAGAGGTTGGACCCCTCGCTATTCAAGAAATCTCAGAGGATTATCAAGAAGTCAGCCAGGGTTGATCCTAACCCCTCTTCAGACACAAGGGCTGATTCGGCCGCTCTCCCGCTTACTGGGGAAGGCTCAGCAACCCCTGCATCCTCATCTCATGCATTACTTTCTACAACACCTGCAGTGCCACCACAACATGCATCCTTCATTCCACCTGCATCTCCACACCAGTCACCAACACCACAACATCTGGCAGCTTCAGCCAGTGTTGACATGGTGACTGCTACCATCCTCTCGCATCTTTCTCAACATGACTCCCACACTCATGTTGATGTTCACCCATCTCCACATGACTCATTTGATCATGTGGCAGATCATCCTGCCTCCATCCCATCCACCTCTACATCATCAGCATTTCAGATATCCCCTGAAATGCTTGCACACCTTGTACAGCTCATCACTCCCTCCATCCAAAGCATGATTGAGGCTGCCAATGCCCCTCTCATTGCCTCCATCAATTCTCTCACTGACGCCATCAAATCCATCTCATCTTCTGCTGAGCCCCCTTCTGTAAAATGCATGACTCCAGTCCCCACTGAAGTCATGCAGGGGGAGATGTCTGTTGAAGTGGTCTCAGGTGATGCCCTGACCCTTCAGGATAATTCCTCTCTTCCCCTTCAAGGATCTGCAGAAGAACCTCAAGAGAGTCAAGAGAAAGAACCAGAAGGTAAACCTTAAAATTCTTCCTCCAAAGGTTATAATCAGGACTTCAATTTGATATTTGTATCTAACAAAGACATTCACTCTCCAGTGAATCTAGCTTCTGAGGAAGAAGTTCCTGAAAAAGAAAATGAGGAAGTCCCCATGGACGTTTGTGAAAATGATGATGCTCAACCTGATGGTATAGCTTTATTTAAGATTCTAATTAATTCTAACTCCAACTTAGAGTTAATTTCTTATTCTTTCCTTTCCATCACAGCTGCTGATGATCTCACATCAGCATTGCATGTTGACGCTGCTAAATCTATTGATTCTGATAAAGATTTAGAATCCTATCTTAACCTAGACTGTGAGTCCTCACTCACATCTACTCCTCTTGTTCCCTCTTTTCAAGAGAAAATGGTCCCTTATAGACCTGAGTACCTTGATGACCCCTTGGTCAAGGATACTCTTTTCTTTTCCTGTATGGCACTCCTCTTGTGCCTCGCAGAGGTGTCTATCCCTGATGTCACTGAACATCTAGAAGGAATTATAACCTCCTTCCTAGATGCAAAGTGGTATCCTGTGTAGATCTTCAGGTAATCCTATCTATTACCTGTTGTTTGTTCACCTTGGGGGGAATATTTTATTCCCACTTGGTTGTTAACCTATCTCTCTTTGCATACAGGCACAACCATAAATGCTGATGCTGCTGCTGAAGAAATTGAAGAAGTGCAAGGTAGGGCAGACAATGCTCCCAAGATGACTGAAATGGACTCAAGCTCAGGTACTCTAAACCTAGAACAATTTATAGCCTTTGTGGCTGAGAACATTGCCTCTGAGTACATTGAAGGGATGGCTAATTATCATCTGGATTCCCTAGCCATCTCTCTAGAGAAAGCATCTGCCCCTGCAGATATTGTCATCTTTTCTCCTCCTATCCTCACCTATCCTATATCCACTCCTTCTATTGCAGAACTGGTCCCCAAGACAGTTCCTGAGTTGTATCCAGAATCAGAGCTATGGAAAAGTGCTCCAAATGTTGATCTGGATGCCCTTCTTAGGCAAGATGCCATTGAAGAAGCTAAAGAGAAAGAAGAAAGAGAAAAGAAAGACAAAGCTGAACTTGCTGCCAAAGATCCATCTGAACAAAACTATGATGACTATGCTGGGAAAGACTCATCTCATTCTGATGATGATGATGATGACTCTGATGATTCTGACTCCTCTAAGAAAAGAAAAAGAGCTGCTTCCAAGAAAAGAAAAGCCCCTGCTCCTTCTACTGCAAATCCTAACAAGGATGTTCCCTATTACATTCTGAAGGGAATAGATCCTAAGAGCAAGGAATTCCAACCCTGGATGAGATTGTCAAAGAATCAGACTAAAGAGAAGAAGAGGACAAAGAGATATGACTCTCCAGTTCAGAAATTCCCCCCAGAGGCCCTCCTCCACCTCCTGGTGCTGGAGCCTCTGGAAGTATCTCTTCTGCTCCAATTGGTAGATCAGCCAGTTCCAACCCCTCTCAATCTTATCAGAGAAGAAGTAGACAAGGCCAGGGAAGCCAAAGTGGTTCAGGACAAGGAAATAAAATAAATGACAATGCTCTCGTAGAACAAATAAAGGAGATGACTTATCAACAACCTACATTCTCTCCTCCTCCTTCTCCTAAGAAGTTAGTCCCAGAAAGGAAACCTTCTCCTCCCAGGAGAGGTCCCTCCTCCTCTTTAAAGAAACCTGCTGCAGCTGATTCTAAAGGAAAAAGAGTAGTCTTTTCAGAAAATTCCCACAAAAAGTTCATTGAGCTTGCACCTCCTAGATCTCTCTATGCTCAAACTGATCCTAAGAAGACTGTGCAGATTCCTCTCGATTCAAGCAAACTTGCTACAGCTCTTCAAAGGAATATGGAGATTGCAGCTCATACAGATACTGATAGACCTCCCTCTCCATCAGACAAAACTGAAGCTGAAAGGATTGCCTCTATGGCAAGATTCAAAGAGTCTATTGCACTTAGCATGATGGAGAGAGCCAAATCTCAAGGACTGGATCCTACAGCTTACTCAACAATGTCAGAATTCAGAGAAAAGGAACTAAGCAGAATTCAAGTCAATCCAGAAGCCTTTGACACTGAAGAATACATGAGACTACATCCTGCTGCAGTTCTACCTAGTTATGCTGAAAAGAAAATCATAGGTGAACATGATCTAATGCTATCCAAGAGACAAGCAGCAAACCCTAACAGAGAAATTATTTTCAAACCAGCTGCAATACCTAAAAACTCATCTGATGCTAAGCTTGCTGATAAATCTGCTTGATACATTCCATTTCTGCTGATTTATGCTTGATATATTTTCTGTGTATTGCCTGTGTTTTATCATTCTGGTTAATCTTTAGATTTGTTGTTGTCTGCTTTAGCCTTTTAAACTGGATTGGATAACATAACCCAAATAGGGGAGATTGTTGGTACCCTAGATGTGATTTGGCTTATGTGATCCCCTTGCAGCCCCTCTTGATCCATATAAAGATATATATGATCATGGTTAGACTTTGTTTAGTCTCCCTAGGGCAGTTTATAAACTGACCTAGAGCTTAGGTTAGAAGTTCTAGATGTTTTTGTAGTTAAGGCTTTTCCGTTCGACCATCGTCGAACGAGGCCTCGCGATCGTCGATCAATAGTCGACGATAGCAGGGCTAGTGAATCTTTGAAGTCAAGACAATTATCGTCGACCGTTGGTCGACGATCTCAGAGCAAGCTTACTACGCTCTGAAGGATGGTCGACGATCTGTCATCTTCAGGTCGACGATCGTGTTCTTGCTTCACGATTTCTGTCTCGACAGATATTTGCCTTTGCTGGTCGACTATCTATTTGCTGGTCGACGATCTGTTCGCTGGTCGACTATCTGTTAGCCGGTCGACGATCTATTAGCTGGTCGACGATTTGTGGTCGACGATTTCTGGTCCGACAGATTCCTGTTATTGGTCGACGATCTGTTTGCAGGTCGACGATCTTCGAACCCCTGTTCGACGATTTCTGTCTAATTTTATCTATTTGTATTTATGCTATTCCTTGGTTTATTTCCAAGTGTGTTAGCTTGTGGTTAGAAAGATTCTCTGAAGTTATTTGTTGCTAAAATTATGGCTTAAATTCAAAATGAATTATTTACAAATTCTGTCAAACATAAATTACGGGATTCAGTATTCTTGATAAAGCATTTTTGTCTTATTATACAAAATATATTACCAGGCTGTATTCTAGCCGTTGGCTGTGTATGCTATTTCCAAGAACGATAAATCTTTATGCTGAGATATTTCCCTATTCATTTATTTCCTTATTGGGACTGACAGAAAGTTAATAGGCCATTCCATTCCTATTGCTATATTCTATCTTGAGATAATCTGTTGCAGGGCTCGAGAATTCAAATCAATAGAGCCGTTACAAAGAAAAACGTGAAGACATATTTAAAAGAGATTCTGCTCTCAGAAAAGATGCAGTAACAGACACAGAAAAAGATTATTCATCCGCTCAAGCATCATCAGAGCACCTCTTCAACAATCTCACTACAAGAAGAAGAAAAGTTTTCCAAAAGCAAAAGCCCAGAGCAATCATCTTCCATTCTCAAGTCTCCTGAGCAATTTGCTTAGAGTTTTTCAAAGACTTCAGAAAAGGCTCAAGATCTGCTTCAAGTGCTCCAGAATCTTAAGACCTGATAAAAATCAGTCTTCAGATTTCTGAGGATTTAGTTTCAGTTTATCTGAAACTCCTTCATCCTGAAGCAAAGGCTTTCCCTGGACTTCCACTGAGCCAGGGGGAGACTTTGATTCTTTAGAGAATCCACAAATCTTCTCTAATCTGTATTTAAAACAGAGAAGATAATCTAACCCTCTCAACCCCTTTGTAAAAAGAGTTTGTTCACACCTCTTCAAAAGTGAACGTTGGTGACAGGGCACCTTATCAACAACCTGTGGTTGAGCATCCTTATCAAAAGCTCAAAGGGTCTGTTTGATCTACCTGAATCAGATCATTGGTGGCAGGGCACCTTAGCAAAAACCTGTAGTGGATTCCTACCAGGGTGGTAGAAGAGTGGATGTACCTATTTAAAGGGAACCACTATATATCCTGTGTCTCTCTGGTTCTTGCTGATTTGTTTATTCTGTGGCCGTGATAGAACTACCTAGGATTGCTAGTTGCTGTGATAGGCTTTTAGTTAAACTGAAATTTCAGATTAACTCTCTCACTTGTGCACCTCACTGTGTTAGGCTCTTAGGGTTCAAGTATCAGATTTTCTATTCCGCAAATATACTCTAAGGGAGCTGACTAAGTGTTCATAAAATTTTGAATACTCTATTCACCCCCCCTCTAGAGTAGCTTACAACTTATCCCCTCACTTTCAATTGGTATCAGAGGGAGGTTAGCTGTTCATACAGGCTAACACCTGAGTTAAAAGATCCTGTGATAAGTTGTTTCCTGATACCATTCACAAACACTTTCACACATGGCCCAGTCTAAAGATTATTCAAGCACCAGACCTCCTGTATGCAACTTGTCCAAGTTTGGCATATGGAAGGCCAGGATAAGACTATACATGAATTCTATTGATGAAGATATTTTTTCTTCTATTTTGACAGGACCACCTGCTAGGCCTGCTGCTGCTTCCACTTCTGCTGATCTCAGTGCTGTGCCACCACCTGACTACAATGAAACTTACAAGAAGGCAAAAGCAGCTGATGCTAAAGCAATGAATATCCTAGCTCAGACAATGTCTGATGAGATATTCCAGAAGCTGGCTGAATGTACCTCAGCCAAAGCTATGTGGGATTCCCTCAACCACATAGTTGCTGGCTCAGCTGATGAGAGGAAGGACAGGAGATCCAATCTCACCTCTCAGTATGAAAACTTCAAGAAGGATGATGCTGAAGACATTGACACCATGTACACAAGACTCAGTTCAATAATAAGTGAACTGAGGTCTTTAGACAAGGAGATAACCTTGTCAGAAGTCAATGACAAGATCCTGATGTGCCTTCCCATCTCATGGGACTCAAGGATATGGCCCATCAAGGATGGAAGAAATACTGTGGAACTCTCCACAGAAGCTCTGTTGGGAAAGCTCAGGTCATATGAGCAAACCTTAAAGAGTAGAGCTGCTGTAACTGAAGTGAAGACTCCAACACCAATAAAGAAAGAGCATTCTCTAGCTCTTAAGGCTGCTGAGACTTCTGAAGGAAGTCAATCAAATGAGGAGTTACTGGCACTCATTGCCAAGAGGTTCTTCAACATGGGAAGAAGAGACCTCAGAAAGAAGTTCTCCAAGCATGAGGACAAGCCAAGGTATGACAAGACTCCATCTAAAGAAATCATTTGTTATGTTTGCAGCAAGCCTGGACACATTGCTCCAGATTGTCCAGAGAAGAAGTACAAGGAGAAGAAACATGAGAAAGAATACAGGAAGCACCACTCCAAGTCCTCATCACACAAATACAAGAAGAAGGACAAGGGATTTGTGGCTGCTACCTGGAGTGAAACAGAAGAGGATACCTGCTCCTCTAGCTCAAGTGATTCTGAAGAAGAAGAAGAAAAGAAAGCCAAAGAGGTCTGCCTCATGGCCATTGATGCCTGCAGCTCTCTGTCAGCTGCAGAGAATTCTGAAGAAGAAGGAGACAATGAAGAAGACTCCTTTATGGAGGACCAGGTAATCGACTCATTTGACTTCTCATCTCCTGAGTTCAAACTAAAATTTAAAACTCTATGTTTAGATTTACTTTTATCTGAAAAAGAAATTAAGTCACTTAGACTAAAAATAATGGAACTAGACATGGAAGGTACTGAAATAATCAGATTAGAAAAGGAATTAGAAAGCTCAAAAGAAGAAATAACATTCCTAAAATTAGAACTAGCGAAATCTAAGAGGTTAGAAGAACAATTAAATGGCAGAAGCCTTAAATTATCTGAAATAACCTGTATAGCGAACACTAGGGTAGGTAATGATAAACTAGGCTTAGGTGCTACATCTAGTGAACCCATCCTCCTCACAAAGGAGAGATTTAGCACTCCAGTAAAATTTGTTTCTGAATCAGGAATAAAGAATACTGAGGAAATTGAAAAATGCTTTATCAAGAATACTGAATCCCGTAATTTATGTTTGACAGAATTTGTAAATAATTCATTTTGAATTTAAGCCATAATTTTAGCAACAAATAACTTCAGAGAATCTTTCTAACCACAAGCTAACACACTTGGAAATAAACCAAGGAATAGCATAAATACAAATAGATAAAATTAGACAGAAATCGTCGAACAGGGGTTCGAAGATCGTCGACCTGCAAACAGATCGTCGACCAATAACAGGAATCTGTCGGACCAGAAATCGTCGACCACAAATCGTCGACCAGCTAATAGATCGTCGACCGGCTAACAGATAGTCGACCAGCGAACAGATCGTCGACCAGCAAATAGATAGTCGACCAGCAAAGGCAAATATCTGTCGAGACAGAAATCGTGAAGCAAGAACACGATCGTCGACCTGAAGATGACAGATCGTCGACCATCCTTCAGAGCGTAGTAAGCTTGCTCTGAGATCGTCGACCAACGGTCGACGATAATTGTCTTGACTTCAAAGATTCACTAGCCCTGCTATCGTCGACCATTGATCGACGATCGCGAGGCCTCGTTCGACGATGGTCGAACGGAAAAGCCTTAACTACAAAAACATCTAGAACTTCTAACCTAAGCTCTAGGTCAGTTTATAAACTGCCCTAGGGAGACTAAACAAAGTCTAACCATGATCATATATATCTTTATATGGATCAAGAGGGGCTGCAAGGGGATCACATAAGCCAAATCACATCTAGGGTACCAACATGGTGTCACCGCAAAGCGGCGGTTCTGGGCCTAAGACCCCGGTGTTTAAAAGAAAAAAAATGGTGTCTTACAACTAAAGCCCATCGTTCTCATTCGCAAGGCACTTCCTTTCTAAGATCATAAGATCTACCCACAAAAGAAGAAGTAGAGGAGAACCTTATTCGCGGTTTGGAGGCGAGATGAACGTCGGATTGTCATGGCACGGTGGTTGCGTTCCCAAACTTCTCCTACAGCAAGAACAATAACTCAAATCCGTTTGGTCAAGAGTGTAAACTTCTCATCTTGCTCTAAGGGGGCTTTTATAGATCACAAAGTGGGGAGAGGAAAGGGTAAGCATTTATGGACATGAAGACTCTCCTTTTAATATTATTTCGGTTACGGTGGAGGGAGAGGAAAAGGTGGAAGATTACTTTGACAAGCATGTCAGGGTCAAATAATTCGCGGAGGGGGACTTGGTCTTAATAAAAGTGGATGCCGCGGGGAGGTCAGCCACCGTGGGGAAGCTCAATACCAACTGGGAGGGGCCATACATTGTACATGAGGCATTGAAGTTAGGAGGGTACCGCCTCCGAAATGTGGAAGGCAAGACCCTAAGTCTCACCTGGAGTGGTGATGACTTGAAACGTTTTTTCCCCTGAGTCACGTAAATGTCATTTCAGTTTCTAATAAAAAAGCTTCTATTGATGAACTTGTGCCCTAACGATGAAAAGCGCAAATGCGAGCCTATCTCAAACCCCGAGCAGATCCAGCTGCCAGGCTCCCATCAAGCTCCCTAATATGGATTTCCTATTGAGTCGAAGCGAGATTACTTGTTTGATAAATGAAGGCAATCTCCCCAATAAACAAAAGATTAGCCCCTACTTTCCTGCGCATGCCTAGGTTCTCAATTTCCCTTTATATAATCCTACCGATTCAATACAAGAAGGTAATTTATAGTATACCGAGAGGTGGTGAGGTATACTTGACTGAACAACTCCGGGTATTTTTGCCTCATCAGGTCCTGCGGTTCCCAGGTGTGCTCCTCCTGACCGTGGTTCCTCCACAGAACCTTGACTAAGGGGATCTTCTTGCGGCGCAAGATCCGTACTCCTTTGTCATCGATCCGTACCAGTTCCAAGTGAACAGACCGGTCTGAAGCTACCGGCCCTTCGGTGGTCAAAATCTGCTGCTTCGGGATAGTAGAGACCTCCTCAGCGAAGAAATGTGGAAGATGTCGTGCAGAGTTGTCAGCTCTGGTGGCAACTCCAGCCTGTAGGCTAGGGCCCCGATCCGCTCCAGGATCTTGTAAGGGCCCATATACATAGGGCTGAGCTTCTTTCTCCGACCACGCACCCGTGAAACTCCATGCATGGGCCGGATCTTCAAAAACACTAGTCCCCAACTTGAAACTCCACCTGACGATGTCGGGCGTCATAGTACTTAGCCTGTCTGCTCTGCGCCTCTAACATCCTGTCTCTAATCAGTCTCACCTGAGCCTCGGTGTCTTCAACAAAATCCGATCTCAACGCCTTCAGATCCTCGTCCTGAACCCAGGAAAGCGGGGTCCTGCAATTCCTTCCATACAAGGATTCATAAGGCGCCATCCTGATGCTGGACTGGTAGCTGTTGTTATAGAAGAACTCGACCAGGGGTAAGAGCTTCTCCCATGGTTCCCCGCGGTCCAAAATGCATAGCCTCAAAAGATTTTCCAGTGTCCGATTGGTGCGTTCCGTCTTCCCATCCGTCTGGGGATGGAATGCGGTACTGAAGGTCAATCGCATCCCTAAGTAAGCCTGCACAGATCTCCACTCCCTAGAAGTGAACCGGCCATCCCGATCTGACACGATCGTCTTGGGCACCCCATGATATCGAATGAACTGCTCCAAAAATCTCCGCACTAGTACTCCCACAGAGTCATCCTTCCTGATCGGAATGAATCTGGCCACCTTCGTCAACCGATCGACGATGACCCAAATCGAGTCGTTTCCCATTTGTGATCGGGGGAGTCCATGAATAAAATCCATCACGATGTCCTCAAATTTCCACTCCGGCACTGGGAGTGGTTGTAGTAATCCAGTGGGGTTCCTGCACTCCGCCTTCACCAACTTGCATGCCTCACAATGAGTCCCGAAGTATGTAATGTCCTTTTTCATCCCTGGCCAAAACATCGTCTTCTTCAAGTCTGTCGTCATCTTGGTGATCCCCGGTGTATAGAGTATCTGCTACAATGTGCCTCCGCCATAATGTCTTCCCGAATCTGACCTCCTGCGGGTATATAGACCCTGCCTCTAAAATATAGCAATCCGTTTCTCAGGGAATAATCCCCTGTCGAACCCTCCTCCAAGGCTTGGAATATCGGCTCTGCCAATGCATCTGTCCTCTGCCCGTCCCGGATGCGGTCCCAAATATCATCTATGGCCACCATCGATGCTAGATACTCCCTATACAGCTCTGGATCATTCTCGGATACTAGTGATATCTGCATATTTTTGAATGACCGGACTAGCTCCATGGACATCAGATGTGGTCCCTTCCCTGAGGTATCTCCTCTCCAACTCAAAGCATCTGCCACCACGTTCGCCTTCCCGGGATGGTAGTGCATGGTGTACTGGTAATCCGACAGGAACTCCACCCAACGTCTCTGTCTGATGTTGAGTTCCTTCTGTGTGTCCACGTATTTCAGATTCTTATGATCTGAGAAGATGTCACAGTGAACCCCGTAGAGGTAGTGTCGCCAAATCTTCAGAGCAAAGATCACTGCACCCATATCTAGATCATGCACCGGATAATTCTTCTCATGTATCTTCAGCTGTCGGGAGGCGTAGGCTATCACGTGCCCGTTCCGCATCAGAACGACACCCATCCCCTGGTAGGAGGCGTCTATGTACACCTGGAATCCCTCCCTTCCCGACGGAAGAGCGAGAATGGGAGCCGAGGTAAGCCGACCTTTTAACTCCACGAAGGCCGCCTCGCACTATGGCGTCCAAACGAAAGGGGTTTCTTTCTTTGTCAGGGATATAAGAGGGAGTGCAATCCGGGAGAATCCTTTGACGAACTTCCGATAATATCCGGCAAGTCCCAGGAAGCTCCGTACATCTGTGGCTGTCTTCAACGGTGGCCAGTCCCGCACTGCCTGAATCTTGGCCGGATCTACTGCCAACCCCGCTCCGCTGATAATATGACCTAAGAAGGCCACCTCCTTTAGCCAAAACTGGCATTTGCTGAACTTTGCGTACAGCTGATGTTCCCGTAGCCTTTGTAGAGTCAATGTCAGGTGTCGTGTATGCTCCTCCTCCGTCCTTGAGTAGATGAGGATGTCGTCAATAAATACGATGACGAATACATCGAAGTACTCCTCGAATAATCTGTTCATGAGGCTTGTAAATGTTGAATGTGCATTTGTGAGCCCAAAGGGCATCACTGTAAACTCGTACAGTCCGTACCTACTACTGAAGGCGGTCTTCGGGATGTCCTCCTCTCGAATCCGTAGCTGGTAGTACACCTTAAGTCAAGTTTCGAGAAGAAATGTGCTCCTTCCAGTTGATCGAACAACTCGTCAATCCGTGGTAGCGGATATGTATTCCGGACCGTCAGTCTGTTCAGCGCTCGATAATCAATACATAAACGGAGACTTCCGTCCTTCTTGACGAATAGCACCGGGGCTCCCCACGGTGAAGAGCTTGGCCGGACAAACCCTGCCGCCACTAGTTCCTGCAACTGACTTCGGAACTCTGTCAACTCTTTGCGGGCCATCCGGTAAGGGGCCCTAGATGCCGGCTTGGCCCTCGGCACAAGCTGTATCTTCAAGTCCTTCTCTCGATGCGGAGGTAGTCCTGGCAGTTTCTCTGGAAAAATGTCAGCAAAATCTCGCACCACCAGGATGTCTGTCACAGACTCCTTGACTTCCGTCATCTCAAATAGAATCTGATAAACCTCCTCTCCCTACAGATGGGCCTTAACAGCCTGTACCAAAGATAAGAGTATACGAGAGGCAGGTCTTATACCTTCGATGACAATGAAAGAGTCCCCGTGTCTCACGGTGATCCTCTTCGCTTGGCAATCAATCTGGGCATGGTTCCAGTGCAGCCATGTCATGCCCAGGATCAGGTCGTAGTCCGTCAGCTTCAAAAGCGTCGCTGGAGCCTCGAACGCCTTTCCACCAATTTCTGCCTCCATATTGCAGTGGTCCGAGGTAAGGAGTTCAGATCCATCAGGTAGTCGCACCCTCATCTTCGAGCCCATGAATCGCTCCACGCCTTCTGGTCCTTCTACGAACGTCTCCGACACAAAGGAGTGAGTAGCTCCAGTATCGAAAAGCGTGCGGGCAAGCTTGCCGCTGATGAAGACTATACCTAGGGTGATTAGATGTCTTAGGGTTCTATAATGAGTTTTCTTTCCTTGTTAATCTATCTAGTGCGGTTCTAAGATTTAACAACTGAGAGGGAAATTTTATGAAAATAACGAAACATTGCAGCGTACCTTCTATGACCTGCTCTGGATTCCGAGGTTGCGCAAGGTCTAAAGCATACACCTGCTCCCTTTCTTGTCTACGATCTCCCCCTGGTATCCACGTCCTCGGCCGCGTCCTCGGCCTCCGAAATGCTGAGCAGGTGGGCCACCCTGTGGTACTGGAGGTGGTGCCCCCCTCATGGGGCAGTTCCTCTGGAGGTGCCCAATCTGATGATAATGGAAGCACTCTGGTGGGGGATATGCCATACCCCCGGGTCTCGGCATCTCCTACATCCGGAGAGGTTGAGGGGCCAATATAACTTGCTCCCTCGGCTCCTGCCTCACTTCCTGAGGAGGTTGGTCCTCTGTCCTTCTCCCATCTGGTATAGCACCTCGCCGCTGATCATTTCTAGCTCTCCGGCCCTGATCCTCCGCTTGCCGCTTCCGGAACCGAGTGGTGTGCTAATCAGCCTCGATCCTCTTTGTCATCTCCAAAATTCGGGAGATAGGCCCGTCAGATACAAACAACAAAGCCTCCCTCAAGTCCTCCCGCAGGCCCTTATAGAACTTCTTGATGTACCCTACTTCGTCCAACTGGTAAGAATCTGCATATCGAGCCAAATGGTCGAACTCCCGATGGCACTCCAGCACCGTCCGGGTGCCCTGCTTCAGCTATAAGAACCGCTCCTCCAACTCATCCCTGGCCGACTGCGGAATAAAATGCTCCAGCATCGCGGCCCTGAACTCTTCCCAGGTAACTTCCGCAACCTCCCTATCAGCAAATGTCGTGTCCAGTAGTGTCTTCCACCACCTCTTGGCATGGGTCTCCAGGCAAGAGACAACCAAGGCCACCCTCTCCTCCCAGGGGAACCGTATTCCGGTCAGCATCTCGTACATAATATCCAGCCACTCTTCCGTCCGAACTGCCGACTCTATCCCCAAGTAGGACGGGGGAGAAAGTCCTCGGAAGATGCTCAACCAGTTAGCCCCCGGGTTTGGATGCGGGACCGGAACCTGCTGGGCCCTGAAAGCCTCCAAAATGGTTGTCAGAGTCTGTCCCATGTCTGACTGAAGGAAAGGAGTGGGGACTGGTGGAGGTGGTGCAACATCCTGAGCCTGTTGAACTCCACCTTGTGGCATAGGCTGTGCTGGAGGCTGCATAACAAAACCCATACTGAGAAAACATTCAATCTTTACTAAAAGTGGACAATTTATATGTGATCCCCATATGGGCACACCACTGCTTCCGCTGCTTAGTTTGTCCCCAAACTAAACTAAAGCGGGGGTGACCCAGGGTTAGTGGACTGCTACCTTTTTCAGATCGATGTTTCCTCTGATACCACTTGAAAAACCCCCCCTTTTTTTCTTTTAAAACACTGGGGTCTTAGGCCCAGAACCGCCCCTTTACGGTGACACCTTCACGCCCTGAAGGGGTCATCACCATAAAGCGCCGATTCTGCCGGCCAATTCCATCACAGAAAGGTAGCACAATGAAGTAAAAGCAAGTCCATAGGAAAATCACATATATAGAAGTAAAATCTCCACGAAGGGAGTGTCCACATAATGATATATCAGAGTACTAAAATACGGGCTTATGCCCGGTACATCATAATCCTCACTACAGGTCACTCATGCGGAAGCAAAAACAAAACATCTACTCAAAGTCGAGACTCACGGTCCCGGCTGTATGAACTCCGGAGCTAGACTGCCTCATCTCCAAGCGCACCGGTCTCTGGGGTTGCTCCCCCGTGCTGGGATCCACGATCCCCTAAAATGATGTGGTTCGAAAACCTTTAGTCATAAAGACTAAGCCTTATCATCCCCTACCCCTTCCTCCATGGCTCCTAGGTACCGAGCAGAGAGGAAGAAAAGGAAGGACATGAAGGTGGAGAATAAATCAAAAGCAGGTGACAACGGACCTATGCTAGCAATTCTATTATAAATAATGGCAATAACAGAAAGTAGGAAATGTAACCTTAACTTATGTGTGGAAGCATCTAAGCCAAGGGATCTGCTGCAAGGCTCCCATCGTATAAAGTGTCTCATCCCACTTATACGTTGGGGTGTCGGTTATCAAACAGCAGCATATATATATATATTGAATTTAACCTTAATTTATAAACTTGCCCACATAAGCTTATAGAACAAGGGGTCGTTTTGCAAGGCCTATTGTATAAGCGTCTCATTCAACTTATACATTAGGTGTCAGGGGTTAAATGAATCGATTATGCCATGACATGCTAGTGGGTATGATGAATCATGCAAGTGCAACACACACACCCGACTCTGTGTACACAGACCTTTAGTTCCCCCTTTTGGAGCCGTTACCTCCCAGGATACCTCCGTAGTGGCAGATGGAAGCGGTGGGTTGGGCCTCGCCCACCTCTAAACCAGTAAAGCACTACCGGTCAAACCTATCGTAGGCCTCAATGCTTGGTGCACAAAGCGGACTCCTGCGTACTCTTGCTGGCTGGCGCACCGGACTTCTGTTGGCGAAGTGCTAACCAAACTTGCCGAGTAAGCGTATTGGCATCAGTGTATAGACCCTCCAATACCGAAGACCCACCACCTTAATTTTCTTTCATTTTATGCACATGCAAGTTTATCGTATCAAACCAATCGAGCCGAAGCTCCCCGGACCATTCTGTCCGGCTCTTAACCAACCGAGCCGAAGCTCCCAACCATCTTCCTGTGCTAACGGTGTTTGTGAAACGTGCAACCCTAATTACTAAGTTACTCTTATCAATTTGTTAATACAGTTTACGTTAACCCAGGACTGCCCCTGGTATTCCCTGTGAAGGGCTCTCAAAGGGCACTAGGAACTATGATGGTAGCTGAAGCCCATCGTTCCCTTTCGCAAGGCACTTATTGTTATTGGTTGATTCTCTTTACCCATTCCCCTCTCATGTTACGATAGACTAACCTAGTGTGATTTTTAACCTTCCTCTCTTCGGGGAAGACGATCTTTCGTCGAACCCGAGCACCTCTAAACTCTAGCCAAACCACTTCTCCCTACTCTTCATATCATTCCATTGTGATATCATCCACAACTGTCCACCCAGATAAAATGACTAACATCAACAACTATCTCAGATCATGTCCTATTGCAATTTAACAATTTACTATATGCAGACCAACCTAGACTATATGTCGAACCGAATAGGAGATAATCTAGATAATCATCCAAATGCCCTAAATTGTTTACTGGAGGTATATCACGATATAATTAGCCTATAATCAGAAAACCATAATTTTCCTAATTTACCTGGCATTTAATTAATTCCCACAAAAATTCCAAGGGCTACCGGTTTGAACATGAACTACCCTAGGTATTCATGCAAGATGTCCAACAAAATTATAATAAATATTATGTTATCTAAATATGGTAAATCCAAAGTATCACAATTTTTCTAACATCAAAAGGGCATTAAAACAATTTTAGCAATATTTTCTATCTTTCGTTATTTATGAATCAAGTACAGAGAATATCCATACAAAAATTATAAATTAATTATACTATGTAGATACAACCTTAAAAATAGCATTCGCCAAGTTTCATAATTTTTCAGCAAGTATTAATTTCTGAATAAATTAATTATCAAATATCTCCTTAAGGTGGACTTGTAAAGAAAGTGCCGTAACGACAATTCTAAAAATCATGAATAAATATCTACAAGCATATAATTGTCTGAAAGTCTTAATTCCTAAGCCTCATAATTTTTAAACAGAAATATCATCCATAATTAATTTTTAAACCATAAAAGCCCTTTTTAACATTTGTGAATGAAGTACTAGATTTACTCAACTAAAAATTTATACAAAATTTCAGGAGCAACCATTCTGACCTACAACATTTACTTCCAAGATTTCATGGGGTTCCAATGAATAAAAAGGTCTAAATAATTAAAACATCAATTAGAGCTATAACCAACTTTTCAAATGATGTGCTTGAAATAAACATCATAAAATTCCAGTAAAATTGCTATAGATTCTACCCACTCCAAAACTTAGTCTACCCAAATTTCACAGCTTTTAGATAATGTTTAGTGACAGATTTTACTTATTTGGTATTTTACCCTAAAGCTAAGGTTAGGGTTTTGAGGTACCTACCTATCTCCAAATCCTCCGAGATTCCATCCAGATGATTTATTTTATGCTAACGTCGACTCTACTAAATTTCAAGGCAATATGAGGGCATTTTCCCCTTGTCCTTCACAACCCTCACAACCCTCCCTTTAGGGTTTGAGTTTGGATCCTAGGGTAAATCAACCCTAAACCACACCATTTTCTCCAAGTGGGTTATAATAACCCTTCTAAGTCAGTGGTCAAAATATCAGCCTCTGTTGAGGTTATTCGACCGTTCCAACCTCTTAATGCACTTTTTACTCAAAATGCCTCATTAATACCTAGTTAAGGATAGGTGATTTCCTACCCAAAACTCATCCAAATGAGTTGGAATTTGGTACAGAGCTAGGTTTTATAGCCAGGGACCACTCGCCAAAATTTGGGAGGCTTTGGAGGTCATTTGATCACTTAGATAAATTACTCTAACTTTATTAAATTAAAACAAAAAACTTAGGCAAAGTATCTCCAAAAATTCCCATTTTTGGACAGCCTCTATATATGGCTAAGGGTAACCCCCTGCCCAAATTTCAGGTCATTTGAAAAAGGGACGAAGAGTGGGCATTCATTTTTGTTCTTGCCCAACTCTAGGTACAGCCCCCACTAAAACGGGTGTTGCGGTCAAACCACTTACCCAAACGAGTTGAAATCAATTTTAAATTAATCTATACTCGAAGGGATACAACTTTCGTGACTGGTCATTTTTCCTAAATCGGCCCTTAAGTGCCTCGTTTTGCAACATCAAAATGACCCATTTAGTTTATATTTACCTTATATATTATATACTTAATTTTATATTATAAAAATATCTTTACTGTTCATCTTCCACAAAACCCGAAACTTGAACTTAGAAACACATATTTCCTGTAGCTCTTCTGTGATCCGTCGCTGGTCGTCCGGTCACTTCCCTGGCCAGCCACCACCACCACCACCTCCGTCGAGACGATGGCTATCGGTTGGCGGTGGTTTGGCTGCCGGAGGGGGCGGATTCCGGCGTACCCGAAAAATATATTTTTCATGATTTTTCCATGAAAACGTGAGATAGGTTCGGCTCCGTTGAGCACGGACTTCCTTTCTAAGATCATAAGATCTACCCACAAAAGAAGAAGTAGAGGAGGACCTTGTTCGCGGTTTGGAGGCGAGATGAACGTCGGATTGTCATGGCGTGGTGGTTCCGTTCCCAAACTTCTCCTACAGCAAGAACAATAACTCAAATCTGTTTGGTCAAGAGTGTAAACTTCTCATCTTGCTCTAAGGGGGCTTTTATAGATCACAAAGTGGGGAGAGGAAAGGGTAAGCATTTATAGCCATAAAGACTCTCCTCTTAATATTATTTCGGTTACGGTGGAGGGAGAGGAAAAGGTGGAAGATGAAATGACTAATCTAGGTGGCGATTTCCTTTTGGGTCAACTCTTCCTCATTTTTATTAAGTGATTAGAGAAGGAAACGACCCATAAATACTTCTGGTGTAACTTCCCATACCAGAATTTATTATAACGCGTGTTAGAATAATTTCGGTCCTGAACCGACGTTTCGGCCTTTGTCACGGGCGTGACACGTAGGTCACAGGCGTGACAGGCTTGGGTGGCAAATTCTGAGTTCGCCGATCGTCTGCCTGAGATCGACGATTGTCGAAAAGGGTCACTGTAACGCCCCCGATTTTTTGGCAATTATTTAAATTCTCGCTTGGCGTTACGTTGGCGCATTTCCGGCTTGTGTCGTTGTTAGAGTACCTCGTTAGGTGTTCTTAGAGGTTATAGCCTGTTGTATGGTTTCCCCAGCTAGCCGGCGTCTGTTTTGGAGGCCCGACTGAGCCTCTTAGGGAATCCTTGTGCTTTGGCTTCGGGCGAGGTTAGCCCGAGTGTGTGATCGTCGGAAGTTATTTCCGACTTTGCCGTTGTTTTCGTAGCCCGAGTGTTTAGCTACGGTGCGGATTTGGTCGAAATCCGAGAGCGTTGTTTTTTCGCGTCTTTTGGCGGTCGCTAGTTAGCGGGTCGTCGTTTTTCATATAAGCGTGCATGTATTTATATGATTACAATTCTTAGCATAGCGCGTGATTTAGGCGTGCAGGTAAATATGTACGTGCACGTGTGTGCGAGCGTGCTGGGTAGAAACTTGAGCGCGCGGATGCAGGTTAATAGACGCGTCTATATATATATTAGTGTACGTAACTAGTGTGGTTTGTGATTTTTCGTAATTAATTAGTGAGTATATAGTTATAGGATTTTATAGTATTAAGATTTGGTTAGGAGATTTTATTTTTTTGGGTTAGGATTAGGTTCCATTAATAGTTAGTTTAATTGGTAGAGTTATAATAATTATATAACATATAAACATAAGTTAATGTATAGTTTAGTTATTAGGTTTAATAGGTGGCTGTAATCATGTTGTTATTGGGTGTTATAGTATTTATATAAATATATGTATAGATATATATTAAGTATAAGTTATAATAAGCATTAGGTTTTCTATCCCCCCCTCTCCCGTGAGTTAGCAGCCGGCCCCCTTTATTTTTATTTTTTTTCTTCCTGTGCGAAGCCCGATCGGAAGAAAGAAGGGAAAAAACCGCCCTAGCCGCCCGCCGCCGGCGAGTTTCGCCTCCGATCACCCGTCCGAGGCCGGATCCGTGTTTCCCTAGGCGAGAGCTTCCTTCTGAGGTAATCTATTGGATATTTCACCGTAGATTTTTCTGAGATCCGGTGTGGTTTTAGTTCGTTTTTGTTTTATTGTTTTGACAAATGTTTCCTCTAGGATTTGTGAAGCTTTGCGTGCTTTTGGGCGTCCGCTATAGCGCAGTTGTGCTGGCGAATTTTTTCGGTGTAGTAGCGAGGCAAGTGCTCCTTTCGCCCTTGTCATTTTGATCCCTTAATTTCTCTCGTTTTCGTAGTTTAAATTTCAGCTCTTTGGTTATGCTATCCTCCTAACCGAACCCCACCCGAAAACCCTAACCAAACCTACCCGAAACCTCTTTGGAAATCGTTTATTTTTGTTCTCTTGTCGTAATTGTTCTAACTAGGATTTCGCGGTGATGAGTTTAGTGTGTCGGATTTATGCAAATAAGTCGTAGAATTTATGCAAATGAATTTTAGAACTATGTTTTAGATTTGGAATTAGGCTTAGTTGGGGGGTTTTAGGCATTTTTGCCCAAGAGGAGTCAAATCCTCCTGCGCATTTGTCTTGATTTATATGTTTGGGTGTAGGTGAGCACGCATAACCTATGGTCGCGCGTCTGTGATCGTGCGCCCTGATGTCGGTGCTCATGCGTTGGTCGTAATGTCGAGTGGGAGTACCCACTCGTTGTGGCGTTGCGTAATCGCAACAATGTTTCCCCTAGCTTTGCTTTCTTTTCCGAGTGAATGTCTCGTGTTCGAAGGTCCTTTGTCGGCTGTTGTTTTCCGAAGGCCGAATCGTGGGTTGTGGTTAGTAGTGGTGGTGGAAGGCTTTTAATAGGGGTTGTGTTGTGTGACTTAGCCGTGACCGCACTTTTTACCTTGACCCGAGTAGTTTCTGGGCAAGTGAGTGAGGGGTCCGCAGTGCTTTCACATGTCAACCCTTGAGCATTTTTGTCTTGGAAATAGTGGTCGGGGGTTGAGTACGCCTCCAATCCGGTTCCAAGTTTCTTTTTTTGCTACTACCATATCTCACAATTTAGGATGTTAGGTGTTTCTTCCTTAGTTGTTGCAGCACACTTTTTTTTTGGCATGTTCGCCTTGTTGACTCTGCAGGTTTTTAGTAGGGTAGTTGTTGTTTTCTCGCACTTGGTGCAGGTTTGCTTTTACCTTGCCTTGAGCATGGTTTGCTTCAGTTTTAGTTGCCTTTTCTTACATTCCCTTGTTTTCTTGTTTACTACACTTTCTTGTTAGCACTTGTATTCTTTTCCTTGCTGAGGTATTCTGCCTTCTGAATGCCTCAGGTTCTGGATAGTAGCCAGTAGGTGGCTAGTGCTGTGGTGCTGTTGGAGATCTCTCAGCCTTTGGAGACCCTCCTGTTCTTCTAGTGAGGTAGTTTTTCTGCATTTTCTACAGACATACATACTTGCCAGTGGGTTCGTGTCAGCTGTTGGCGCCCCTGGTAGTTTTACCTTTTTGTACTAGATATGTTTTTCTTCTTACTGCTACCCTTTTTGGGAGATAGTCTATTTGCTCTGGGAATGTTTTATGCTAGGTTGATAGTTACTTTAAAACCTATAATAATTACTATATGTATTACATGATCAGCATGTTTTTATAAAAATCTCAAACATTACTTTCCAAAAGCGTAAAAAGATCGTTTTCTTATAAGCACTATAAATTGAGATCTAGGGTCTTGCATAGCGTAAGTTGTCCTCTTAGGACACTTATGCGCTCATTTAAGGATGTCAACATAAATGAAGTATTTTTCCGCTACGTATAAAAATAGTTTTCGAACCGTGGACTATCTGATCCACTGAGCCGAGGGATACGGCTAGTTAATTGAACCAGTTTTATAATCATTCCAACTTATGATTTGAAGGTCTAGAGTGTTGCCTGAGCGTCGGCAGTTATCCCCTGCTCGACGTGGCATCACAGCTCGTAGTTTTCTCTTGCTCTGATTTATTTAAATGGTGAGAAAAATGCGGGTTGTGACAGTTGGTATCAGAGGGAGGTTGCTCGACAAGTTGGTCGGGCAACCTTTCCTTGTTTGTATTAGATGTTTAGAGTCATATCATACACACACCGACATGTCATCAGCACGTCTTGGCTGAAGCACGAACACTGCACTACACTCATAGCATAACATGAAGTATACGGGGCATATTATGTAATATGAAATGCATAATATGTGTTTGTATATGGATCCACCATAGGGGCAACATGCGAGGGTTATGTATTATGGGGTGCATAACCTCACCGCATGGATGCGACTAGCACGTTTTCCTTTTCGTTGCATGAGAATGTTATGTATTATGAGATGCATAACATTTTCATGTGTACGCCGCCATGGCATGCATTAGGGCCTTTTTAGAATGCATAGCATAATCATGCATAGCATAACATTGCATAAGCACAACGCGCCAAGCTAAAGGCTTGCAGGATGACATGTGTACACGCATAATTTTTGAGTCAAAAAGAATATAAATTCATGCATTCCCGATCTAGGCACAAGAGTTAGAGTGATGGTGGTGAACCGTCTTAGGCTAAGCATAACATTACTTTTGTATTTAATAAAATAAAATCCCAGAGCAAGTATAGCAGTAGAAGATCATATTTATGTATGTATTGTCTGTACCTTTTGTCTAATCCTAGGAGTTTAGCTAAGTTCTAATCGTTTGTTCTGTTTTAATTTTCCTTATAGTATGCCGCCGAAGCGTAGAGTGACGAGGTCGACTCCCCAGTCTGAGGGTGAGTCCTCCGGTGCTCAAAGTGATGCGATGGTGGAAAGTCTGAGGCAGAGCAACGAGGCCTTATCAAGGCAGGTGGTGGAGTTGCGGGCCCAGATGCAGTCCTTTTTATCCGGAGCGGCGGGTCAGACTCCGGGAGTTCAGGACCCCGCCGTGGGTACAGCTGTTCTAGCCCCTCCTGCCCCTCCTGCTCCTCTCGTGCCTCCAGCGGTGGTGCCCCCCGGGATGGCTTTCATCTCCCAGTTCCAGAGGCTGAGCCCTCCCACTTACGATGGGAAGGCGGATTTCATGGTGTTGGACGACTGGCTGATCACTATGGAGGAGATGCTTCACTATTCAGGTATCTCAGATGATCAGAAGGTGATGCTGGGCGTTTATCAGTTGAAGGGTTTGGCGAAGACCTGGTGGTTAAGAGAGAAGGAAGGCATGGTCGGAGGATGTTCCTGGAGTTCTTTCAAGGAGTTGCTGATGAGGAAGTTTCTACCGGTAGTGGAGCGAGACAGGTTGATGAACAACTTTCTTCATCTGAAACAGCGTCAGCTCACCATCAACGAGTACGAGATTGAGTTTAGCAAGCTCAGTCGATTTGCTCCGAGTTTGGTGGCTACCGAGGAGGACAGAGCGAAGCGTTTTCTGGGTGGCCTCAGGAGCGATGTCCAGCAGCTTGCGGTTGCTCACGGCGCAGTTACTTATGCGGGAGTAGTGGAAGCTGCTCTGAAGGTGGAGGCGATAGAGACTGCGAAGAACAGAGGCCAGTTAGTGCGGAATGAAAAGAGGAAGACTGCTGAAGAGAAGAACTCCCTGGTACTTGGTGCTGCTTCTGGGAAGAAGAGCAAGATGGTCTGTAGTTTCTGTGGCCAGTCGAGCCATACTGTGGAGAGGTGTTACAAGAGGGCAAAGGCTCAAAAGAAGGAACATGTGCATGCTATTCAGGGTGCTCCTAGGAGGGATGTTCCTTGCCCTATTTGCAAGCGACCCGGGCATGATGCCGCTCAGTGCTGGTCCAAGGATCGAGCCTGCTTTCAGTGTGGTCAGAAGGGCCATATAAAGGCGAGATGTCCTCAGGTTCAGTCCGCTCTTCAAGCAATCCCACTTCAGGCGTTACCTCCGCCTCAGCCGGTGGACAAGGGTAAAGGGAAGCTTAATGTGGTATCTTCAGCGGAGGCTGAGACTTCGACGCAGGTCATTTCAGGTAAACCTTCTCGCTTGTCTCTTCAATTCGGTAGAAGTTTTGGGTGTTGCTATTGTGTGGTTTTCTTAGATTGCTTGTGCAAAAAATATATATATTTTTTGTGTATAGGGAGTTTTAAGGTAAGGAACCGCTGGGCGCGCGTTCTTTTTGACTCAGGTGCTACCCACTCCTTTGTGGCTAGGGCCTTTGTCGAGCGGTGCCAGTGGGTTCTTGATCGTGTTGGTAATGCCTTTTGCGTCAAATTCCCCTCGGGCGATTCCGTGATATCGGATCAGGGCGTTCTGGACTGTCCTATTTTGTTGGGGGATTTTCTGGCCAAGGCAGATCTGAAGGTTATAGACTTGGAGGATTTCGACGTCATCCTGGGTATGGACTGGTTGTCCCGATATGATGCAGTGATCCAGTGCAGGGGAAAGCGCTTGGATTTCAGGAAGGACAGCGGTCAGCCTGGGAGTATTTACGGCGATTCACGTCAGGGCTCTCCGGCGATTTCTGCGGTATGTGCTCAGAGGTTATTTCGTGCTGACTGTTTTGCTTGCTTAGTCTCGGTGCTGGGGACTGTTAGCAGTGTGCCGCTTTTGGATGAGATTCCTGTTGCGCGGGAGTTTTCCGACGTGTTTCCTAGCAATCTTCCCGGTCTTCCTCCAGACAGAGATGTTGAGTTCGTGATTGATTTGGAGCCCGGTACGCGTCCCATTGCCAAGGCGCCATATCGGATGGCCCCGCGAGAGCTGGAGGAGCTTCGTACCCAGCTAGATGAGTTATTGGCGAAGGGCTTCATAAGGCCGAGCTCGTCGCCCTGGGGTGCTCCGGTTCTCTTTGTAAAGAAGAAGGATGGTTCGATGCGCCTTTGTATCGACTATAGAGAGTTGAACAAAGTCACCATCAAGAACAGATATCCACTGCCCAGAATCGACGACTTATTCGATCAGTTGCATGGGAGTGCAGTATTCTCCAAGATAGACCTTCGATCGGGCTATCATCAGCTCAGGATTCGGGAGTCGGACATTCCACGGACGGCTTTCCGATCGAGGCATGGGCATTTCGAATTCTTGGTCATGTCGTTTGGGCTGACCAATGCGCCTTCAGCATTCATGGACATGATGAACCGGGTGTTCAAGGACTTTCTGGACAAGTTTGTCGTCATATTCATTGACGACGTGCTGATCTACTCTCGGAATGCTGCGGAGCATGATCAGCACTTGCGGTTGGTGTTATCCGCATTGAGGGATCATCAGTTGTACGCCAAGCTGAGCAAATGTGAGTTCTGGTTGCCTCAGGTTTCCTTCCTGGGTCATGTAGTGAACAAGGATGGTATTTCAGTGGATCCGGAGAAGATTTCTGCAGTGATGGATTGGCATAGACCGAGCACACCCAAGGAGATCAGGAGCTTCTTGGGGTTGGCCGGCTATTATAGAAGGTTCGTGGAGGGCTTTTCTACCTTGGCAGCGCCCTTGACTAAGCTGACGCAGAAGCATGCGGCGTTCATTTGGAGTGATAAGTGTGAGGAGGCTTTTCTGGAGCTGAAGAGCAGGTTATGTTCTGCCCCTGTGTTGACATTGCCTGCGGAGGGCAAGGATTACGATGTTTATGTGGATGCCTCGCATGTCGGGCTCGGTGGCGTGTTGATGCAGGAGGGGAAGGTGATCGTGTATGGGTCACGGCAGTTGAAGACTCACGAGCGAAATTACCCTACGCACGACCTCGAGTTCGCAGCGGTGATTTTTGCCTTGAAGTTGTGGAGACACCTACTCTATGGAGCTCAGTGCAAGATTTTCACAGATCACAAGAGCCTGAAGTACGTGTTTACACAAAAGGAGCTGAATCTGCGTCAGCGGAGGTGGCTAGAGTATGTGGCTGATTACGACGTTGAGATCCAATATCATCCGGGCAAGGCCAATGTGGTGGCCGACGCCTTGAGCCGGAAGACGGGGAAGATCTTCAACCTCACCGCAGACTGTTTGGTGGAGGAGTTCTTATTGATGGATATCTCCGCAGGATGCTGTGATTTGCAGAGCAGTTTGTCAGTGACAGAACCGTCTTGGATTTCACTCACCAGGCTGCACCAGAAGGACGATCCGGACTTGCTACACCTGTACCTCAGAGCTGAGAGAGGGGAGTTGCCGGATTTCTCTATCGATGACTCGGGTACTTTGAAGTACCGCGGCAGGTTTTGCATTCCTGCGGTTGGAGACATCAGGGTAATGGTATGCAAGGAGGCTCATGGATCTAGTGTTGCCTACCACCCAGGATCTACTAAGATGTATCATGATCTGAAGCAGATCGCCTGGTGGTATGGTATGAAGGGGGATATAGCCCGGTACGTTTCCGAGTGTTTCACTTGCAAGCGGGTGAAGGCCGACCATGGGAGGCCGGGTGGCAAGTTGGCACCTTTGGAGATCCCGACTTGGAAGTGGGAAAGTATCTCGATGGATTTCATTACGGGCTTGCCGAGATCTCCAAGAGGGTTTGATTCAGTTTGGGTGATCGTGGACCGACTGACGAAGTGTGCGCACTTCGTGCCTTATAAGATCGATTACCCGATGAAGAAAATAGCAGAGTTATATTTGGATGAGGTCGTCAGATTGCACGGCGTGCCAGTTAGCATCATTTCGGATCGAGACTCGCGTTTTACATCTCGCTTCTGGAGGAGTTTGCAAGAGGGTCTGGGGACAGATTTGAGGTATTCTACTGCTTACCACCCGCAGACCAACGGGCAGACTGAGCGTGTGAACCAGATTGTGGAGGATATGATCCGGTGCTACATCCTAGATCACGGTGGAGCGTGGGATGAGCGTTTGCGGCTCATGGAGTTTGCCTACAACAACATTTACCAAGAGAGCCTGCAGATGGCCCCCTTCGAGGCGTTGTATGGGAGGCGCTGCAGAACTCCATTGTTTTGGACCGAGGCTGGTGAGAGACCTTTGTTGGGTCCTGATGCACTTGAAGAAATGGAGGTTTCTGTGAAGCTCATTCGAGAGAAACTTCGGGTGGCTCAAGAGAGGTATGAAAAGAACGCCAATCGGCGTAGGTCCGATTTGAAGTTTTCGGTGGAGGATTTGGTCTTCTTGAAGGTGTCTCCGATGGTAGGAGTGAAGAGGTTTGGCAAGAATCGGAAATTGGATCCGAGATATGTGGGCCCGTTCAGGATTTTGGAGCGTATTGGTGTGTCTGCATATAGGTTGGATCTACCAGCCAGCTTCCCTGGTGTCCATAATGTGTTTCATGTGAGCCAGTTGCGAAAGTGTGTGCGGAGCAGTGGACAAGTCTTGGATGATGTGCCCCAGTTGGAGCCTAACCTCTCGTATGTTGAGGTGCCGGTCCGCATCTTGGATACTCAAGATCGAGTGTTGTGGACAAAGTCTTTTCCGATGGTGAAGGTTCTTTGGAAGAATCAAGATTTGGAGAGCGCGACTTGGGAGCTAGAGTCGGCTATGAGGGAGGCTCACCCTCATTTGTTCCCCTGATTTGTCGGGTATGTTTCCTTTCGAGTAACTGGTACCTTATTACTTTCCTTCTATAGTAGAAGTTGTGTGCGTAAAGTTTCGGGACGAAACTTTCTTTTAGGGGGAGTGACTGTAACGCCCCCGATTTTTTGGCAATTATTTAAATTCTCGCTTGGCGTTACGTTGGCGCATTTCCGGCTTGTGTCGTTGTTAGAGTACCTCGTTAGGTGTTCTTAGAGGTTATAGCCTGTTGTATGGTTTCCCCAGCTAGCCGGCGTCTGTTTTGGAGGCCCGACTGAGCCTCTTAGGGAATCCTTGTGCTTTGGCTTCGGGCGAGGTTAGCCCGAGTGTGTGATCGTCGGAAGTTATTTCTGACTTTGCCGTTGTTTTCGTAGCCCGAGTGTTTAGCTACGGTGCGGATTTGGTCGAAATCCGAGAGCGTTGTTTTTTCGCGTCTTTTGGCGGTCGCTAGTTAGCGGGTCGTCGTTTTTCATATAAGCGTGCATGTATTTATATGATTACAATTCTTAGCATAGCGCGTGATTTAGGCGTGCAGGTAAATATGTACGTGCACGTGTGTGCGAGCGTGCTGGGTAGAAACTTGAGCGCGCGGATGCAGGTTAATAGACGCGTCTATATATATATTAGTGTACGTAACTAGTGTGGTTTGTGATTTTTCGTAATTAATTAGTGAGTATATAGTTATAGGATTTTATAGTATTAAGATTTGGTTAGGAGATTTTATTTTTTTGGGTTAGGATTAGGTTCCATTAATAGTTAGTTTAATTGGTAGAGTTATAATAATTATATAACATATAAACATAAGTTAATGTATAGTTTAGTTATTAGGTTTAATAGGTGGCTGTAATCATGTTGTTATTGGGTGTTATAGTATTTATATAAATATATGTATAGATATATATTAAGTATAAGTTATAATAAGCATTAGGCTTTCTATCCCCCCCTCTCCCGTGAGTTAGCAGCCGGCCCCCTTTATTTTTATTTTTTTTCTTCCTGTGCGAAGCCCGATCGGAAGAAAGAAGGGAAAAAACCACCCTAGCCGCTGCCCTTCCGCCGCCCGCCGCCGGCGAGTTTCGCCTCCGATCACCCGTCCGAGGCCGGATCCGTGTTTCCCTAGGCGAGAGCTTCCTTCTGAGGTAATCTATTGGATATTTCACCGTAGATTTTTCTGAGATCCGGTGTGGTTTTAGTTCGTTTTTGTTTTATTGTTTTGACAAATGTTTCCTCTAGGATTTGTGAAGCTTTGCGTGCTTTTGGGCGTCCGCTATAGCGCAGTTGTGCTGGCGAATTTTTTCGGTGTAGTAGCGAGGCAAGTGCTCCTTTCGCCCTTGTCATTTTGATCCCTTAATTTCTCTCGTTTTCGTAGTTTAAATTTCAGCTCTTTGGTTATGCTATCCTCCTAACTGAACCCCACCCGAAAACCCTAACCAAACCTACCCGAAACCTCTTTGGAAATCGTTTATTTTTGTTCTCTTGTCGTAATTGTTCTAACTAGGATTTCGCGGTGATGAGTTTAGTGTGTCGGATTTATGCAAATAAGTCGTAGAATTTATGCAAATGAATTTTAGAACTATGTTTTAGATTTGGAATTAGGCTTAGTTGGGGGGTTTTAGGCATTTTTGCCCAAGAGGAGTCAAATCCTCCTGCGCATTTGTCTTGATTTATATGTTTGGGTGTAGATGAGCACGCATAACCTATGGTCGCGCGTCTGTGATCGTGCGCCCTGATGTCGGTGCTCATGCGTTGGTCGTAATGTCGAGTGGGAGTACCCACTCGTTGTGGCGTTGCGTAATCGCAACAATGTTTCCCCTAGCTTTGCTTTCTTTTCCGAGTGAATGTCTCGTGTTCGAAGGTCCTTTGTCGGCTGTTGTTTTCCGAAGGCCGAATCGTGGGTTGTGGTTAGTAGTGGTGGTGGAAGGCTTTTAATAGGGGTTGTGTTGTGTGACTTAGCCGTGACCGCACTTTTTACCTTGACCCGAGTAGTTTCTGGGCAAGTGAGTGAGGGGTCCGCAGTGCTTTCACATGTCAACCCTTGAGCATTTTTGTCTTGGAAATAGTGGTCGGGGGTTGAGTACGCCTCCAATCCGGTTCCAAGTTTCTTTTTTTGCTACTACCATATCTCACAATTTAGGATGTTAGGTGTTTCTTCCTTAGTTGTTGCAGCACACTTTTTTTTGGCATGTTCGCCTTGTTGACTCTGCAGGTTTTTAGTAGGGTAGTTGCTGTTTTCTCGCACTTGGTGCAGGTTTGCTTTTACCTTGCCTTGAGCATGGTTTGCTTCAGTTTTAGTTGCCTTTTCTTACATTCCCTTGTTTTCTTGTTTACTACACTTTCTTGTTAGCACTTGTATTCTTTTCCTTGCTGAGGTATTCTGCCTTCTGAATGCCTCAGGTTCTGGATAGTAGCCAGTAGGTGGCTAGTGCTGTGGTGCTGTTGGAGATCTCTCAGCCTTTGGAGACCCTCCTGTTCTTCTAGTGAGGTAGTTTTTCTGCATTTTCTACAGACATACATACTTGCCAGTGGGTTCGTGTCAGCTGTTGGCGCCCCTGGTAGTTTTACCTTTTTGTACTAGATATGTTTTTCTTCTTACTGCTACCCTTTTTGGGAGATAGTCTATTTGCTCTGGGAATGTTTTATGCTAGGTTGATAGTTACTTTAAAACCTATAATAATTACTATATGTATTACATGATCAGCATGTTTTTATAAAAATCTCAAACATTACTTTCCAAAAGCGTAAAAAGATCGTTTTCTTATAAGCACTATAAATTGAGATCTAGGGTCTTGCATAGCGTAAGTTGTCCTCTTAGGACACTTATGCGCTCATTTAAGGATGTCAACATAAATGAAGTATTTTTCCGCTACGTATAAAAATAGTTTTCGAACCGTGGACTATCTGATCCACTGAGCCGAGGGATACGGCTAGTTAATTGAACCAGTTTTATAATCATTCCAACTTATGATTTGAAGGTCTAGAGTGTTGCCTGAGCGTCGGCAGTTATCCCCTGCTCGACGTGGCATCACAGCTCGTAGTTTTCTCTTGCTCTGATTTATTTAAATGGTGAGAAAAATGCGGGTTGTGACAGTCACACCCTAGGTCACGGGCGTGACACGTCGGTCACGGGCGTGACAGGCCCGGGTTGCAAATTCTGCGCTTGCCGATCGTCTTCCTGAGATCGACGATCGTTGAAGGGTGTCACGCCCTAGGTCACGGGCGTGACATGTCGATCACGGGCGTGACAGACCCGTGATGCAAATTCTGAGTTCGCCGATCGTCTTCCTGAGATCGACGATCGTCGAAGGGGGTCACGCCCTCGGTCACGAGCATGACATATCGGTCACGGGCGTGACAGACCCGTGATGCAAATTCTGAGTTCGCTGATCATCTTCCTGAGATCGACGATCGACGATCGTCGAAGGGGGGTCACGCCCTAAGTCACGGGCGTGACGGGTCGGTCACGGGCGTGACCAACCCATGACCGAAACCTTGGTCGATGGACTTAAATTCTTGAGTTTCCTAGGGTTCTGTCACGATAGACCGACTCCTAGGGGTCTAGCCAAAAATGGGATGTTACAATCGTTTCCCCCGATTACTGTTCATTTCCATTGGGGTTGGTGTAGAAGTCGCAAAGGAGCCAGAAGCTCTGTGACTGGAATGGTGAGGAGGCAAAGCGCACGTCTTCAGGCCGCAAATCAGGTCCTCCTCTACTCCTTCTTCGTGGGCTAGATCATAGGATTCATTAGAGACAAGAATTGGGCTCAGTTGAGCCGATTCAAAGCTTCAAAATCCATAAAGTTTTGGATTTGGGCTTCCTCTCGGGTTCGCCGGAAACCACCCCTCTGGCAGTCATGCCACCACCCGGCGATAGCCCCCACCTCAACGAAGGTGGTGGCGGTGGTGGTCGGTAAGGGGGTGGCCTGGTGGCCCGCAAATGGGCTTAGCATATGCTCCAGGTTCGGCCAATCATGGTTTTTGGCTGGAGGAAGAAGAAAACCAGGAGCCACTTGATCTGCTTTAAGATTTGTGCTTGATCTTGTATATTAAGTTTTGATTTATGTATTTTCTGTCACAGTTATTGAGTTGTTTCAAATTAATTATTAAAAATACTTAGGGTCCTCTATAGTAAAAATGGTCTACATGAAAGTTGTAGCCCTATGAGTCTAGTTTATCTTAAAATTGTTTTGAACCAATTTGGAGTTCAGGTCAGACCACAACACTCATTTTGGTGAGGTCTATACCTAAGCTAGATCAGATATTGTTTTGAGCACCCCTATCAATCCAGCAATCCAAATGACTTGAAATTTTGGATGGGGGTCACTCTTACCTATACCTAGAACATATCCAAAAATGGGAATTTTTGGAAAACATTTTCCTAAAGGTTTTGTAGAAATTTAATAATCCATGTATGAATTATTTAAGGGGTCTAATGACCTCTAAACCCACCAAAATTTTAGTGTCTGACTCTTACGATTATGGCATGACAAAGATAAAAATATCAGCCTAATTGGGTTAGATTTGAATAGGTTTTTGTGAGACCAAATTGTGGCCCTTTAAGGGTTAATTAGGGCTAGAGTGAGTTTGGGGCATGGATGAGCCAATTCTCACCCAAATGGATTGGGACTTTGGCCAGAGCCCCATGGTTATTTTAAACACCCTCACATGGAGTTTGGGGTGGTTTAGGGTGGATTTGCCCTAGAACCCTAGTTGAAACCCTAAGGTTGAACACTGGGGGTTTGTGAAGGACATGGGGTGATATGTCCTTGCATGAGCTTGGTATTTAGTTCATGTGATCTTAGAGTAGTGAAATGCGCTAGGAAGGAATTTGGTGACACTTAGACTTAGACACACAACTTAAACCAATTAGGGATAGTTTAGGCTTATACCTTTTATGAAAATATAGGAGGGTCATATGATCTTGGATCTTCAGGGAATTTTGTTAGAAGTAACTTTATAGTGCTATTGACCTCTAAAATTTATTATAGGATGTTTAGAAAACAGTAGCTCATACTTATAGGTATAATCTCCACCTCGTCTTTTTTGATGATTTTGAAGTAACTATGATTAGATTAACTTAAAATGATATGAAACTCTGGCAAGCTTAATTAAATATCATTTAGAGGCACTAATATATTATTTGGAGCATTTGAGCATTTCCTCTTAATACTTTATGTGTTAAGTGAACTAGTGCACCAAATTTTGATAAATAGATAATAAATATTATATTTTTCTGGAAAATTGTGTTACTTGGTCAGAGAACGTTTTAGGGCATAATGAAGTCTGGAAAATTATCACATGTCATTTGGATGAGTTTATAATAATGTTTCTTCACAAAGTGCACTTTAATGGAATTATTTGAAATATTTTTATTCATGTCTCAATGACCTTGGAATTGTATGAAACTTAGTCATTGGTGTTTTATGATCATTATAAGGGTCTGGTAATTTTTATATAATTTTTTGACTATGATTTATAGTACTCCCTTCATTATCTAAAATTATTTGAATTATCTTAAATTAATTATTTAGAGGTTATTACATTTATGAAAATCTGTGAAATTTAGAATTCACTGATATGTTACTATCATACACTGTTCATATTTTTTGGGTGGTCATAACTTAAGGAAATCTAGTACTTCATGATCAAAATTACCCATGGCCTAACTTTCGAGAAAATTTAATAAATGCCAAATTAATTAGGAAAATTACAAGTTTTTGTATTTAGGCTAAATTTGTCATGATAGACCCAGAATAATTATCTTAGGGCATTTGGATTAAAATTTGGAGTACCTCCTATCATGTACATCATATAACTTAGGTTGGTCTGCATTTAGTAAAACTGCGGAAATTGTGATAACATGGGGGATGGTCATAGGAAGTGGGGAGTAATGTATGCTGGTTTGATAAGATGAAAAAGTGATCTTCATTAAGAGTCATGATGAGGGGAATGTTGAGTTGGCTAGTGATAGGTGGTACTCGGGATCGGCGAAAGGTCTTCTTTCCTGTGGAGAGAAAGAGAGTCAAAATACACTAGGGTTAGATCCAGTATAATATTAAAAGGGATTGGAAATTGGATAATAACCAAAAATAGTAAGTGTCTTGCGAAAGGGAACGATGGGCTTCAGCTATCATCATAGTTCCTAGTGCCCTGTGAGAGCCATTCACCGGGAATACCTTGGGCAGTCCTGGGCTAACCTAAACCGTAAGAATAATCAATGTTTAAGAGTAACTAGTATAACTAGGATTTCACTTACACTCACACTCCCCGGTGTTATGGGAGTTAGGTTGTGTCTCGCGAGCGGTAGGCTCGGTGGTTTTAGTGATGGGCAAGTTAGCCCGGCGAGCCGATGACTTGGTAGATATTTGTGATGGACGGGTTAGTCCGGGGAGCTTTGGCTCGGTAGATAATTATGATGGACAGGATAGTTCGGGGTGCTTTGGCTCAGAGGAAAATTATATTAAGGTTGCATGTGTAAGACCCCCCCCTCCCGGAACACAAAATACGGCTCGAGGGAAGTCTTATGCCCAGAACAGCCGTCTTGCGGTAGCACTAGCACTCGGGCTAGCCTGTACTACAAGACGCCTATTCTTCCGGCCTTCACCAATATCAAACATTGTCAACCCAACCAAACATATAAAATGAGAAGTCAAATCCAAACAAGCATATAATAGTCCAAAAAAATACAACATATAAAAGAAGCTACAAGAAGCTTCTACATTATCAGAGTACGAGATAAAACTTGCCCAAAAGGGCTACAACAAGAGTCTCTTACAAAATCACATCTGTCACTGACGGTAACGACCATACCGTCCCTTCAGGCCCTGTCGTCCTGTCCTGATTGTCTTGCTGCTCTGTCTGTCACGACCCGCATTTCCACATTAATAAAATTATATCAGAGTAGGGGGAAAATACGCGTTGTGATGCCACACCGTGCTGGGGATAACTGCAGACGCTAAAGCAAAACTCCAGACTCTAAGGTTTAACAGAAGATCATAATTTATTATGAAAGAAATCTAATTAAGTTGGATGCTCGTATCCCTCGGCACAGTGGATCAACTAGTCCACAAGTAAAATATATTTATACGCTGTGGAAAATACCTTGGTTAAGGTGATTTGACATCCTACATGAGCGTAAACGTCCCCGAAGGACAGCTCATGAAATGCAGGACTCTAAATTTAGTATAATATGAAAATAGTTTTTACGTTACTTTGGAAAATAGTACTTTAGGTTTAGAAATATGACATGTATGAAGTACATATAGTAAGACTTTTATGAGTTAAAATACCTAACATGCATCCTAGCAAAAAACATTCCCAGAGAGCAAGTAAACAACCTTCATAAAGGCAAAAACAACAGTTTAAGTCACATACTTAGCATCATCAAAGAAAACCACCAGTGGGCATCAACAACCTGACACGAACCCACTAGTGAGTATGCATGTCTATATAGAAGGAAATAAGAAAAAATCTACCTCACAAACTGAGGAAGAGGAATCTCAATAACCCAGGAGGTCACTAGCAAGCCCCCAAAAGAAAACTAGCCGCTCAACCGACTACTGCTCTGAACCTAGGGCATTCAAAGAAAGAACATCTCAGCAAGAATATAATCAAATAGAAATGAATCATTAGGTCATAAGCAATAAAAAGGAAGGGGTTTACCAAACCCTTACAATAGAATGCTATCAAACTCCGCAAAAGAAAATAAACGAGACAACAAAAGTAAGACACTTTCCAAGGAATAATCAAAACACACCAAGTGCGAGAAATTAGCAATATGCCCTGCTAAAACCCTGCAGCAGCAACAAGGCAAACATATGCTAAAATAGCAATTTGAAAGGGAAAGGAACTAACAATCCTAACTTATGAATCATTAGTAGTGGTAAAACCATGGATCTGGGTTGGTGACCAAAAACAACCCTCGTCCAAACAACCAGATCCAAACAACTCAGGGGCCACCAGTGTAGACTTGGGGTCCAACACACCAGCCCAAACCGGGGCTAAAATAGTGGTGGACACGGCTCTTCACCCAAACATCCCTGTCAAGAAAACCAAAGTAACCACCTGCCATGATTCACGATTTGGCCTTCAAAACTAGCCAAAAACATCACCAAACCGAAATAAAACCCACACTAACAATCTCGGGGTAAAACACCAGCCTAAGGAAAAAGCGTTGAGTCCACTCGACGCCGCATTGAGTGAGTACCACTCACTCAATGCCAAACACTAAGCAGGGAAGGCATCGAGTTTACTCGACGCCGCGTTGAGTGAGCTCCACTCACTCAATGCCAAAAGACTTAGCCGCAAAATCTCTCGCTGGATGATGGCGTTGAGTGAGTTCAGCTCACTCAACGATGTCAACGCTAAACAGCCAACGGCATTGAGTGAGTTCACCACACTCAACACTTTTGACTTAGAACTAAATAAGGTCGACGGTGTTGAGTGAGTTCAGCTCACTCAATGCTGTCAACACTAAACAGCCTACGGCGTTAAGTGAGTTCACCACACTCAACGCTTTTGACTTAGAAAATCTGCCTGACTAGATGGCATTGAGTGAGCTCAACTCACTCAACGCCAAAGGACTTAGAAAAGTCTGACTGGAAAGACGGCGTTGAGTGAGCTCAACTCACTCAATGCCAAAAGACTTAGAAAAAACTACTAAGGCAGTCGGCGTTGAGTGAGCACACCTCACTCAACGCTGTCAACGCTTTTTTACTTAGTCTCCAGACCGAAAAGCTGGGCGTTGAGTGTGCACAGCACACTCAACGCTTTTACACTTAGTCTCCAGACCGAAAAGCTAGGCGTTGAGTGTGCACAACACACTCAACGCTTTTACACTTAGTCCTAAAACTAAACTTCGGCCCTAAGCTAACACTCAATGCCTGTTCACAGAAATTTAGCAACTATAATTTTCCACTCAAATTTACCCTACTAAGCTACAGCTTCCCAAAAACAAGCCATTTTCCTCTTATTTCATGGACTAACTGGACCTATTCTACATTACAGCAGGTTAACCGAAGCCAAAATCTACAACCGACTAAACTAAGCCTGGACGAGCTATATAGCAGAATAACACTGGACAAGACCTACAACAGCCTCTAAGAAGAGAACAAAAAAATAACTACCAAAAAGAATAAGATGAATAAAATCAACTTGGCAAGGGCAAAGAGCACCACTTGCCTCTACTTTCCAGGAATCGGCAGCTACACTCCTCACTCGGCACCGACAGCAAGATCAGCCACCTAAGAGAAGATCTGGAGCTTTAGAGAGGAAGATAAGCTAACCCGCAAAATCCTAGCTACAAAGACAAACCAAGAACTTGAAATACTTACCCTAGGGAGGTAGATCTGGGCGAGAGCAGTCCAGATCTGCCTTTACACGAGAAATTCGGGCTCTAACTCGCAAGAAATCGGCGGCTAGAAGCTCCAGGTTTTTCCGTCGCCCGCCTCCTTCTGCTGGAAGCTAGCCGTCGGGTTTTGGGGAAGAGGAATAAGGCTTTCTAAAAATGAATGCTATATAAATCATCTCTCCACTCAGCTAAAGATATTATATAATACTAAATAAGTATATTATACTCAACCATTACAGCCACTATTATAATAAAAATCAATATAATAATATATTATAATAATTACTTAATAAAACTTCAAAACGACGCAAAAACCCAAAGATCTCGGAATTTGACGAAATTCACACCGTAGCTAAATACCCACGCGAATCTAGTGGCGAAGTCGGAATCGTCATCCGACAAACAAAACTCGGGTTAACACTTCCCGAAGCCAAAACACAAGCATTCCCGGAGAGGCTCCACCAAGTCACCAAAACAGACTCCGACTCGCTAGGGAATCTTGCAAAAGGCTACAACACAGCCACTAAGAAAACCTAAAGAGCTAAGACCATGCTCTAACAATGGCACAGCAAAACATGCGTCAACGTAACGCCCAATAAAGATTAAATAATCACACAAAAATCGGGGGCGTTACAGTCACTCCCCCTAAAAAAAGTTTCGCTCTGAAACTTTACGCGCAAACTTCTACCATAGAAGGAAAGTAACTATCCAAGAGTTATAAAGAAGAATGCATACCAAGCAAACTCAGGGAAATAGATGAGGGTGAGCCTCCCTCATAGCCGACTCCAATTCCCAAGTCGCGCTTTCCACATCCTGGTTTCTCCACAAAACTTTAACCATTGGAATGATCTTCCTCCGCAACACACGGTCTTGAGTATCCAGAATGCGGATATGCATCTCAACATAAGAAAGATTTGACTCTAACTGAGGCACAGAATTCAAAACTTGACTGTCGTTTAGCATACACTTCCGCAGTTGGCTTACGTGAAAAACATCGTGCACGCCAGGAAAGTTTATGGGCAAATCCAGCCTGTAAGCGGACACACCAATCCGCTCAACAATCTTAAACGGTCCCACATACCTTGTGTCCAACTTCCGGTTCTTACCAAACCTCTTGACTCCAACCATCGGGGAAACTTTAAGAAATACCAAGTCCCCTACAGCAAACTCCAAATCAGATCTACGCCGGTTGACGTTCTTCTCATATCGTTATTGAGCTATCTGAAGCTTCTCCCGAATAAGCTTCACAGTAACTTCCATTTCTTCAAGCACATCCGGACCAAGCAAAGATCTCTCGCCAACCTGAGTCCAAAAATAGGGGAGTTCTACAGCGTCTCCCATACAGAGCTTCGAAAGGAGCCATTTGCAAGCTTTCGTGATAACTGTTATTATAAGCAAACTTCATAAGCCTCAAATGCTCATCCCACGCTCCTCCGTGGTCTAAAATGTAGCATCTGATCATGTCCTACACTATCTGATTAACTCGCTCTGTCTGACCATTTGTCTGTGGGTGGTATGCGGTAGAATACCTCAAATCCGTACGCAAACCTTCTTGCAAACTCTTCCAGAAGCGAGATGTAAACCGGGAGTCTCGGTCTGATATGATACTTACAGGAACTCCATGCAACCGATGACTTCATCCAAATATAGCTCAGCAATCTTCTTCAAGGGGTAATCGATCTTATAAGGGACGAAGTGAGCACACTTCGTTAATCCGTCAACAATAACCCAGACTGAATCATGCCCTCGAGGAGATCTCGGTAAACACGTGTGAAATCCATTGAAATACTCTCCCACTTCCAACTCGGAATTTCCAAGGGAGTCAACTTGCCACCAGACCTCCCATGATCGGCCTTAACACGCTTGCAGGTGAAGCATTCAGAAACAAACTTGGCTATATCACCTTTCATTCCATACCACCAGGCAATTTTCTTTAAGTTTTGATACATCTTAGTAGAGCCTGGATGGTAGGCAACACTAGAACCATTCGCTTCTCTGCACAACTTAACTCGGATATCCATAACGGCGGGGATACAAAATCTGTCGCGGTACCTAAAAGTACCTGAGTCATCAATAGAGAAATCCGGTAACTCCCCTTTCTCAGTTCTAAGATACAAGTGCAGTAGACCTGGATCATCCTTCTGATGTAGACTTGTAAGTGCAAACCAAGAAGGCTCTGTTACTACCAAACTACTTTGCAAGTCACAGCTCCCCACAAAAAAATTCATCAAGAGGAATTCTTCTATTAACACCTCGATGGAGAGATTAAAAATCTTCCCCGTCTTCTGACATAGGGCGTCAGCTACCACATTAGCCTTGCCTGGATGGTATTGGATCTCAACCTCATAATCGGCAACATATTCCAACCATCGCCGCTGGTGCAAATTCAATTCTTTCTAGGTGAAGACATACTTTAAGATCTTATGATTAGTAAAAATCTTGCATTGCGCGCCATAAAGCAGATGTCTCTACAGCTTCAGGACATAAATCACGGCTGCGAACTCTAAATCATGTGTCGGGTAGTTCCTTTCATGGGTCTTCAGTTGCCTTGACCCGTACGCAATCACTTTCCCTTCTTGCATCAGCACGCATCCAAGCCCAACATGCGATACATCCACATAAACATCATAATCTATGCCCTCCGTAGGCAATGTCAAAACGGGAGCAGTACACAATCTATTCTTGAGCTCTAAAAAGGCTTCCTCGCACTTCTCGCTCCAAACAAAGCTGCATTCTTCTGTGTCAATTTAGTCAATGGCGCAGCCAGGGTAGAGAAACCCTCCACAAATCTCCTGTAATAGTCGGCCAACCCTAAGAAGCTCCTAATCTCTTTGGGTGTGCCAGGCCTACTCCATTCCATCACAACAGCTATTTTCTATAGGTCGACTGAAATTCCATTCTTATTAACCACATGGCCCAGAAAAGAAACCTGAGGCAACCAAAACTCGCACTTGCTCAACTTGGCGAACAACTTGTGGTCCCTCAAAGCAGATAAAACTAATCGCAGATGCTGGTTATGCTCCTCAGCATTGCGGGAATATACCAGAACGTCGTCTATAAACACGACCACGAACTAGTCCAGGAAGTCCCTGAACACACGGTTCATCATATCCATAAAGGTTGAGGGCACGATGGTCAAATCAAACGACATTACCAGAAATTCAAAATGCCCATGCCTAGATCGAAAAGCAGTTAGTGGGATATCTGACTCACGGATCCTGAGCTGATGGTAGCTAGAACGAAAATCAATCTTAGAAAACACCGCACTACCGCGCAACTGATCGAACAAATCGTCAATCCTCGGTAGGGGATACTTGTTCTTAATAGTGACCTTATTTAGCTCTCTATAATCGATGCAAAGTCTCATCGATCCATCTTTCTTCTTAACAAACAGAACAGGAGCACTCCAAGGCGACAAAATCAGCCTTATAAAACCCTTCTCTAACAACTCATCCAGCTGGATACGCAACTTCTCCAACTCACGTGGGGCCATCCGCTACGGCGCCTTCGCAATAGGACGTGTGCCCGACTCCAAATCTATCACAAACTCAACATCTCTATCAGGTGGAAGACCAGGAATATCATCATGAAACACATCTGAAAACTCGCGCACAATAGGAATCTCTTCTAAACGCGACAAACTACCAACGGTCCCCAAAACTGAGACCAAACAAGCAAAGCAGTCGGAAACTAGCAGCTTCCGAGCACATACCGTAGAAATAACTGGAGAAACCTGGCGCGGATCACCATAAATACTCACAGGCTGACCGTTGTCCTTTTTGAAGTCCAAGCGCTTACCCTTGCACTGGATAATAGCATCACACCTGGACAACCAGTCTATGCCTAAGATAACATCAAAGTCTTCCAAGTCGATCACCTTCAGATCTGCCTTTTTTAGAAAATCCCCTAAAACATTCGGACAACTCTGAATGCCCTGGTCTGAAACCACAAAATCGCCGGAAGGAAATTTGACACAAAAAGCGCCTCCAACTTGATCTAGATCCAAACGATACCGCTCCACGAAGTCTCTAGCCACAAACGAGTGGGTAGCGCCAGAGTTGAAGAGAACACGCGCCCAGCGGTTCTATACCTTAAATCTTCCTATAGAAATTGCGCACGCATCTAAGGAAACAATTGCTAAAACTATAACTACGAACTAAAACATTAAAACTAGAGAGAAAGTCTAACCTGAAATAACCTGAGTAGAAGTTTGAGCTTCCTCTGAGGAAATCACATTCAGCTTTCCTTTTCCTTTGTCTAATCGCTGAGGCGATGGCAATGCCTGAAGTGGGACTGGTTGTAGCACAGGTTGGAGCTGCGGGCACTGAGCCTTGATATGCCCTTCTTGACCACATAGAAAACAGCATCTTGTCTTATTCTTTCCCCAGCAATGGGCAACATCATGCCCTATCCGTTTACACGCAGAACAGACTAAATCTTTCCTGTAAATGCCTTGTATCGCATGAACCTGCTCTTTCTTCTGAACTCCAATTCTCTGGTAACATCTTTCCAAAGGGTGGCCCGGCAGGCAACAAAAACTACACACTTCCTTATCCCTCTTCCTTGAAGTAGCACCGAATGGCTGGGTGCCCTTACCTTCAACGGATTTCCTTTTGTCTCTTCTCATTTGCTGGCCTCTATTCTTAGTATTTTTGATTGCCTCGACCTTCAAGGCAGCTTCTACCATACCGGTATAACTCACTGCTCCATAAGCACCAGCTAGCTGCTGGATGTCACTTCTTAGACCACCCAGAAATCATTTAACTCGATCCGCTTCAATGCTCACCAATCCAGGAGCAAACCGACTTAATTTGCTAAATTCAATCTCATACTCCCTAACTGTGAGTTGCCTCTGCTTTAAATGTAAGAAGTCATTCATCAGACAGTCCCACTCGACCGAGGGCAGAAACTTTCCTAGTGGCATCTCCTTAAAAGATTCTCAAGAGCATCTTTCTTTCATACTCTCCTTCTCCCTTAGCCACCAGCTTTTTGCTAAACCTTTGAGCTGGTAGGCGGCGATCATCACTCTCTGATCGTCAGTAACTCTGGAGTAGGAAAACATCTCCTCGATCGATATAAGCCAATCATCCAAGATCATGAAATCTGTCTTTCCATCATAAGTAGGAGGCCTGAGTCACTGAAACTGCAAGATAAACATCATCTCTGGTGGAACCACTACTGGAGGCACCAGAGGAGTAGGAGGGGCAGGAATAGCTAAACCCACAGTAGGGTCCTGTACTCTCGGAGCTAGCCCGGACACAACTGATAATAGCGACTGGATCTGGGACTGCACATCCACCATCTGTCTTGACAAGGTCTCATTGCTCTGTCGCAGACTCTCTATCATCGCATCTCTTTGTGCACCAGAAAACTCGTCCTCAGATTGGGGGATCAACCTCGTTGAAGGACGCCTCGACATTCTATTAATATACAAACAACTAGTCAGAACCTAGCCCAACCGCTAGAACTAGACAACCTAGTACAGACAAAACATACTTAAGTATGAGCTTCAACTGCTAACTTGTTCTAGGATTTTTCAATAATGATGTTATGTTTAACCTAGGATTATTCACCATCATCACACTAACTCCTGTGCTTAGACCATGAATGCATGAATTTATATTCCTTTTGACTCAAAACCATGTATGTACATATGTCAACATGTAAATCTTTAGCTTGGCACGTTGTGCTTATGCTATGTTATGTTATGCATGTTGTGTTATGCATTCTAAAAAGGCCTTAATGCATGTTATGAGCATCGTACACATGGAAATGTTATCCATCTCATACTACATAACATTGCATGCAACGAAAAGAGAAAACGTGCTAATGGGCATTCATGTGGTGAGGTTATGCATCTCATACTGCATAACCCTCACATGATATCACCTATGGTGGATCCATATACAAACACATATTATGCATCTCATACTACATAATATGTCACGTATACTTCTAATCATGCTTATGAGTGTAGTGTTCATGCTTCTGCCAAGACGTACTGATGACACATCGATGTGTGTATGATATGACACTAAACTACTAACACTAACAAGGGAAGGTTGCCCGACCAATTGTCAAGCAACCTCCCTGTGATACCAACTAACTTAACCCGCATTTTCTCAGCATAAAAAATTTATCAAAGTAAGAGAAAATATGCGCAGTGATGCCACGCCATGTAGGGGATAACTGTAGATGCTCAGGCAAAACTCCAAACTCTACAGTTTATAAGAAAATCACATGTTATTATGAATGAACTCCAATTAAGTTAGATGGTCGTATCCCTCGGCACAATGAATCAACTAGACCACGAGTAAAATATCTTTATACGCTGCGGAAAATACTTTGATTAAGTGATTTGACATCCTGCGTGAGTATAAGCGTCCCCGAAGGAAACTCATGGTATGCAAGACTATAATTTAGTATAGTATTAAATAGGCTTTACGTTAGATTAGAAGATAGTCCTTTAATTTTAGAAATATGACATGCATGAGTACATATAGTAATGCTTTTATGAGTTAAAATACCTAACATGCATCCTAGCATAAAGCATTCCCAGAGAGCAAGTAAACAACCTTCATAAAGGAAAAAACAACAGTTTAAGTCACATACTTAATATCACCCAAGAAAACCACCAATGGGCGTCAACAACCTGACACGAACCCGCTGGTGAGTATGCATGTCTATACAGAAGGTAACAAGAAAAGATCTACCTCGCAAAATGAGGAAGAGGAATCTCAACAACCCAGGAGATCACTAGTAAGCCCCAAAAAGAAAACTAGCCGCTCAACCGGCTACTGATCTGAACCTGGGGCATTCAAAGAAAGAACACCTCAGCAAGAATCTAATCAAATAGAAATGGAGCATTAGATCATAAGCAATAAAAAGGAAGGGGTTTACCAAACCCTACAATAGAATGCTATCAACTCAGTAAAAGGAAATAAACGAGACATCAAAAGTAAGACACTGTCCAAGGAATAATCAAAGCGCACCGAGTGCGAGAAATTAGAAACATGCCCTGCTAAAAAAAACCTGCAGCAGCAACAAGACAAACATATGCCAAAATAGTAATTTTAAGAAAAGGAAAGGAACTAACAGTCCTAACTTGTGAATTATTAGCAGTGGTAAAACCAGGGATCTGGGTTGGTACCAAAAACCATCTCCCTCATTTATTACCAAACAACTCAATTTCTAAAAAACTCAGGGCTACCACTGCAGCCTGGGTCACCACAACCGAAACCCAAAACCGGGGGATAAATTCAATGGTAAAAGCGGCCACTCGGCACTAGTGACAACCCAAACATCCTGTCCACGCAAAACCGTAGTACCCACTCTCACTGCCATGAGTTCAAGACTCAATGCCTTCAAACTAAACAGCCGAAAAACCATCACTAAACCGAAGACAAACTCAACTCACACTAACAGAACCAAGGAGAATAACACCTCCCAACTAAGAGAAAAAAGCGTCGAGTCACACTCTTTTACATGTCGCGTTGAGTGGACTAACCACACACTCAAACTCCCTAAAA